>JAHDVF020001092.1:1271678-1388897 GCA_022606425.2 Lepidostoma basale | reverse complement strand
ACATATTCCCCTTGATTTGCATAGTTGGATTTGCAGCCGGGAACACAGCATTTTCTAGGCATCTAAAATGATAACATTCGAAACGATAACATGTAACTTATTTAAATAAAAATATATTATTTATACTTTTAATATCCAACATCACTAACATCACTAATCTATATTGAAAGAACAACTGCAAATGGCAAACTTGAGGTTATTCAATTGAAATTGAAATATTTTGCTTGAATTACATCTCAATACACAATATTTTGTTTTTGATAACACACATTGATTTAACTTATTGAACGCTAAGGCATTAACTTTGTTGAATTCCATAGTTATATACTTAGGAAATTGAAAATAACTTTGTTTAATCCACTAAGTACACGTTGATTTAATTAAATAATGGTTTTATCACAAAAACATATCTGTTTAAATTTAATAACACAAAAAGCACTCGCTTCTAAATGTCAAATCACACGCGATACTGAAAACAGGAAATATATCAACTGAAACTTAAATTTATAACACAGACATATCAAATACATATATATTCACACCTTTTATGAATTCTCATAAAGATTTCACCAGAAATAATGTAAGAAAACCCATAAATTTATCGAAATACACTTGACAAACGAGAGCTCATGTTATGGAGGTTAGAGTGAAGATGGAGGTATGCTCCGAAACATGTCGTGTTTTTTAATAATTAGTGGATTAAACAAAGCTATTTTCAATTTCCTAAGTACACGTTGATTTAATTAAATAATGGTTTTATCACAAAAACACATCTGTTTAAATTTAATAACACAAAAAGCACTCACTTCGAAATTTCAAATCACACGTGATACGTGATACTGAAAACAGGAAATATATCAACTGTAACTTAAATTTATAACACAGACATATCAAATACATATATATTCACACCTTTTATGAATTCTCGTAAAGATTTTACCGGAAATAATGTAAGAAAACCAAAAAATTTATCGAAATACACTTGATAAACGAGAGCTCATGTTATGGAGGTTAGAGTGAAGATGGAGGTATGCTCCGAAACATGTCGTGTTTTTTAATAATTAGTGGATTAAACAAAGCTATTTTCAATTTCCTAAGTACACGTTGATTTAATTAAATAACGGTTTTATCACAAAAACACATCTGTTTAAATTTAATAAAACAAAAAGCACTCACTTCGAAATTTCAAATCACACGTGATACGTGATACTGAAAACAGGAAATATATCAACTGTAACTTAAATTTATAACACAGACTTATCAAATACATATATATTCACACCTTTTATGAATTCTAGTAAAGATTTTACCGGAAATAATGTAAGAAAACCCAAAAATTTATCGAAATACACTTGATAAACGAGAGCGGCCGGTACGAATTCCTAGGAGACTCAAAGAAGTGCATGGCCTCAACCCAAGTCAAACCATAGACAATATAGAGGATCATTGCGGCTTGATATAATGTCAAGATGGCACTGGCTAAACTACCGGCGTGCATATGTTTTAAACACCAATAGTTTCATATATTTACTTGGCCATAAAATAATTATAATATGTATGCTCTTCAACGTATCCGAAAATTTCAATGATTCGCGTCTTTACTATTAATGACAATTTATGTAACGCTCTAACAGATGTCGCTATGGATTATTAACTTCATAAATAGTTACCTTTTTACGTATTAATAACATCAGATACACGAGGAAGTTTACCTTCAGAACATTAAAAATTCCCTCTCATTCGTGATGCAATAAGCTAAACATACTACCATTAATTGAACGCTAAGGCATTAACACTGCGGAATTCCATAGTAATATACAATACTTAGGAAATTGAAAATAACTTTGTTTAATCCACAAAATACTTATATTAAACAAAGTTATTTTCAATTTCCTAAGTATACTTTCATTAGCATATATTTTCATCACAACTATTGAATAAAATATCAACCATGGGAAGGAAATAAATAACATTACTCCAGACTGAAATATATTTGTATTATATATTGTAATTGAATAGGGATATTAATATTATAACAAATAAGATATCAATGGCGTCCATAAGCAATGACAATAACAGAACATAAATATAAACTTATAATTGTAAAATATTTTCAGAACATTTAAATATAAACAACGTAATATTTATATTTATTTATTTAATAATATTTATTTTTGATTCATTTTTTCAAACCAAATTATACAATTCACTAACTCCTCCGAAAATGTTTCATTGGGTACCTGTTCACTAGAACGTTGGTTCGAATCAAATGTTCGATTGCGTAATGATCTTATATGTTGCCGTCTGGCAGATTCGACAGTATTTGCCATATTTGAAGAATGAGTTACATGCCGGACTCATCATTCAAAATGAACGCTCGTTGGGTAGGTGATCCCACCTCGTCATCCCAAATATTCGCTGGTGTGGTAGTTAGATCAAGAAGCGCTCTTGGGGTAGTAGATTGCCCATTGTCAACCAAAGTGGACTCTGGTTTGGTGTTGGTAGGTTGCACCTCATCAATTCTAATAGGCGCTCTTGGGGTAGTAGATTGTAATTCCTCTTCCCAAATTGACACTGATGCGGTGGTAGGTTGCACTTCGTCCATCCAAAGAGGCGTTCTTGGGGTAGTAGTTCGAACCTCGTCAACACATGTGGACTCTGGTGTGGTGGTATGTTGCACCTCATCAACACTAATAGGCGATAGTGGGGTAGTAGATTGTATTTCCTCTTCCCAAATTGTCGCTAATGCGGTGGTAGGTTGCACTTCGTCCATCCAAAGAGGCGCTCTTGGGGTAGTAGGTCGCACCCCGTCAACACATGTGGACTCTGGTGTGGTGGTATGTTGCACCTCATCAATCCGAATAGGCGATAGTGGGGTAGTAGATTGTATTTCCTCTTCCCAAATTGACGCTAATGCGGTGGTAGGTCGTGTCCTAATCATCCCATTTGGCGCTCGTGGGGTAGTAAAACGTACCTCGCCATCCCAAAAAGACGCAGATGCAGTGTTATGTTGTACCTCATCCGTCCAGATAGACGCCCGTGGGGTAGTAAAACGTACCTCGCCATCCCAAAAAGACGCAGATGCAGTGTTATGTTGTACCTCATCCGTCCAGATAGACGCCCGTGGGGTAGTAAAACGTACCTCGCCATCCCAAAAAGACGCAGATGTGGTGTTATGTTGTACCTCATTCGTCCAGATAGACGCTCGTGGGGTAGTAAAACGTACCTCGCCATCCCAAAAAGACGCAGATGCAGTGTTATGTTGTACCTCATCCGTCCAGATAGACGCCCGTGGGGTAGTAAAACGTCCCTCGACATCCCAAAAAGACGCAGATGCGGTGTTATGTTGTACCTCATCCGTCCAGATAGACGCTCGTGGGGTAGTAAAACGTACCTCGCCATCCCAAAAAGACGCAGATGTGGTGTTATGTTGTACCTCATTCGTCCAGATAGACGCTTGTGGGGTAGCAGATAGATCCTTATTATTCCATGGTGTAGTAGTGTACTGCGCATCATCATACCGTAGGCAAGCTGGTTTGACATTATCTGGTATTTTGATAGACTTGATAATCCGATAGGAAGCTGATGGGGTATCAAACCGTGTATCATAATACCAACGGGACGATGGTGTCGATTCTGCATCACCGTCAAAGACATTCTCTGGTATGTCTTCGTCAAACCATGAGGACGTTGCTGGGTTAGTGGTTGGCGGCTCGTCGCAACAAGGTGACGCTGGTGTGGTAATAGATGGCTCCTCGTTATTTGGAAAGGTAAATGCAATAAGCAAAGCAGGGATCTCATTTACATTGTGAGACACTTGAGCCTCTTTCGGTTCATGTGTACATACTCCAATAACTCTCATATAATCACCCTCTCTAGAATGAACAGCAAAGGGACAAGAACCCCCTTCGTCTGGTATATCGATGGTAAGAGAGAGATAATTTGTTTCTGTATTATTCTTCATGTTGTGATTGTACATTCTCCTTAGGGATTCCAGGGTTACAACTCACCTGAACAGTGTATGCGACAATTATTAAATACTTGGCGGGATACATTTAATTGACGCAAACCTGCAAAAAAACAGTTCACGACGTTATTTTATTTTTTAATTAGGTTAATTCTATAATGTTCTGGGGCCGACGCCCTTCAGATTGGTATCACCATTCAATAATGTAAAATAAAAATAAAATTTCTTACTTTAATATAGGGCTGCGCCGACCAGGAAGCTACACCTAAAATCGGGGCGATATTGGCAAAGAAACTTTCCGGAGAAATACGTATACAGTAGAAAACACAGAGAAATATTTCACAAATTATTGATTGCTCCGTGAAATGGACGCCACTTTATAGGCAAAATTTTGCTTACCCACCAAATTCTTTGAAAGCATTTTAAATGGTGAAATATGTTTACTTGTTCATTTTTCTTATATATAGAGTGTTCAGCGGGAATATATATTTATTTCTGATACGTTTTATAATTAGAATCATAATATACTGTCATCAAGGTTTAGTTCGAGAATATTTTAAATACATGAGATCGAGAGAGGTATATTTCGATTCTCTAGAAATGCACACGATGCGCATGCCCGAGAGCGTTTCTAGATTATTTTGAAATTTCTTCTGAGTATTGCTGTATGACAGTAGCGTAGAAAACAAATGGAGAACAATTTGGTGTTGTAAATTGTGAAATTTTTAACGTGTGTGAAAATATTAGATCTTGACTTCCGTGAATATTTCACGTGTTGCAACTATTGTTATAAATTCTTCGTCATTTTAGAACCTTCGCATCGAGTCTCTTGACTTTACTTACACAGTTGCTGAAAAACATGGAGGGTGGGGGGATTCTTGACTTCAAATCACATAAACGACGATATTACATATCATCAAGTATTTATAGATATTAAATTGATACTCAAGTTTTAAAAAATTCAAAAGTGCTTTGTGCTGAAACGATCTAGTAAATGCAGGTAGATTATCTTATTTTCTTAAATGAAAAGCGGAGGCGCGAGGATATCAAACCGGCGCAATGATTCTGAAACAGTTTATTATGACCTTTTATTCAATATGGAACTATGTGAAAAGTTTACGAAAGGATGGTGGCATCCTTAACACTATGATGCATGGGGATAGAGAGGTGGTGTAGATATAGCGAACGCACTCGCTAAGCATAATCAACTGAAAAGAGAATCCAATTTGAGATAGCTTTGCTATCAGAATGTCGTGGTTCACAGTATCAAAGGCATTTGAGAAATTATTATATGAACTGTCAACTTGGTGACCATTATCCAAGGCCCTTGTTATGTATTCTGTGAATACCACGAGATTAATTTCAGTAGAGCGCCCCTTTCTGAATCCACGTTGTTCTTTTATAATATGGGGGTCGACTTTGGGAAATATAAATTTGTGCATAATATTGTCTTCCTAATGTCGAACCATCTCTAATGCGTTCCTGGTATTATGTTGTATTTTTATAATATTTTACCTGTACTCATGCCTTAAACATGTTGCGGTTTGTAATGTCTTATGAGTTAAGAAACTGATTTGATTTGATTTGAATTTGCAACTCTACGGTGCCTAATATTGTACCGAGTCTAAGCTATGCCAAGTTGCAGAACGCGGTTTTTTGCCAGCAAAATAAGCTTCGTAAACAAAATCGGAACTGATCAATTTCAAAAATCGACCTTACACCCATTTCCTAATATGCACACATGCTAATCACTATAAGAGAAAAAAGACACCCTGTATCAGAATAAACCATATTATTCATTATAAGCAAAATAATGAGCTCATAATAACGAGGGCAGTTGGTAAATTGAACTGTCCTTATTCGTCAGCGATAATATGCCGAATTCATTTACCATGGGCTTGGTTGAATTTTATAACTAATATATATAATTATAGCTAAAAGTAAGTAAGTACACTATTAATTTAACAATCAGTAGAATAATTAACTTATTAACTATCTTGTAATGAGTGATTTGTCTGTAAATTGTCTGCTCTACGCGGACGATGCCGTTCTCGTTGCGGATAGTGCGGACGAATTCAAATCTTGATGTCGAGAATGTATGAGGTACGCAAGTCAAATGATTTAAAGATGAATGTCGGAAAGTCAAAGGTGATGGTTTTTGAAAGGGAAGAGCAAATGACAGTTTTTAATATAAGTGTGAACGAAGAGAACTTGGAACAGGTGAGGGAATTTGTGTATTTATGTATGTTCACAGCAGATGGCCGAACGGATAGTGACGTCGAAAGAAGGGTTGGTGCGGGTAACAAAGTGAATGGAGCTTTAAGAATAGTTATTGGAAACAAGAATCTATCAATGAAAGCGAAAACGGCCGTTCACAATGGAATTCTGGTCCCATCCCTAATGTATGGAAGCGAAGCATGGAACTGGCAGAAGAAGGATGAAAGCAGAATAAATGCGGTAGAGATGAGGTCCCTAAGATGTATGTGTTTGGTCGAACGATATACGACAGAATCTCAAATGATATAAGAAAGGAATGTAGAGCGGAAGAAGGTATTATGAACAAAATTATGAAAGGATCGCTGCGAGAAAGACCGAGGAAAACATGGCATGACCAAATTAATCAAATTTTAAAGGTTGGTCATGTTAGAAGTCGGAGGAATCGACGTGCCTGTATGACTCGTTGTATGAATTTAGAGGAAGCTAGAGAGGTTTGTCAGGATAGAGTAGTGTGGCGGTCCATTCTCTCTGCCTACCCCTATAGAGATATGGATGAACGGATGGTTTGTTTTTTGTTTGTTTTGTAAGTTGGTTTTGAAGAAAGATTCAACATTTTCTATCCTGACACATCGTATAGCCTTGTCCACATCCATCCAAATGTCACTTGCGCAGCCTCCTAAAAATCTGTCTGTTCGCAGTCGTACCCTAAGCTTATGCATTCTAATCCGAACTACTGAGACTTAATCATTGGGCGTTATATTGTTGCCGTCGAATACAATGGGGGCGGTCAATCATGTTAGGGGCCAAACCCCGCAATGTACTCACCGAGTACATTAATAGGAATAATGATACCCTTTTCCTTCAACAATTACGCGGCCCGCTGTACTCACCCCACTGCGCATTATGCCAACAAGCGCCGCTGCACAATTATTTATTGAAGTTTACAAGATTAAACCAACAAAGGAAACATGGCGTGGAAATGTTACAAAGTTTTACTAACGAATCGCTGATTCAATTATCGGCTCCCGTGACAAATGTTTGTACCGTGTCTCCTGCAGATTACCAGTTTAAATCAATCTTGTTTCACATAGGAATTAACTCGCCGCCTTATGAAACCTGTGTAAAGTTCGCCTTCACTTTTAGACTTTGAAGAACAACTACTGCAGAAGATAGATATTGCCTAGACATAATACAATCTTCTTCTTCTTTTTGTCCTCTCACACCTCCGTGGTGCATAGGGCCTCAAGGAATCTTTTCCACCCGACTCTATCGCATGCGTGATGCCTAACATCATCCCAAGTGAGGCCTGCTGCCTTAACGTCGTCCTGCAGGGTTCTTCTCCAGGTGCTTCTCGCTTTCTCTTTCCCGCCATAGGGGACCAGTCTAGTGCACCCTGAGCGATGCAGGCTGGGTTTCGTCGCAGAGTGTGACCGATCCACTGCCATTTGCGTCTAGTGACTTGTTCTCTAATTGGCTTTTCGCCCGCCATGGTCCTGAGAATGGCATTTGACACTATTTGGGGCCAAAAGATTTTGAATATTGAGCGAAGGCACCTATTTATAAACACCTGGAGTTTACCAATAACGTCCGCGGTAGACTTCCAAGTCTCACATCCGTATAATCTCACATAATACAATAGTAATATTTAAATCCCTTACTCAAAGCTGGAGTACACAATTTTGAAGGATTAATTGTATCTCAATAGAGACGAATATGTAAATTGGAAACAGAATTTGGTGGTCGAGGCGTTTACAGGACTTATGACCACCATATTCTGTTTCCAATTTACATCTTCGTCTCTATTGAGATACAATAAATCCTTAAAAATGATAACCCGCAATGGGTAAAATCCAGTATTCGTCTATAAGTATTTGTATACATTCAAAATCTTACAAATTGTTGTCTACTTGGCAGTTAAGAAATCATTTATAATAAACGTGAATAGTTATTTGAACAATTACATACGTATGAATACAATTGTAGATATCATTAATCCTAGTAAGTCATTTTGCAATCGTGTTATTAATACTTTCTATAGTACCTACTATATGGCTGCGAAACCTGGACTCTGAAAGTGAATGTAATGAACCGGTTGGAAGCGTTCGAGATGTGGATATACCGCAGAATGCTCCGTGGACCGATAGGGTCAGTAATGCAGACGTACTGCAGAGAGCTGTTGTCAAGTGTGAGAATTAGAAAGGTCTCATATTTGGGTCATGTGCTAAGGGGAGAAAAATACCACCTCCTTCGACTGATATTAATTGGTAAAGTGGAGGGACGTCGGGGAGTTGGTAGATGGCAGCTTTCCTGGCTGCAGAACATCAAAGAGTGGACAGGAATAACAAGAGTTCAGAACCTGTTCCAAGTGGCGCAGGATAGAGATGCCTTTGCTGTAGTGATCGCCAACGTTGGGGGACCTGACTCGGCACCGAAAGAAGAAGAAGATATTACCTACACAACTTGGTTAGTAGTATTGGATATAGAAAACCACCAGATTGGTTCGCAAGTCCACGTTCAAGGATTTATCAGTGAGCTGATAGGCGTTGTTGCTAAAATACTCGGCATTTAGAAAAACACTACCATGTCGAAAGTATGCAAGGCACAACCGCTTTCTGGCAAAGAAAATGAGATTATTTTTGATGTACATAAATACCTAGAAGAATTATATATAATTCTAGAAATTCGTTAATTACTTAATTTAATGCAGGGTTTTAATTCATTTTATGAATTAAAACATTGCTTTCTTCCACTTTTTCAGTCTATTTTTTATGTGTCATTTTCTTTTTTATATACTTTGTATATACAAAACTAACTTTAAAAAAAAATTGTAAAATTACATATCAGACATGTTTCGGACAACCGGTCCTTCTTCAATGATACATATTATAAAGATACATATTTAAAATTGTCTATTTTATATTTGTTATATTGTATGGGAGTGATATGTTCGCCTTGTTATTGCATTTTTAAATGTTTGGTAAAATTTCAGCATGGCGAAATTTGTCATTTCCACAAAATATAATAAAATCATAGAAAACAGACTTTTTCAGTTGTATCGATTATTATTTGTGAGTGTTAAACTCTAGATAAGGCAATGGGAAACCACTCAAGTAAACTTCACAAGAAATCACTGTGCAAGAAAGATTCGCCACAGTGATCGTCAACGTCGGGGGGACCTGACGCGGCACTATAAGAAGAAGAAGTGTTAAACTGAACAATGATACTTGGGTTTATAGTTAGAATGTTTCAATCCTGGGATTGGTTTGCAGCAATTTCCTCTATTATTCTCTTCCATTCTTCCCTGTCTTGTGCGGCTCTTTTGAAATCAGCATATGATGAGCAGCGCACGTCCACCAACAGGTCCTCCAGGTACAATTGGCGTGGGCGTCCCCTAGAGTTTGTCCCCTCGGTCATACCCTCCATTACGGCATGCAAGAGACCTTCTTGACGTATTACATGGCCGATCCATTTTGCACGCCTTTCGGACAAGGTCCTGAGCAGGTGCCTTCCTCTTTCGATTCCTTGAAGAACTTCCTCATTCGTGATGTGGTCTCTCCAGGAAATTCCTAATAGTCTTCTATAGGACCACATCTCAAAAGCCTCTAGTCTCCGCTCATCTCTTTCGGATAGGCACCATGTCTCGCAGCCGTACATCAAGATACTCCTTACATAGGTCTTGATGAGGAGTATTCTCAGTTTTAGGTCTACATTATTTGATTCTATTATTTTCGACCTTTTATTATATGCAAGCCTAGCCTGATGTATACGGCTGTCGACCTCGCTCTTAGACCGATCGTCCCATGTTATTTTGCTACCGAGGTAGACAAACTCCTTGGGTTCTTTAGTGGAACTCCTGACTTCACTATTTATCTTCATGTTGTAGCTATCTTGAAGAATGCCTTGCAAAGTTGCTAAGGCCTCCTGCAGCTCCTCCTCACTTTCAGCAACCATAGCAATATCGTCAGCAAACCTTATCATGTCTATCTTTTGCCCGTGTATCATTACACCTTCTCTGTGACTCATTCTCTCTTGGGCGAAATTTGGAATTTATCATGTTTTCTTCTACAATCGACATTTCGGAGACGGAGATTAAATGTACAAACGAATAAAACAAACTTGTGGATAATACTTATTTATTGGCATCACCATAGATAGATAGACACAGCAGTTATTCACATAAATTATACATTTAAAAGCGAATCCAAATCAATTCGAAACACCCGAGTTTTTTCATAATTATACTAATTTGACAGATGTGAAGCAATGCACTATTTTACCACTTTAATAAATAATAATGTTTTGATTAATACAAAATCATAATTAAGAGACAACGCTTGACTAACATTTATCGAAATTTTATTTGAAAGTGTTCAATTATATCTCATTATCTTATGGATGAATGCTGGGAGAAATGTTAAATATTTTACATTTAATTACAATAGACTTGAGTTTAATTTTCATTTTTTTAAATTAATTATACTTCATCTTTAAGGCTTTTCAAAACATAGTCAAAAATGGTATGAATGGTGAAATAGGTTATGGTAAAATAGAGTGAAGTAAAATAGGCACACAAAAAAGCTATGTATGCAGTTTCGTTCTATATGTCATATAGAACGAAACTGCAAACTCAGTTAAGATTTGTTGATACTTATAAAGTGCCTATTTTACTATTACTATTCAATTGTTAGCTAAAAGTGTGACATTATGTAAGAACTTCGCGAAAATTGAATATAGTGTTACGTATAAAGTTGCAAAACTTTTATTTTATATAGTTAATTATTTATTTAAAAGGAATTAATGAAAGTGTAAGATTCTCAGACCGCATAAGCAATATTTAAATATGTAGAGGGTCGGGAGTGACGGATGTCATCGAAAGGGTGGCTAAGCTTAAATGGTCATTTGCGGGACATGTTGTCAGATTGGTAGACGATAGACGGACCAGGAGGGTGGTGGAGTATAGACCCCGCGAAGATAAAAGAAACAGAGGGAAACCCCCCACACAATGGTCCTGACATTCAAAGAATTGCTGGCGATTGGATGCGAAAGGCACAAGACAGGAATACGTGGAGAAGTATGGGGGAGGCCTATGTCCAGCAGTGGACGACAACGGCTGTGTAAGTAAGTAAGTATTGAAAGGGGAAATTTAAAATTCACGTCCACTAGACGTCAAAGATTTTATCTATAACATCCCGAATTTGGAAAATCGTATTTATTTACAATATTTATTTTAAATCCGTATTTAAAATCTGTACTATACTTGTGAAAGAACACAACTCGAATGTTTCGTAGCAAGTTTTGCCATGCTCTACCATTTTTACTTCTGAGAGTTTATACAATCTAATAATAAATTATTTCACATATCATTACAGACATCAAAATCGTATCTTCTTGAAAATTAACAAATTATATTTTATATCGAACAAACTACAGTATCGACAATTTTATATTAAATTACAAAAAATGTGTATTTATTGTTTCTTGAACAATTATGTAAAACTCCATATTAAATTATACGAATGAAATCGTATGTTTTATACAAGATTATATATAGTTTATGGGAATGATATGTTTCGCATTGCTAACATTTGATAATATCACAAATTGATTGTACTGATTATTTGACGATTATAATATGTACGTTCCGTATATTTAACATTTTATTTCTAAGGCATTATCAAATGATAATGCCCTAGAAAAGCATGAACATGTCATCGCCATAATCTGTAATAATACTTTTAGAAATCAGACGTTTTCATACATATAATTTACAAAATAGTGTTTGAACGTATCCAACCAATTGAGGGCTAGACATCACAAAGGTGCCAATATCAAAAATGAGTTTTTGATCCCAATTGGTGTTAAACATAAAGGTGAATCACTGTGCAAAGGTGCGAAGTGATTGGATAATACAGTGTAATTAAAACGTCACCCTAAAGATGCCACCCGTGGTACACGACATATTGAACAAAATAAACAGTTTTTGCTTATTCCCTCTGCTTTATGTTTATACCACTTGGCATTTTTGTAATAACCAGCCTTCAATTAACGATACATATTTGAAAATTTGTATCTAATGTATAATATTGTACAATGGCCGAGTTATAGTACCTAGAATTAATTTTGAAGTTCTACGAAAATGTAAGTTTACAAAGTAAAGGTAAAGAAACATTAAATTCAAAATATATTTAAATAAGTATTGTCATATTAGGATATGAATAAATAAATTAGTAAACTTGTTTAGATAAATAATGTAATTTATTGGCCAAAGAAATATTTTTATAATAATGTATGGTATCTGTGGCGTGAATCCTATCTTAGCTTACAGGCGATGTCATATTTTGTAAAAGGTAAAATATAAATTATATCTTGCGTTCTTGATACTTGGCTTCTGATACAGAGGATGTTGGTTCAATCCTAGTCACAACGAGAAGAATTTATTTTGATAATCAAACGTAAATGATGCTTTTAATGGGTTAATGTATTTATATATTATTTTATTTTTGATTGATGGGTTTGCCACAATTGTTTTTCTTTTTATTTCATATGATACATATAAATTATCAGTAACAATTAAAAAAAAAAGTTATTGACTGTTTAATTTGGAATAATTATATAATCATATTTAAAAAAAAATATTTCTTTAAAATTATCGATACAGCTCTTTCGCCAACCGATATTGACATCATCAGGTCTTACAATCAACTAATAGCTACGATGTTGATGCCATCATCGGTTCCCTAAACAGTTGTCGCGGTAATTTGCTAGAAATTAAATAAATAAATTTATGATACAACAGTGTTCCATTTTAAACAATTGTAGGGTCAACAAACCATGCAAGACTTTGAGACCACACGAGTGGAGGCAATGGACTCAGGCTGCTGTACCAGCATATTGCATGATGAAATACATTGCATGGACAAAAGTGATGAAACAGGGCCCGGGTTCATTCTCACAAGGTTACTAGAGGTTTATTCACACAAGGTTACAAGGTTACTAGATATCCACTGCCTTCTACCCCTCTCACTAAACCCCCTAAACAATTAATAATGTTTAAGTAACATAGTGTTTTCGTAAAAGCAATGGATTATCAAAATTAAATTATAATTATGCAATATTGAAATTGTGTATTGTAAATAAATAATTAATAAACAAGATGTATGTTTTTGGAATTCGTTATTTCATTTATAAATATAATATTATTATTAATATATAAACTTATATATAGGAACAAGTACGTGTATAATACCACAATCAGTAGGTATAAGTACGATAATCGAGTATTGTACTGTACTGTATATAATTATATGTGCGTAGTACATGGGTACGATATTCCAAACTATATAACAATTAATTAATTTTAATTTTCAATAAGTAACAGTACTGTACAATTTAAATAATAGACACCTATAGTAATAGTCAATAAAAATATTTACATAACAAATTTTGACTATTTTACAAATTAATGGGTAGATTCTTGTCTTTAGGAAAAATTCAAATAAAATTAAATTAGACATCTGCATAAATAATACTTTAACAAAATATTAATTAAATAATAAACATATTTACAAATAGTGCACGTAGCGATTGTACAAAAAATTATTGATTTGAAAATGAAGCGTCCTTGAGACGGTCATTAAGATTGTCAATGTTAACGTGAATGATGATTCAATGATCATTGTACGAGTGGCAGGTTATGCCACCTCTAGCGAATACTACCAAGAGGCCCTGGCTTTTGTATGATAACAAAATAACATCATCATTAACATAACTTTTAATAACGAACTAACCGAAATAATAGCCCCGCCACACTGTTATTTCCTGATATAATTCTCTCGTTTCCTCAACATTCATACATTTTCTCATGGACGCACCTCAATTTATCTGACTCTTAACGTAGCCGACAATTAATATAATATATTGATTTGATTGTGTCGCGTTTTCCTGGGTCATCCCAAAGGTGTGTTTACACAGTTCGAGCTAGCGTGCGAGTTGGCATAGACTGTCCTGTAGCTACTGTCATTGTGTAAACGAATCATGCGAGTTACTTTCAAGGCGAGTAGAACAGTAACTGGAGTGCGAGCTACTATAAAATATTTTGTTTTCACTGCCTTCCCCCTCCACACCACACGACAGTAGCTTGCACGCTACTGTCATTCTGTGAACTACAGGCGAGTTACTGCCTTACCAGTCCAGTGTTCAGTTCCCACGTGAGTGTGTTGTCTGTTTTTTTAAGTGTTTTTTATAACGTGTTTTTCGTTTATTAATATTAAATTTAGTAGCATGGCTGAAAAGATGGTCCACCGAAAGAAATCTGTAATTTATGAAATTGTACAAAGAAGTGGAAGCCCTTTGGAACACATTTAACCCTAGCTATAAAAACAGGGAATTGAGAAAGGCAGCATCAGAACGTATTACCAAAGAAATATAATTAGAGAATTTGACTGATGTGTCAAAAAAAAATTAATTTACGTTCAACATACAACCAATAAATTCTTAAAATTGGTGGCTGGCCAGTAACTGTCATTTTCAGCTCTCCGTGTAAACAGTCGAGGTATAGGCAGTAACTGTTATGGAAGTTGGCATGACAGTTGCTGCTTACTCGCTAGGCAAGCTACTCGCACTGTGTAAACACACCTTATATCTCTTGATCTGTTTACATCGTTAATATACACTTTCTTCATTAATTCTTTCTATGTATCCAAACCATCTAATAATCCTTTCACTATTTTGTTAATAACACTTTTATTTTTACTGCATTCACTTCTTATAATTGCATTTGACATTCAATCATATATAGGTTTACCACACATTCTTATAAGATAACTCATTTCTACTGCATTTATTCTACTTTCACCCTTCTTTTGCAGTTCCATGCTTCACTTCCATACACGAGAGTCTATAGGCGCGGACAGAAACGCGGGACCCGCAGCACTCCCTACTTCTGCTATATGGCTAATCCGGCACTGCATCGCATCAATATGCAATCAGTTGGTAGTGTACAGAGGGGGAAAAGTATATTTTTCTTTTGCAGCGTATATGTTGTTATTTTATACATAGAAATGCACATTTTGATGAATGTTTAAATGCAATTGATAGAGTTTTAAAAACGCACTGGCATTGAAATGGTCAATCACGTTAACATCCAAGGCGCCTACTTATTAAACAAATAATAATCCTAAGGGTGGAATTTCCCATTCAAGAGAAGTTATAATATTCTTAGCAACATGTTGAACCTAAATTAGTAATAAATATAGGGTGGTTCAGTATGATGTCAAATGGTCACCCATTAAAATCATGACTATAAGGAAGATTTAAAATTGCAAACTGTTTTAAATATTAATAATTACAATAACAACTCGCTTGAATACTCTTGTTAGATCATGGAGGGAATTTTAAGATGACCACACGTCAATTTTTTTTATAGATTTAAAAAATAATCACCCATGTTCGGCTTTTGACATAGATGTACCACCATATTCTCAAACAGGGAATTATAATCATAAGGCAAATATTAATTATCTGATACAAATTATATTACAATAATATTGATTTACGTGACTTTCACAAATAAATTATATTTTACAGTGTTATATTAGGTAATGTAACATTATAAAAAGCAGAATAGAGGTGATTTAACGCATGAACAACAAGAACAGTCTCTATTGAAATATCAAGTTATATTACATAGGAATAAAATATTTTTAGATACACAAAACGGTTAAGGCCGTGCCACACTGTTTGAAACAAGCTCTCCACAAGGGTGACCTTGGAGGAGAGCTGTGGAGCCCACGAATGGTGTAGCGTTCACATACTGTTGTAAACAAGCTCTCCACAGGGGTCACCTTTGTGGAGCCCACGATTGGTGTGGCATCCACAGTAGACACTATTTTCGTTCAATACGTCCGCACTCCACCGATGCGATGCCGCTATGCAACTGACCTTGACTGGTGGAATGTGGAGCGCCCACATTGTGGAATGCGTGTTTACAACGGAATGATCCACACGCTACTATGCGCGTCCGTCCACAAAGGTTGTTGAAGGTCAACATTTTTTTTTGTTTCAAACAAGTGTCTACACAGTTTTAAACCGCCGGTGGAGACCGATGTGGAGAGTTGGTTTAAAACAGTGTGGCACGGCTTTTAGTAATAAAAACGCGAACTTAATCCAATCCCTATTCTACGACTTTTTTGTAAAAACCCTGTACAGTGGATTGCTTATAAATTTTTATGCAGGGTGTACAACAAATATGGATCCAAAGAGATTTCACTTCAGGGGTGGAGTGGAGTGTATTTTATTTAAAAAATAAGGCGTTGTTGCAGAGTAGCCGAAAATCTTGAAATAATTGATAATAATCAAACATTAATGTTATGAATTTAATTTTTTTTTTAAAGTAATACTTAAATAAAACGATGTTTTTTTTTACTACTTCCACTTTTGTCTTTATTTCGACAGCGACTGGTTTCGCCAGATTTGCTGGCATTGACAGACTGGTAACACTATTGCAAAATGAGTCCTTTATACAGATCAAAAGTGGTAAACATGATTCTATACAAAAATATCTCTAAATATCTTCAAATAATTATGTTACGTTTACTGAATTTAAATATTTGTATTACAGTTATTTTAATTTAGGAAGCAATTTAATATTTAAATTCCGTAAACAATTTAATATTTAAATTCAGTAAACTTTACATAATTATTTGAAGATTATTTTTGTATAGAATCATGTTTTCCGCCCCTGATCTGTATGTACATATATAAAGGACTCAGTTTGTAATAGTGTCACCAGTCTGTCGATGCTAGCGAGCCTGGCGAAACCGGTCGCTGTTGAAATTAAGACTAAAGTGAAAGTAGTTAAAAAAATGGACTTCCATCAAGATTTCATTAAAATCATTTGATTATCAATAAAAGAGTTTTTATTTTCAATTTATCCATATTACAGTCATATTATTGAGATTGACATATTGCTGGGGTATACTTGCGCGAATAAAAAGAAATTTTCAATTGTTTTAATTAACAAGTTAAATATTATTAATGCATCAACGAAACAAAAAACGTATTAAAAATGAGAATTTGTATAACTCTAAAATTATCATCGACGCTACCAGCTTGATTTGAAAACTTAATATTCTAATACGAGATTAAGATAATTGTTAAGTAATTTCATGTTTTAATACATTGATGACACGAATAGAACTCGGGATCCCGAATTATTTGTATTTATTTTATATATTACTTTGAATAATTGATTCTTATGCTAACGCTTCAAATTCTACGAGTAATAAAACGACTCAATAAAATTGAAAAAAAAAACTAATCATCGCGCCGTCTCTCCGAAAGGGTAGGCAGAAATAATGGACTGCCACATCGTTCTTTCCTGACATACTTCGTCGTTATCTCAATCTCGTCACGTGGCCGATATTTAATATTTGATTGATTTCATCGTGCCACGTTATCCTCGGTCTTCCTCTCTTTCTTGTTCTGTTTACATCGTTCAATATATTTTCTTTGTCATTCTTTTCTCATTCATTCTTTTCATATGTCCAAATCATCTTAATTCCCCTTTGAAATCGACGTGTAAAATATACTGATTCTTTTTAAATATTACATCATTTTCCAAATTATTAATTTAAATTATTGCTTTAAGATTCATATAAATTATGATTGCTTTATTTATGTATTAATAGATAATAAATTATTGAGTGTGGCCCCCTCTTACAACGTTGGTCGAAGTTAAATGTCTTTGGATAAGTCTATGGAATAATGTACATCGCCAAAGATTATTTGCACACGGTACAATCACCAAACTTTACAAATACATGTGTTGTAAGCGTCGAGTAGTGAGTATGCAATGTTGAATGAAGATTTAATGTTAACATTAATAATGATCATCAGTAGTCCCTGCAATGAGAATCGCAATTATTTATTTTCAGAATCAACGATTCGTGATTTTGCCTGCACGACTTAATCTAATGAGACGATGAGCTTCCTCGGCACCTTGGACTTTCTACACTTCGCTCTGCATGCAGTGGATCGAGGAGTCTTCCGAGAGTTCGTCCATTGATGAATCTAAACAAACAAAAATAAACAAATCATTATTTTTTGTATACATTACAACAGGTCGTTTAAACTCAATTACTGTATACAATTTGTTATTTAGCTATTATATTGATTCTCGTGACATGACAGAACCAAGACAGTGAGACAATCACACTTCCATTGCTAGAAATCGAACCTCGGACCGCAATCGGTGTGCAGTCATAGCTCTTGGCACTCTGCCACGAAGGTAGTCAACGTCACGTCGTTAATATAATATTACGGAACCTCCATTTTCAATCAGTTTACAACACACACTGGTCTATCCTGACGAACGTCCTTGATATTCATACATCGATACACGCACACTCGTCGTTTTTCCTGACTTCAACAGTATGATGCTTCAATAATTGCTACTGTAAAAAATTATAACACTTATAATATAACAATATGTTTTTCACTGAGAATGTCGCAGCGACCTCGTCCCGTCCATGGCTTCCTTTTCCATTTACACTGCATATAACTTTTTCACCAGTCTTCTTTCATCGATTCGTTCCATATATATCGCACGCTTAATAGAACACTGGCTTAACTCAAAAAAGCAAGTTTTGCTCAATCTGACATGAGTCGGTGTTTTAACAAAAACAGTCGAAAAACACTTACGAATGGATAGCGTTAACATTGTGAACGATTATCGTACGTACGAATGAATAGTGTTAACATTGTGAAAAATAGATGGATAGCGTTAACACAAGCCTCTGTCTAATGTTAACTCAATTATGACCTAAGCCATATTCGGTCAGTTTACTATTAAGCGTGCGATGTATAAAAAAAAATACATTTTATTTTTTGGGATTGTATTTAATTGATTTGAATATCTCCAATGGAAATATGATTTTATAAGAGTATTTTTTTGACAATATACTGTTTTAAAATATTTTCAGTTGATTGTAACTAATTTTCCGTTATGATTCTATAAACTATTCATCATGATTTAGTTTCATCGATTAAATTATTTCTTTGGTTATGGAGTTTATTGAAAATGCAGAACATAATATATGGTTTATGAAGGATCTTACCAACTGGGGCATATTGCTGTTTGTTTTGGAAGGAATAAGTCAGGTGAAGGTTGATATGTCTCCCAAATCCCGCTGGATCGCCATCTCGCCCCATCACTGGAACATTCCAAAATAAAAATGGTTATGTTTTGAAGACGCAGGTTTTACTTTAGCACTAGGTTTTAAGGTATTTAAAGGCGCGATAGAAAGAAATTTTATTTATGGTTTTAAGATAAGCTTGTCCAATTCGCATTAAAATCATGTGTATCTTTTTAAATCACCAACAATATTATCGAAGATTTTTTTATGAAAATCATAAATCATTTAAGGTATAATAACTCAAGCCGATTATTTGTAGGAAAATAAAAATGAATCGTTTTGGAAATTTAGGATGTTTTTATTTACATATTAAAGACAGAAAAAAAGTTGAAAAAAATTAATAGTTTGTTATTATTATTATTATTGCTCGAAGTTGGCACCTCGAAAAAAAGCGCGTGGGTGGCCCCCGTGATTTTGGCTCTTAATGTCATCTGAAATAAAAAATTCTTGAAAATTCTTAATCTAACGACATGTCATTCTCGTCGGAACTACCGAGACATTTTTTCATCCCTAACTTTTTTTTTTACAACCCCTTCTTTTCTGACTTTTTTTTTCAAAGTTCGCCATTTTGTTATTTATCCATGAAATTTAACTTCTGTAGTTCCGACCAGAATGACATGTCTCTAGATTAAGAATTTTCAAGAATTTTTGATTTCAGATATTATCAAGAGCGAAAATCACCGTGGCCAACTTCGATCAATAATAATAAACTATAATTTTTTTTTTTTTTTTTGTATCATTAATATGTAAATAAAAACATCCTAAAAATCCAAAACGATTCATTTTTATTTTCCTACAAAAAACGCCCTCCAAATACGTCATGAAAATCGGCTAAAGTTACCAGACTACCTTAAAGGTAAATCTGAAAAAAAAATCGCAGGAAATGTTTAAAACAATGTATTAGTCGCAATCGTGCAGCATTTTAAAAAAATGTATTCCAAAATGAATGATACACCATAAAATAATAATATCTGTCACAACATTCCAAGACAATAATGGTCTACAATCTTATTCTACAATTTTCATCTAGGATCAAGTCAAAAGTGGACGTTAATCTATAAGATTGGATAAATGTTTGAATTATGACACTACTTATTGTCATATATATATTTAAAGTCTTAAAATTTCATGATTATAACTGACTACATGAAAAGCAATTTATTTTATAATAAAAAAAATTTGAGAAATAAGGTTTGAAAAAAATTTAAAAATTTACGTTTTAAGATAAATTTATTTTTCTCTGAAGAAATGAGAGTTTCGAAAGAAACAAGTAGCTTCAGTTGTTTTTACTTTATTATTAGTCAAACATTGTACTAATGAATTTAAGTAATATTTAAAATTGATATAATCATTTTAAAAAGTCTTAGAACTTAGTCAAATTATTTTAGGAATACCAGATACATCAACCCGTTTATAGATTCGCAGTAAAATAGTAATAATGTGAATAATTGCATTCGCATATTTAAAAAAATCTATATCAATCGCAAAAATACAAGAATGATCTGTTTCTAATTTCCGTTAATTGTGGTTAAAAAGTTTTTTCGTAATATTGAATATTTCGTTAAAAAAATCATGCTTTGTACATGGAATTACTATCATATCTGGATTGGGGTGAACCTAGACTCTCGAAACCAAGTGTTATCGAATTAAAAAAGCGTATATTTGTTTTCTCTGAAAAATACACCAAAAACTGATATACTGCAAGTGAAAAAAAAGGTTGAGGATATTGTAAAAGGGACTGGTGCGGTCATGGGAAAAGAATGGACACCACCAGACTCCCCTATATTGCATTGCATAATCAGCCTCATGGGACTCGTCCTCGTGGAAGACCACAAAGACGGAAGGACAGCTGGGAGTCTACCTCACAGGAGGAGCAACACTCTGCAGAACAGACCACATAGGTCTACAACAAGGAAGAAGTAGAAGAAGAAGAAGAAAAAATTAAAACCATATTATGAAACTCTTATATTGATAATGACATAATTTTAATTTTTTAACCAAAATTTCTGTTGTTCTTAATACTACAATCTATGGATGCAAAACATACACGGGAAAATGTGAATTAGTATTAATAGTCATGTCATGAAATTGTTTTTATGTTACGGTTTACTAATATGTAATTTCGAAAGAGTATCAGTCTGTAATAGTTTGAAAGAAGCTTCGGTGTCCGGAAGAAGGAAAAAAGTTTTGAAGTAAAAAATGTGATTTCTGATGTGAACACGGAGAAAGCTTCTAGAAACCAATTACGTACAGAATCATAATACTCGTAGTACATACATATTACAAAATATTAAAAATTGTTCTACATAATTACCTACTTCTGGGTTTAATTTTAAATGCCATTACACCAAACAAAACAAAAATTAAAGAATCGTTAATTATTTTCTTCTAGAATATATTTCCCATCACTATAACAATGGTTGATTTACGTTTGAAAACCTCTTTTGAAATCATTGTATTCTCATAACAAGTTATTACACTTTTCACCAATTTTTTTTGGTTGGTAACCTACCTTTTTCAGTGCATTTTTTTTAAATTTGTACACTGAAGGAGGATGCCTACCATCGGAAACATGTCTGTGAAGAAAGTAATAAATTATTATGAAAAGACAATGTTTTTCAAAGGTTATTCAATTTTTTTTATAATTCGATTGCTTTGACTGGATTGTCCTTTGTAGACGTATTTGCACAGACATATAATATTTGTTTAGTAGTAAATCAGTATGTTCATTTTAACGAATTAAATATTGTGATATGTGGTAAGTATTATGATTTAAAACAAAGTTATAAAACTTATTGAACGCTAAGGCATTAACACTGTGGAATTCCATAGTAATATACTTCAGAAATTCAATTTAATTTAATTTCTTTGTTTAGATTTTATTATATTTTTACACCTGAAGATGGAGGAATCCTCCGAAACATGTTGTGTTTTTTTAAATATTTTTTTGAATAAATAGTGGATTAAACAAAGTTATTTTCAATTTCCTAAGTAAGGTTATAAAAGTTTAAAAATCATAGAACTCTTTTATTAGAAATAATTGAATTCAGATTGACTCAATATTTCTATCTTTTATTGTTCATACACAATATATAAGTTTTGCAAAAAATTCATTTTAAAATATGGTCGTTATAAATTGGTCATATATCATTCTGGCACAATTTGATAAATTAAAAGGTATTTAAAGTGATGTTCATTATTGTAGGTGCACGAGAAGATATTGAATTGGAGTCGTTATAAAGTTGGGACTTACTCTTGGCCTTGCCCGTGTGCTGGTGCTTCTTCTGGCGCGCGCGGGAGTTCTGGAACCAGACCTGCGTGACCCTCTTGCTGAGGCCCGTGACCTGCGCGATCCGCTCCAGGTCCTGCCCGTCCGGGTTGGAGTCCAGCTGGAAGTTGGCTTGCAGCACCTGCAGCTGCTCCTCCGTGAACGTCGTGCGCACGCGCTTCGCCTTGCTCTTGTGGTAGCCCTCGCCCTCGCAGCCGTCTGTGGAGGGGGACTTTGCCAGATCAATCGTTTGTTGGACTCAGAAGAGTTAGTTACGTTTGAAGACTTTAATTATTCAAAATGATATAAATTAACAACATTATATTTTTAATTCGATCATTTTAGAATTACTTTGATTGTTTAGAAATCATTAGTCGCATTTGTAACTGTTAGATATGTTTGAAATAGTTTATTTAGTATAATTTATCATAGTTTAATTAATTTAAGTCTTTGAAAATGATGAAATACCGGTTTGTCGCAAAAGAAAGGTCTACGACATGTGTATACTGCCCATGATGACATACAGACTAGAGACGACAACTCTTACAGCAAAAAGTGTCCACAGGCTCAAGTGTACACAGAGGTCCATGGAAAGACAGATACTTGGTGTGAGCTTGCGTGACCGCATAAGGAATGAGGAAATCAGACCTCGCACCAGGGTGGCTGACGTCATGGACCGAATGGCAAAATTGAAATGGCAATGGGTTGGACATTTGGTTAGATAGGGTGGCAAAAGATGGGCACCCAGGATACTCAGTTGGAGACCATGTAAAGAGAGTAACTTAATATCAATTCATTTTGTACCATTTACATACAATAAAAATATATTATTATAAAAATAAATTTAATTATTGAATGAAGAGCGGTCGCCGACCGGCGGGATACAAGCCTCTTAGCGTAATGAAGAAGTGTTCTCACCATCGGAGGAGACGCTGCCGCCGTCAAGGGTCTCGAGGTAGTGTGGCTTGCACAGCACGCGGTCGTCGTGCAGCGCGAACTGCTCCCCGGTGCTCAGCTGGCGGCCGCACGCCTCGCACGCGAAGCACGCGAGGTGGTACACCTGCGAGCGCGCGCGCCGCACCCAGTCCGAAGAGGAGATGCCTCGGCTGCACTTGGAGCACTTGGCGCCGAAACTTCTGGACGGAAGCGCGCGTTAGTCACACACCCGGCCAATCACTTCCACTTTGCCCACCAATCACAAGGGTACAAACTAATAACGCATTTTAGAATTTTTTTAAATAGTTTTATAAATGTGTCTCGTTTAATACCTTATTTTCAACTATAGGTTAATTACCTAACTAACTAATTAGTTTGATAACTAATTAATTACCTATTTATTTAATAAATCAAATTTTGTAATGTCGACCATGTGAAGAGTCAGAGAAATCGACGCGCATGCATGACACGATGTATGAATGTTGAGGAAGCGACAGAAATATGTCAGGAAATAAAAGTGTAGCAGTCCATTCTTTTTGCCTACCCTTTCGGGGAGACGGCGTGATGGTTAGTTAGTTAGTTTAATTAACTATAGATTTTCAACAATGGATAAAAGGTTTCAAAACTGATTCTTCTTCTAATAAATACTTTATATATCTAATAAAGATGGCCTGAATATCGAAATCGTCTAGCTATTGAAAATAAGATAAAATGATTTATTTATTAACCGTTTGAGTGCCAAACATATTTCACCAAAATATTCTAAAATATCAAAAGAAATGTCTATTTTTATAGATAATTTATATTTACAAGAAAACTGTTAAAATACAGAAATTGAATACTATTAATCTACCTATAAGCGCGATGGCGCTCCTCGGCACTCTAACGGTTAAAAAACAAATCCAGAATATATTGAGTGTTGAAATTGGGGACCGTTTTCACAAAGTGAAATTTCTACAAAAAAAAAACAAAAGCGTTTTTTTATGGAAATGGGTTCTTCCATGTGAGCTCTATCGATTGGTGAAATAAAATTGTAACAAAACGGTATATGTGCGAAGTTGTAGCGGTTCAAATATCGCGATTTCATACAAAACGTATTATTTTTAACATGAAAAAACCTTCTCCTGAAAAATGTACATTTTGTAGATATTTCGCTTTGTGAAAATGGTCCTCAATTGTGGTGTGAACCCATATATATTTTTTATTAATATAATAAAAGGATAGTTAATATTATATAATACTTGGTTTTAAAAGGTAACAGTGTTTTCAGAACCCATAAATAAAATTCAAGATATTAAACGAGTTTTAATAATCACCAATACGGAAAGCGTAGTTGGTAAATTAATAAATATTGTAAGGTAGTTTTTATTACTTATTTGTACCCTTATGATTGTTAGCAGTATTTTACAAAAATAAATTTATGCAAATCAATTATTTCGCTTAATATGTTTTCATTACACATGCACATGATAGCATAAACACAACATAGAAAAGATACAAAATTAAATAATAGATTCGTGGTCAAATTCTGTAATCCACTTTCTTTTAGATATAAAATTCTTCAACTTGTCGAAAAAAAAATACTTGTTGGTATAAATAATGTGATTTTTGTACTATTTCACTACATTTTATTTTCAATACTTGTGATTTTTTATGACTTAAAGTATAGGAGAGAATAATATAAACTAATAATTAAAAAATAATAATACTTTCGAAATCTGTCGGAAAAAATAATTGAAGGCTGGTTATTACAAAGGTGCTATGTGCTATAAACATTAAACCAAGAAAAATATGAAAACACTTCATTGTAACATATTTATGGTGAATTTCAAACTACACTATATTATTCAATCATTCAATTCAATCCAATCTATGCACACTTATCTGCCTTCATGTTTAACACCAATTAAGATCAAAAACTCATTTTGACATTTTTGATACTTGGCACCTTTGTAATGATCAGACAAAAAAAACAGTACATTAATTCATAAAAGTTCCAAATTATAAAATTCCACATTGTTAACGCCATAAGATTATCACAAATAAATATAAGATATTATCGCATATTGACATTTTAATATGTAATGTATTATATCAGTGTCACATTAGAGATGGGATTCATAAATTAAAGAAATCAGAAAATTAAAAAAAAAAATTTTCGTGTATTGTGATTTTTATTGATTTTAACACATTATATATTAATAAATTATTAACTTTCACATATTTATTCGATTAATACCTGAAACGATTTTATTAAACATTAAATTATTGATTCTCGAATTCCGTATTTTCCCGATACATTGAGAATATGTAGTGTGGACTTTTACTAACTTTTCTTACAACTAAAACTATAATATCACCTAATATTCTTCTCTGGACTTCTGCGCATTCATATACAATGTGCTTTGCAGATAAGCCGATTGTCGAGACATACACCCTTTTGATTATAACGCTCCTGCCATGTTTTATTCAACTTTCAACAATGAATAGATTGCCACACTTTTCTTTCCTGACATAATTCTCTCGCTTCCTCATCATTCATAAATCGTGGCATTGTATGTCGTAGCCGACATTGAATATTTGATCTTACTACGTTTTCCTCGGTCTTCCTCTGTTTCTTGTTCCATTTACATCGTTTACCAATAATCATTTACCATTCTTCCTTCATTCATTCTTTCCATGTATACAAACCATCTTAACACTTTCATTCGCACCGCATTCACTTCTTATATTTATTTTCATTCGACACTCATATTATTACACACAGATGTTTCACATATTCATCTGAGATATCTCATTTCTACTGCATTTATTCTACTTTCATCCTTCTTTTGCCAGTTCCATGCTTCGCTTCCATACATTTTTTTATATATAAACGGATGAATCAATGGTAGCAAATCATACAATTTGTTATTTGTTCCATCCTTTTATATGGCATTGCTTTTATTCGTCTATTCTTTGTAATCGTACTTTCCGCACATAATTTTCTTTAAATTACTTCTTGCATATTTTATTTCCAATAATATCGAAAACACAATTAAATTTGGAACCCGGAATAGGAACGTGGAACTTTTAGCTGGTATGCTAGGCCTGGCAGCACCAGCCTACTACCGATAAGGTATAAGAAAGGTTCCAGACGCGTCGATAAGGGCAAGCAACAGATCCGCAAACAAGCTCGTCGCGTAGGGTGAATACCCCAGCGTATGACCACCCCCAGTAATTGACCACCCACCGGTGATTGACAACCCCAACGATTTTGCAGCAAACAAATACTAACTATCAATAACGCCAATTTTCAAATATAACTTTATAAAATACAATTCGAATCGAATCAAATCATATCCATAGAGTTGATTTTCATAAATTTAATTTATTACAGCTATAATCCCATAGCAAAATAACAACGTGAAAAGCAAAAGTTTTCCACTTGTATTTAAAAAATATTGCCTCATAAATATTTACAAATGAGTTTTACATGCATCAGGCCCATATTGACTCACGGAATCGAACCAAGAACAGACACTGTCAGAATCAAACATCTCCATTGAGACCTATCGTGGGTAAATTCGCAGATCCTGCAAAATTGATGACAAAATGTCATAGTTGCGTTATTTGGTCACCGCCTGGGATCCGATATTCTCTGATGGTGGAGCGAGTGCCGAAAAAAAATCTGCGCTTTCTTTACCTCAGGGAGTGCGGTTATTACCCGTGGCTCTTTCCGACAGAATTCTTGCTAGGTATGCTAAGCTACCAATCATATTCACTAGGGAGTTCACTTCTATCCACTGATTGGCAGCCGTATACAAAACTCGGATGTCCTGAGTGATGTAGATCTATTTGTCCATGATAATTACCTTCGTCAAAGACAGCACAGATGCACCAACCTGCCAATGGTTATGCCTGTGGGTAAGGCAATCTTGTTGCTTAATCGGGTCGCCTCGGAGGTCGACATATTTCGTGATAGTGTGAGTTGCCTCAGGGATGCAATATCAATGTTATGATTATTTCTAATTCTCAAGCTTATTTTTATTTAATTTTTTATGCTTCTCTTTTGAATTCTCATAATGTAATTGCAAACGATCTGGAAATATGTCTGTAATGTTTGTAATTTTTACTAAAATATATGAAATAATGAGATGGAGTAGGCAGAGAAGACGATTCTGAAAGAGTCACATCGAGAGGCTAAAGGGAAAGCTGCAAATCTTCATCACGTGAAGAAATTTGATAACCTAAACAGATTGGAAGATCAGTAAGGAGAAGAAAAATAAGAGCTTTACATCATTGTACAAGAAAAAACAAATATTTTTTTGAAATTTGCACCACAAAAACATTCGTATAAACAAAAAAATAAATGAATAAAAAAACATATAAATATACACAGCTACGCGATTGATTCTTGCTACATTTGATAATACCTTAGCAAAGCGAAACATGTCATTCTTAATAAAACTTCAAGAAAATTGTTTATAAACACATAAATTATTATTAGAAGAAAATTATTTATAAAGCACTCCGCGCTATAGCTGGCAAGACCCTACGTGATCGAGTTAGGAATACAGCAATCCGAGAAATCTGCGAAGTCGAAGATGTGGTCAGATGGGGACGTTAAAGACGGCGATACTGGCATCAAAATGTTGAAAGAATGAGCTCAAATAGGATACCATACATAGCTCTCCATGGAATGCCAAACGGACAACGCCGACCAGGAAGTCCCCCGAAACGGTGGAGAGAAAGCTGGAGTTCAGCGTTTCAAGAGGACCCGCCTGAAATAACAGACTCCTGAGTCTACCAAAAGTGAAGAAGAAGAAGACTATAATAAAAAAAATCGTCTTAATGAATTTCAAGAATTGCCTTAATTTTACCAAAGACTCGTCGTCAAGTGCACTGCTAGCGAGCCGGCTCAAGATGTGTGCGGAAGCGCGCTCTGCGTCTCGGACGATCTGGTCTCGGCGGGCACGCTAATGAGCGAGCGGAGTGCGGCGAGTACCCTCGAATGCATCCTTCGTGTAATATGCTAATGGTGTACCCTAATTAATCGATCAGGCGGGGAGGCGTTCCGGTGGCACTAGTAACGTTTATCCGCCCGATATATTATAAAGCGCGGCTCGAGCTGTGATGACAAAATAAGAAAAACATTAATTAATAGCTTTTATTCGAGAACTAACCTGGAATTCACAATCTCTACAAGATGCGCAAATAATTAGTAATTAATGTGATTCAGAGTTCATTGAGACGAATCATTATTATAACTATCTCAACAACTATTATTCGTTTTTGCCTACCGAAGGGATAGGCAGAAAGAAAAAATGTAAACTTAGTTCTTCTTCTTCTTCCTCAGCCTATTCCCGTCCACTCCTGGACAAAGGCCTCCTCCATTTGCTTCCATGTCATTCTGTCCTGTGCAAACTGCATCCAGGTTATTTCGACGTGTCTGTTTAGATCATCCTTCCACCGTAGTTGCAGTCGCCCTGCATTTCTATTTGCCGTCCACGGTCTCCAAGTTAGCAGTCTTCTTGTCCGCTTATCATCTGAGCTTCTGGCTACGTGACCTGCCACCCGGTGGATGATGTTAGTGACATTTGTTTTTTTTCTCTTACCGTATCGTTTCTGACTCTGTCTCTTAGGCTTATTCCTAACATGGCTCTTTCCATGGCTCTTTGGGTCACTCGTAGTTTCTCGGCACTTTGTTTGAAGAATGTGACAGTTTCAAGACCATAAGTACCAACTGGCAGAACGCAGGCTTCGTAGACTTTTCGTTTCAGGTTGATCGGTATTTTCAGATTTTTATGGATATAGATAGGATATAGATTTATAAGAACTTAGTTAAAATCCACTAATGTTTGTGTCTGCGACTGGTTTCGACACCTCACTGCCATCTTATGAGATTCTGGGATTCTCCCAGAAGATAACGAAGACACAGGCATTAGTTGATTTTAACTAAATATATGGTAGGTACATTTAAAAAAAAATTCATTTTTCATTATTTTACAAAAACAAAATTATTTTTTAGAAAGAATAAACCACAACAACGTCCTTTCCAGACATACTTCTCTTGTTTTCTCAACATTCCTCATGTGCTCGATATTTAAAATAAAAATTTCTGCGTTTTCCTCTGTCTTCTTCTGTTTCCCGTCATTCTTGTCATCTACATGATTATTAAAAATATTGATGTTGTTGATTGAAATTTATTGGTAGAAATTCATTAAAAATAATGAACATTTGAATAATAATTTGAAAATTTTCTTTTTTTTTCAAATTTAATTGAAAAAGCCCAGAAGATGCCAAAGAACTGTTGAAACCGGTCGATGCCAATATACATTGGCGAAACAGCTCTCGCGACAAAGTAATAGAAATTAATTCATAAATTGTTATACTTATTATAACTAAAATAAAACAGTTAAAATTATTGAAGTATCGTAGTGTTACACTTATTAAATTGAAAACAGTTGCGTATTGAAGGCCTTCGTGGCAGAGTGGCAACAGTTACAAATGCCACACCGAAGGTTCCGGGTTTGATACCCGGCGATGACAATGTGATAAAAAAAAAATCATGGTGTCTTTGGTCTGGTAGAATTTACGTGACAATAAAAATGAAGATATGCTAGCTATCTATTACAAGTTATTGAAATAAATCGTAAACACTCATCATCATCAGCCGTGTGTCATCCACTGCTGAAAGTAAGCCTCTTCCAAAGCACGCCACCGACCCCTATCCATTGCCGCTTCCAGAACCCGTCTCCCGCATCGGCCGTCGGTTCTTCGACAGATATGGCCAGCCCATCAGGCGGCTGAAGTGGCTAAGAAGAAGAACATACCACATAACCACAAAGGCCCAAGTGGTATCCTAAGAACCAGCAATAAACTTTGCTGCAAACCAATCCCTAGGATTGAAACATAAAAAATGTTCCACGAAAGTATCACGTGGACGTTGACAAGGGGTCTGGTATATAAGTTCCAGTTCGTCCAGCGCGCCATGAAAAGAGTCATGCTTGGAATAACCTCGAGGAACAGAATCAGAAATGAATTTATTCGACAACAAATCATGGTGACTGAGGTGGCTTTGGGAATAGACTGGCTAAAGTGACTGTGGACTGGCCTTATTTGTCGGAGAATCGACAGCCGTTGTGGAAGACGGGTTCTGGAGTGGAGGATTCCGTAGAGTTGGACATGCTGATGCCCGCTAAATCGAAGATATTAAGTATTACTGGGAGTGTACGGATAAGAGTTTCGATGGACGAGGAGCAGTGGCGTGCTTTGGGAGAGGCCTACTTCCAGCAGTGGACGACAGCCGGCTGATAAGAAAAATGTTGGATAATCTAAAAATATTTTTGCTGAGGAGAACCAACCTGGGCATATTAAATTCAGCGGTCGACTGATTAGTACCGTAGACTAACTACTCGGATTCAAAAATGACTAACCTATTCATTAGGTTAAAATTGTGTACATTGATAAAGGTTATGTTATAACCGAAACATGTCTGTGTTAAGTGAAATAAAGTGTTGTAATATGAAGTGTAATTATATTTATTCAAGTCTATTTTGGTTTCTTGAACAATGACGTAAAATTCCGTATTAAATAATGAATACGAATGAAAACGTCTTTTTTTTATCATAATTTATGAGAATGACTTGTGTCGCCCTTCTAAGGCATTATGAAATATATTTTTACATTTGATAATGTCTTAGAAAGGCAAAAGATTTAATTCCCATAAACTATAATTTTCGATTTCATTCGTAAGAATAATTTCTTCTTTTTCTTCAAGTGCCCCGTCGGGTCCCCCCAACGTTGGCGATCACCTCGGCGAACCTGTCCCTGTCTTGTGCCGCTCGGAACAGCTCCTCCACACTTCGGATGCCGGTCCACTCCCTCACGTTTCGCAGCCAGGTCATCTGTCTCCTACCGGGCCCTCGGCGTCCCTCAATTTCCCCCTCCAATATCAGCAAGATGGATTGGTCATGTGTTGCGACACGAATGTTTCCTGCATAATGTGTTAGAGGGAATGGTCAAGGGATCGATTGGCAGAGGACGACCTCGCCAAGAGTACCTAGACCAGATTTACCGAGATATGGGCTGCACCTCTTATGCGGAGTTGAAGAGAATTGCCGAGGATCGAGCGGAGTGGAAGAGGAGATGCGTCATCTTGCTGCAGACTAACCGCTAGATTGAGAGCGGAGAGAGAATATCAGTTGGAGAAGGTGGTACTTTTCCCCAATCACTACATGACTAAGATGTGAAATCTTCCGAACCTTGATAGTTGACAACAGCTCCCTATCAACTCTATTGGTATTGGTATTGGTAACCATGTATGTCCAGGGAATTTTGAGCATTCGGCGATAGAGCCACATTTCAAATGCTTCCAGTCTGTTGACTTGAATGAATAACTTACTTGTTAGTAAACGTTATTTCTATCAATCCTCAAAGTTTGTTTTAAAAATTGCTCGAAGCCATTTTCATCGTAAAATAGAATAACTATCCATAACTTATTGCTGCTTCCAGAGCACCGAATGCCTACTGACTACCTACGCAATAAAAAAACGTCGTTGGAATTGATACCTACGCATATTTATATTTCCATACTATTGATTAATCTACTATGAGTCGTGGTCCCGTGACAGGGGTCTGCCGGGGTAGTGCCGGCGAATGCGGTAAAACGTAATAAGAATAATTGAATAACGTTTTGAACGAATGCATGTTGGCCGCGAGCCATTCAAATATTTACTTAATTAGTTTTGGATGTCGATTGGTTTAATTTATGACGATTCCAAGTCATTAAAATGTACACCGACGAATAAATTAACCCGTCACTTGAGGCGGGGGTCTTAAATTTTTCGCAAGTTGACAGATTTTTCTCTTTATTTGTTTTGAGCACGGAGCCCCGCCGCCAAACGAATAAAATACAAAGATAACGGCGTTGAAATTGTACACATAAATAATAGAAATATAACTTTAAATAATCTAGAAATTAAAAATGCCATTTAAAATAACGAAGATATTATAAACAATCAAGTAAACTAAACTTCTAGTCTCATAATTGATTTATTTCCTCTGTCACATAATTCTAACTAAACACAAATTACCCTACCGCTAAATTTAATATCCCCCCTCCACTTTTTCAATCGTCATTTAGTAACCGGGTGGTGATCTAAGGGATTGAACGCTTGGCTCCTGATCCAGGGGACTTGGGTTCAAGCCTGGACACGACCAGATTCCTTTTTCATAATAATGAGCTGCTTTCTACTTAGATTGAATATTGTAAATAAAAATTCTAATATCATTGATGTTAGCCTATTTTTAAAGAAAAAGGATTTAATATACTCGTATACATAAGTAATGACTCCCTTTCATTTCAGTGTTAAAATTCATTAATCCATACACTGAATAAGGGAAGTCTGTGTCCCAAAACATGTATGTGAAAATACACTGTTTACAAAAAGTTATTCAGATGTGAATATACAACACAAAGTGATGGCGAAAATAGAAGGAATAAATTCCGTTACTCAAAATCGAAATGTTCCATTTTTATAAACACGACAAAGAAAGACAAAACGGCGCCATTTGATTATAAAATCATCTCACTGCATAGCAGTAAAAGGAAGAAAAATGCTAAAATAAGAATCACATCTTCAATTTCTAGATTTGTAAATCAAAAGTGCATTGGCCACATTCAAACCTAATATTTTATATGATAAAAACTATAGCCAAAGTCCAAATATTGCTCGTAAAACGTGATGTAATTTTAAAGTCTTCGCGTTAACAATAATTTTGCTTACTTCTTCGTAAATGATGAAGAAATGTATTTTTTTTTATCACAACATATCTATTTTTTCATATCGGTTTCATAATTATGTATTTATGCCATTTAAATCAGATAAATAACAATTTCGTAACTGTTTGGAAAAGGCAGATGTGACAATTTTTCCCATTTTAAAGGAGAGTATTTAACTAACTAACCATCACGCCGTCTACCCAAAATGGTAGGCAGAAATAAAGGACTGACACACTTTTGTTTCCTGACATATTTCTCTCGATTCCTCAACATTCATACATCGTGTAATGCACGCGCGTCGATTTCTCTGACTCTTCACGTGACCGACATTCAATATTTGATTAATTTGATCGTGCCACGTTTTCCTCGGTTTTTCTCTATTTATAGTTCCAATATATATATTCCGTATATAGGGTTTTTGTAGACTTTTGATATTATTCACGCTTTGGCCATGTTTGAGTTCTAAACTAACTAACTAACTAACTAACCATCACGCCGTCTCCCCGAAGGGGTAGGCATAAAGAATGGACTGCCACACTTTTCTTTCCCGACATCTCGCTTCCTCAACATTCATACGTCGTGTCATGAACGCGCGTCAATTTCTCTGACTCCTCACATGGTCGACATTCAATATTTGATTTATTTGATCGTGCCACGTTTTCCTCGGTCTTCCTCTATTTTTGGTTCCATTTACATCATTAACATATAATTTCTTTACCATTCTTTCTTCATTCATTCTTTCCAAATGTCCAAACCATCTTAATGATCCTTTGAGTTCTGTATTATTTTATGAAATGTATTATTATTTCAACGGGTTTTGCGCAAAATCTTTAGTTTTAGAATCAAAAGCTTTTGGCATAATATGTCATATTTAAATCTCAAAATCGACAAAAACTGATATTGCTGAATTTGTCCATTTTTTACGGAATTGCATATATAACAAGGTATCGTAGCAAAGCGCACGAAATAAACGCGTAAACAAAAACATATTGCTAATAATATTTAAAAATGCTGATTATTATTACCCCATCTCTAAGGAAACAGGTTAATGTACGTGCATACTGTATGTATTATATAATACATACATATATGCAGATTGTTAGTGCCAAATTCGATTCAAAGCAATCGATTACTCTCTTATTATTAGTTGTGCAGATAATCAAACTTTAATTATTATGTTTCCTTTTCAATCTTTTAAAAATTAATTGAGTAATTTAATTCATAACAATAATTGATTAAAATATTTAATATTTCGAATACAATCGCACGGGAGCTCAACTTGGAGAGCTAGCGGTAGATAGATAAAATATAAACATTCAAGATCTATTCATGCATTTTATAAACTTCACCATATCGATGATAATCCTTAATAACACATATGATAATGTAAAGATGGGCGGATTGCGTGAAAGAAGATTGTGAGAAAATGGAAGGAGCTGGGGAATGGAGAGAGATGGCCAGGGACAGAAGTCAGTGGAGGACCGTTGTGGAGCAGTCCAAGTCCCACACCGGGATGTAGCGCCGAGAAATGATGAAATGATGATAATGTAAGTAAGTTGAAATATTATTAGTTTTATTATTATTATTTTGTTGAATCGCTCTTATTATCATCATTACAGCGCGAGCCAAATCGATGTAAATGGTATAGCTATCATATTTATTTTCGTGACATATTATAGGTACCCATTTTATTGTCACTTGTCGGGACCATCGGGGTGGCAGTCAAACCACTTACCACTTGGCCACGAAGGTCGTGACGAATATGCCACAATCTTAGAATTTCCAGTAAACAAACTTCTAATTCAAAATTGAATATTATATATGCATTTTTACATCATTTTTAAACAACTATAAAATCATATTATTTACATTTGAATTATCGTAAAGACTATAATAAGTTTTATAAATAGTACATCTATATATTCAAATGTAGTAATATATTATTATGTTTTCTCAGGTTCTCAGCTGATTAACAATTTATTAAAGAGATTACGTAGTCTACACTATGTGACGTCGCTCGACCTTTTATAAATAAGTATCCCTTTACTTCTCGTGATGCACTACAAGTTGGCAATCCAGTCGACTACTTAAACAGATATGAACATCGGTAACTACAAACATCTGTCCTAACAATCTTCGTAGGTCATTCAACCGTGAGTTTTTTTGCGTTTTATCTTAACACATTTGTTTAAATATAAGTAATGTTTTATTAAATCAAATAATCACGTGGAAATGGAGTATTTTGTGATCATCTTGAGCAACGATAACTTTATGTGTCGAGTGGCGCCGCCGCCGCTCTCCGAGCTCCGCGCCGCCGTTCCCTCTGGCTATCTGTTTGATCTTTCTGTATCTGAAGCAATCAATTCTTTATTTACTACTACTTGAGATTGAATTATGTATAGAGGAAACATAAATGTTCCAATAAATTTCAAACTAACTAACATGTCATAACGAAGCGACGGACAAAGCCATTTTTTATGTCCGCGATACATTTAGTGGTCCATATGAAATGTTTCGTGTTTGTACGGCGTAATTATTACAAGGCATGGCGTGTGAGCATGTGTGCGTGTAATGCTTGTTCAGTGGCTTCCGTAAATGTGTACACCATGTTCAAAAATGAGGCCTGATCATTCAAATGTGCCAAGATTCAACAAATTCAAAAAATACTTTTTGATCACAATTGAAGTTTTAATACCAACCCTGGTGTATGTAAGTGAAGAGTGGAACTGACAGAAGAAGAATGAGAGCAGAATAAATGCGGTAGAGATGAGATCCCTTAAATAAGACGAATGTGTATAAAACAATCTACGACAGAACTTCAAATCCTTATATACTCGTAGTAAGGATGGAATGTAGAGCGGAAGAAAGTAACACGAACAAAATTATGAAAGGATCACTGCGTTGTTTAAGATATTCAAATGATTTTACTGAAATGGAAGTTCATTTTAAATAATAATTAAATAAATCGATGGTTTTTAACTACTTCCACTTTTGTCTTTATTTCGACAGCGACCGGTTTCGCCAGGCTCGCTGGCATCGACATACTGGTCCAGTCAGTCGATGCCAGCGAGTCTGAAACCGGTCGCTGTCGAAATAAAGACAAAAGTGGAAGTAGTTAAAAACCATTGTTTTATTTAATTATTATCACTGCGTTGGTTTTGGACATTTGGATCGTACATTTAAAATTTGTTTTTAAAATAATTAAATCGCTTTCTATCAAAATACCTTATATTTTTACTTTAAAACGTGTTTTATAGACTATATGATTATCAATGATTTTAAGTGAGCCAAAATGATCATTATTATGAACGTTTTGTCCAGGTTTGAACCAAAATTCTCAGGATTAAGAGCTAAGCGTTTGTCTCCTAGACTATCTACCGGGTTTTAGAATAAATTAAATTGTTGTGCATCTAAAAATAACTAATTAATTTTGAGATAACACAAAACGAAAACTATTTATTAGACACTAGTTTTTTTTTTGTTTAATAGAACATCATGATATCAAAATGCTTTTTTATCATTCGACAAAATATGTTAGTGCGATTAAATTAAATTTTACAAATTCAAAACATTTGTTCCATTTAATTATTTATTGTAGGGTAACATAAAGCGATTGTTTATGCATCTACAAATTAACAAACATACAACATTTTGAATGTATACAAATTCTTGCAGACAAATCTAGATTTTACCCATTGCAGATGAATTATTATTTTATAAGGATTAATTGTATCTCAATAGAGACGAAGATGTAAATTGTTTTCTGGGAACAGAATATGGTGGCCGAGGCGTTTATATAATATACAAGTTCCAAAAATTCGCACATATACAAGTTCCAAAAAAATGTCAGACGTGGTGGTCATAAGAAATGCGGAATGGGGAAGGTTGTAAAACATGAAGCGATCGCTCAACCCAACCAATAAGTCATAAGTCCTGTAAGCGCTTCGGCCACCATATTCTGTTCCCAGAAAACAATTTACATCTTCGTTTCTATTGAGATACAATTAACTAACTAACTAATTAACCATCACGCCGTCTCCCCGAAAGGGTAGGCAGAAAGAATGGACTGTCACACTTTAATCGATGCGGCACTCCATCCTTCTCTTTTCGCCCCGCGGGAGACACGATGTGATGGGTTGCGAACCTCATCGCCACCAGTAGGCATCTCCCGGGCACACTTCGATAGTTCATAAATATAAATAAATCGAAAACAAATAATATAAAATACAATGATTTAAAATAAAATAACAAAATAAAAATAATTTAACACAGAATGTTGTTTTTAGATGGTGCACATATTGTCTATTTTGTCTATTTATTCTGAGATACAATTAATCCTTATAAAATAACAAACATACAGTTAAATAAAGACATATAAGGTTATCCACCGTTTACGCAAAGCTTTTATAGGACGTAACGACGCCCTTTCGTCAACTTCGCTCATTCCTCGTCCACGCGGGACTTACGTTAACTGGGGAATGTAACATTTCTTTTATAATATCATACAACAATACATACACTAAATGGTTGAATAGATTTTTAAAATATGACCCCATTGAGACTTTAACTTAGTTTGGCGGGGGGCAGCCACCGTCGGCGGGCGCATCGCTTCTTGTTTGTCACTCTGGAAGTCCTCTCAACTCTGAACTGCGCCCCCGCAAATGGAATTAGAATATCTTAACAATTTGTCGGTTTATTTAGACATCGCCCTGTTTGGGTATTGGGCGCGCGTAGGGAGGAAAATAAAAGGCATATCTGGGAGGGAGAATCAGGAACAAGCGAGCGTGCGATTGCGTCAATTAGGTTATCCGGTCCGCGGGGGAGGGCGGATTAGCGGGGCCCCCTCCCGCCAACTTTGTGAGTCCCCCTCATCCGCCGGCGGAGCGGCCCGGAGCCTGATTGCTCCTCCTTGTAGTTGCAAATTAAGGATAAGCCGACTTTTTGTACGCTTTTGGTTCATTTAGGATGCCTCGTTGAGAAATTCATTGTTTCGGTGGAGGGAAATGTACTTGCACTCTGGAAAAGCAGATGTATTGAAGTTCATATTCAGAATCTAAATTTCAAAACCGCACAAGGGTATAAATGCGGTGGCGACTGCATCTGTGCGATACAATGTTTAGAAGGATTTAGTTATTTTAAAATTTTCTCTATTTAAAATCAAATAATGTAATAAAGAAACGTAAATACGAGTATGTCAAAAGTATTATACTTTTGAATAAAAAATATAATCCCATTTCGTACGTTCACAATACTTTATTTTTCTTTTAACCGACATGTTTCGGTTGTGAGTTAATATGGTGGTGGTCTATGGGATAGAACGCTTGGCTCCTGATCCAGGGGACATGGGTTCAAGCCTGGACACGACCAGATTCCTTCTTCATAATAATGAGCTGCTTTCTGCTCACATTAAAGATTGTAAAATAAATTCTAATATCATTGACATAAATCCTTCATGTTAGTCTTTAAAAAAAAATGAATCTATTTATTCAAATGTGAATCCACAGCGCAAATAATAGAAGGAATTAAATATAAACAATCATTTTTCTCAAAGGCAAAGTATAATCACTATTTTCGAAAAGCCTAAAATTTTGCAAACACAAGCGGAAACGCCGATTAAAATTAACGTTAACTCTGTAAGAAATCCGTGCAACGTTAAACGAGTACATTGCAGCGTTGATTAAATTTTCATTTTCATTTGTAACGTCGCGTCGCGCAACGAAGTTACGGCTTCCAAAAATTACATTTAATTTTTACGGTATATTTGATACGCAATCTCTCTTCTTCTTTTTGTCCTGTCACACCTCCGTGGTGCATAGGGCCTCATCATTCCAAGTGAGGCCTGCTGCCTTAACCTCGTCCTACAGGGTTCTTCTCCAGGTGGCTCTAGGTCTGCCTCGCTTTCTCTTTCCCCCAATAGGGGACCAGACCCTGAGCGACGGAGGCTGGGTTCCGTCTCAGAATGTGACAGATCCACTGCCATTTGCGTCTAGCGACTTGTTCTCTAATTGGCTTTTCGCCTGCCATGGTCCAGAGAACGGCATTCGACACTGTTTGGGGCCAATAGATTTTGAATATTGAGCGAAGGCACCTATTTATAAACACCTGGAGTTTACCAATAACGTCCGCGGTAGACTTCCAAGTCTCACATCCGTACAGCAGTACGCTTTTAACGCTACTACTGAATACTTGGAGCTTGAGCTTTCTCGAAATGATACCGGAGCGCCGTACAGGGCGAAGCATAGCGAAAGCCCCTCTTGCCTTGTTAAGTCTGCTGGCTACATCTTCCTCCGTACCTCCTGAGCCTGCTATCATACTACCGAGGTAGCAGAAGCTGGTCGTGGTCACAAGGAGGACACCGTGGAGCAAGATACGCAATACGGTAATGTAAATATTAATTATATCTTCTCTGAACATCGGACGATTATCTAATGTTACATTGTTATCTCAACATGAAGTCGTGAATATTTAAAATGTGGGTAATAATATTTGAATTATATTAATAGAGACATTTTATAGCGAATTTTTGTTGACGAGATGTTTATTACAGAATTCACGAACATATATTCAGCTAGAATAGAATATGTTAGTGATTAAATCCCAACCGGTTCGTATGTTTTAATACACCCAATGAAACTAACCACCGTTTTATTTGTTCATGCTTTCATATAGTTTGATATCTTTGCCCCAGCAAAAGTGGGGTAATGTATCTATTTTGTAAATATCTACGGTGAATATGTACCGTATTTATTTTAAAATATATTATACCACATGTTAAGGACGAACATAAACCATGGAGGTATTAAAATATAATATGCCACTAATAAAAATATATAATATTGATATGTAAACATTTGTAAAGGATTGTGACTTCTTAGTAAAGGACCCCTTTAAATTATGATATACAAGTAATGAAAAAAATACAAACTCAATAACTATTAACTGTATTTAAAACAATAATATACTTTTTTTCACTCTTGAGTTTGATTTTCTCGGCATGTTATTTTTAAGAGTTTACACCTTCAACGTCGGGATAATATTGTTTTAATATGTAAGAATCAGACGTTTTAATTCGTATTAATTATTTATAAGGTATATAGACTGTTCACAGATATATTAAAAAATCACAATCCCGGTGCACAATTGCGCAAATTTATAATTAAATTACGCTTGGAAATATCTCTCCTTATCAACTCACTTCCTTTGATGAAGGAACGGCAATGCCGAAACTGGTTTTTCATGCCTCATATTTAATTAATCAACGATTAAACCAAGGGTATGAATAAAAACACAGTTAAGCTTTCATTTGAGCCAATTAATTTAAAATAGACAAATAGTAAATATTTGAAATTGAAATGTTAGAAAAGCTGATATTTTAAATGGTCTGTTGCCGAATACAGAATAAATGCTTCAATATATTCGAAAATATATACCTCGGGGAGTATCTCAACCCTCAAGCGAGACATGCGCTCTCTGAGCCCTCTCTTTTTCCCTCTCTGTGTTACCCTCCACCTCACTTCCTTTTTAGGGGACTCATTTAGACTGCAGGTTCTAGAATGCGATTTTTTTTTTGTTTCTTTCGCTGTTTCAATAGTTTGCTGCTTATTATTTGCTATAATATACACATTTAGTTATAAGTAATAAAATATAACTTTCTTTTATTAAATAATCACAGCATAAAAAATATACAAAATTTATTTATTATTCTATATTTAATGTGCTTCCTTTAATATAAAATGTGTCTAAAGTCGATCGGTTTCGGCAGTTTGCTGCCATCTTCTGGTATATTTAATTAGAAACATAATACCATTTTATAAACAAAATATTACTCGTACAAAAGTATCATTCTCTACTCGTATTATATATTATTTTCGTGAATGTATAAATATAATAAGTAATTAACTAACCATTATACCGTCTTTTCGGATGGGTAGGCAGAAATAATGGACTTGTCCATTCTTTCTGTTTTGTTCTGATATATTCCTTTATTTTCAGATATATTTAAAATAACCGTTTAAGATATAAAAAAATACACTATATTCCGACTTTTAGCATTGCAGAACTGTAAAATTTGATTGATTTAAACATGTTATATTTTCTTTGCTCTTCTCTGATTCCGTGATCCATCTATATCCCCATCCCCTTAAAAAAACATTACCTTTGAATTTTCAGATATTCATCAATGAATCGTTTGCCTTGCATACCTCATACATTTTTGACACCAAGACTTGTCATTCGCCTGCAGTATCCGTAACGAGAACGGCATCTTACAGACATCTCACTCATCTTAGCACCAGCATTTATTCCTTTTAGTTATTTCATACACAACAACAACCGTGAACAACTGTGGAACTATTTATGAAACTAGAAACAGAGGAAGACCGAGAAAAACGTGGCACGATCAAATAAATAAAATATTTAATGTCGGCCACGTGAGGAGTCGGAGAAATCGTGAGGAGTGAATGACACATTGTATAAATGTTGAGGAACCGAGAGAAGTACTCGTATATCAGGAAAGAAAAGTGTGTCCGCCCATTATTTATGTCTACCCCTTCGGTTAGATAGTTTTTTGTTGTATTATTTGAATAACACAGGTTTATTAATAACAACACACAACAGATAGCTATCACGTATGCCTATTAATTACATTATTTGAGATCTGCTTCAGAATTAGTCCCAATCTGTTTGGGCATAATAATTTAACGATGCAGTGTAATGACACAATATCAACAACGTATAATCACGCCATGTTATTATCAAAAGCCACGTCTGCCCTGCGACGGAGTGAGCACAAAAGTATCCAGGGACGTCTATCGCCAAATCTCTAATAATTGCATCTCTGCGGCAGATCGGATTTGCTCGCGCGGAGCGGGCGGCTCTGCCTAGCGGGGTCTGGTGAGGCCTGAATAGGCCCTGATTGAAGGGGGGATCCGAGCAAGTCTACAGAATGGTCGCGAAATGTGCGCATTATGCACCCCGGTGAAAAAAACTGACTGGAGATGGGTAGAGGGCGCAATAGACAGGGTTAAATATACCAGAATGTGGAAAAATTACTACAATATTACCAAAAACTTATGTTTTATAGAAGTTTTATTATATTTTATTTAAATGACTTGTTTGGCCTGTCTAAGACATAATCAATTGTCTGATAATTCCATAAACGTTATAGACACCAATATTAATACGATATAAAACGTCTATTTTATAGTTTATAGTTTATGATAAAGACATGTTTTGCCTTTCTAATGCATCATCAAATGTTTATTATTTTTTTTATTATAATCAATTATTATTATTATTATCGAATGTCCATTTTTTATTTGTTCATCTTCTTCTTCTTCTTTTTGTCCTGTCACACCTCCGTGGTGCATAGGGCCTCAAGGAATCTTCTCCACCCGACTCTATCGCATGCCTGATGCTTAACATCGTCCCAAGTGAGACCTGCTGCCTTAACCTCGCCCTGCAGGGTTCTTCTCCAGGTGGCTCTAGGTCTGCCTCGCTTTCTCTTTCCCCCCATAGGGGACCAGTCTAGTGCGCCCTGAGCGATGCATTTGTTCATCTTAGAAGGGCGAAACATGTTATTCCATATATAATTTATCTAATAATATTCCTAGAAGACAGACATCTTCTTCTTCTTGTTCTTTTATATTAATTATTTCATATGGAGTTTTACATTATTGTTCAAGAAATAATTAAGAAAAAAATCTATAAACTGTTAAATTCTAAAACTCTGTTTTTACGTATCACAATTTAATTTTTATTTTTCGCGACAGCTGTTTCGCCAACCTATGTTGAAATCATCGGGTGTTACAAAAATATTCCAACTGTTAAATTTTCTTGATTTTTCGAACCTTCATGTGTTTTTGTATGTATTTAACAGTTTATAACGTTGAAGTGTTTCGGTCAAAACAAAATAATACATTTTGTTCAGAAAAATGAATATTATTATAAAAAAAAATATTGGACATTTCTTCAAAGTAATAATATTTAAAAAAGATGTTTCCATAAAAAACAAATTTTGTTTATAAGGATTTATTGTATCTCAATAGAGACGAAGATGTAAATTGTTTTTCTGGGAACAGAATATGGTGGCCGAGGCGCTTACAGGACTGTCATTGGTTGGATTGAGTGATCGCTTTATGTTTAGCAACATTCCCCATTCCTCCCTTCTTACGACCACCACGTCTGACAAATTATTGGAAGTTATATGTATATGCTAGAATGCTGCGCCTATCTTCACATTTTTTAGTTGACTCTACACTAGCGTCATCTATTAAGATTGGGAAGCACTAAGCAGAAAAACTTTATTAATGCAATGTGAAAGGCTCTGCAAATCATACAGTACTAGATTACGCCCATAACATATTTTGTTTTAAGTATACATGAATTTATAGTTTCATTTCATTAATTTTTAAACGTACAAAATCTCTAAACATTTCGAGTAAGCAATGAAATGTAAATGGGTTAATATTGTTTATAAATAATAATATTTAAGTCGGTATCGATTGCAAATGACCATTTATCTAAAATGCAAATGACATGGATATTCAGTAGCGGCTTTCAATAGTTTGTAAATTATTAATCAATCTCTCCCACACGCTTGACTTTCGCGCCAATGTACAGCGCCCGTAGCTCAAATAAATGGCGAAATAAAAATATACGCCTCATTTAAATCGCAACACACATTTACTAATCAGAAACACGAGCTAGACCGAATGATATGTACAAGCGAAATTAAGATAATATAGTATTTAATTTCTTTCTAATCGAACGCAAATGTCATTCCAAATAAAATTTTATGTGCTCCTAGAAGACTGACGTTTTCGTATAATATAAAAATGTATTCTTATTGGAATCAACTAACTAACTAACCATCACACCGTCTCTCCGAAGGGGTAGGCAGAAAGAATGGACTGCCACACTTTTCTTCGTATCATGCATTCGCATCGATTTCTCTGACTACTCACGTGGCCGACATTCAATATTTGATTTATTTGATCGCACCACGTTTTCCTCGGTCTTTATCTATTTCTAGTTCATTCATTCTTTCCGTGTGTCCAAACAATCTTAATGATCCTTTCATTATTTTGTTCATAACACCATCATTCGCACCGCATTCACTTCTTATATTTTCATTCGACACTCTATCAATCTTATTTTTTAAAGGGAATACCTATGTGGAGTTAATTTTTTTTTTTTCATTTAATGGTGTAATAATTTAAAAAATGATTCTGTATAAAAAAGAAACTTTAAAACATATTTTCATTATTAGATCTATTGATTAAATGGTCTGTTCTACTCTATGGCTGCGAAACCTGGACTCTGAAAGTGAATGTAATGAACCGGTTGGAAGCATTCGAGATGTGGATATACCGCAGAATGCTCCGTATACCGTGGACCGATAGGGTCAGTAATGCAGACGTACTACAGAGAGCCAGAGCCAATAGAGAGCTGTTGTCAAGTGTGAAAATTAGAAAGGTCTCATATTTGGGTCATGTGCCAATGGGAACAAAAATAACACCTCCTTCGACTGATATTAATGAGTAAAGTGGAGGGTCGTGGGGGAGTTAGTAGAAGGCAGCTGTCCTGGCTGCTTAACATCAAAGAGTGGACAGGAATAATAAGAGTTCAGAACCTGTTCCAAGTGGCGCAGGATAGAGATGCCTATGCTGTAGTGATCGCCAACGTTGGGAACCTGACACGGCACCGAAAGAAGAAGATCTATTGAATACATAAAATTTCTGATGGTTTGCCGCTTATACTAACTAGTCTTTAATATTAAAATCTTAAATCAATAAAATTGAAAGTAAAGCTGTAAATTATACCTATTAAAAAATGTATTTCAAAGTTTAGAGACAAAAAAGTTAAGTACAAAGTTTATTTTTAAATATGCTACTTAATTCCAAAAGTGGTCTTAAAAAGAACTATGTCTTTGGTAAAAATGAACCAAAGAGCAAATTGCCCAAAGTTATGTAAAATAAACGTTTTTTAAACCCTCGGAGAATATTAATCCATTTCTACGTGGTATCGTCCGGCGTTCTTATTTTAAATATCCGCTCAAATAATTAATTTTGATTTTATTCACTGGCCCTATCGCGTTATATGGAACAGGTTTATGTACCCAAACACCGGCCCTATAAATCACAGCCGTACTCCGGTGGATGGGTCATACGGCCTACATTAGCATATCAAACAGACCGCTGAGATTGTGGGTGCTCATAATAAATTAGGGAGTTTAAAAGAAACAAACATAGCCCTTAGTGCGTTTCTTCTAATATGGGTTTTATTAATAATTAAAAAATGTATTAGGTGGTCTATGGTTCTTCTATAATCTCCGTAAGTAATTGAAATGAGGACCCTAAAATAAACATTTAAAGAAATATTTTTTGGAAATTATTGAAGACTTTAAATGTAAATTGAGTTCCGAGGTTAAACCTTTTTCTATTCCTGGGTTTTTAAGTTGTTTGAATAAATTCAAAATGTATCACAAATTACAAAATTTATTATAGGATTGATATAAAACGAGTACTAACATTTATTTATGAACAACTATGTAAACTTAGATTATACTGTTAGTGCACTTTTTTCCAAGCAGCCCCTCCCTTCGTCTAGTTTTTCCTTTTAAAGGGACTCAGATTTTTCCTTTTAAAGGGACTCACTTCAGGAGCCATAAGTCAGTAGGTCACTATTCAAAACTCACTCACACATGTTAGTGAGGGTTCAGAAAAATGACGCATCTTTAAATGAATGAGTTAGCTATCCCACCGCGTTAAACTTGGTTTTGTTATAAATGATAGTTAACAGCTTCCAATAATATTAGAAGATTATTCGGTATCTTTATAATTTTTTTAAATATTATGTATATTTCTTCTTCTTCCTCCTAGTCAAGGTCTCCAAGTCAGCAGTCTTCTTGTCCACTTTTCATCTGAGCTTCTGGCTACGTGACCTGCCCATTGCCATTTTAGAGTCGCCACCCGGTGGACGATGTCAGTGACCTTTGTTTTTTCTCTCACCGTATCGTTTCTGACTCTGTCTCTTAAGCTTTTTCCTAACATGGCTCTTTCTATGGCTCTTTGGGTCACTCGTAGTTTCCTGGCACTTTGTTTGGACAATGTAACAGTTTCAAGACCATAAGTACCAACCGGCAGAACGCAGGCTTCATAGACTTTTCGTTTCAGGTTGATCGGTATTTTCCGGTTTTTGAGGATGTAGCTCAGGTTTCCGAAAGCTGCCCAGCTTAGTCTAATTTTACTAACTAACTAACTAACTTACCATCACGCCGTCTCCCCGGAGGGGTAGGCAGAAAGAATGGAACGCCACACTGTTCTGTCCTGACATACGCCTCTCGCTTCCTCTACATTCATACATCTTGTCATGCACGCACGTCGATTTTTCCGACTCCTCACGTGACCGACATTCAATATTTGATTGATTTGATCGTGCCACGTTTTCCTCGGCCTTCCTCTATTTCTAGCTCCGTTCACGCCGTTTACATATTTATAGTGGAAATAAGTAGAACTATTCTATCTGTGCTTTGTTGATAGGAATAATAATTAAACTTAAACAACGTAAATGGCTAGTTTAACGTTCATAATAAAATAGGCAAATATATGTTAAGGTATTCAGTAATTAATTCGAATGAAAAAGTCTGTTTTCTAAAAGCATTATCATACATATTTTAGGGCAATTACAAATTTCGCATTCGACATTTGATAAAGCATCATTAATTGCCTAAAAATTTGTATTAATGATAAATTATGGAGTTTTACACCATTGCTCAAGAAACCATAAATAAGGGATTGATTTTCACGTAGAATATGAAAATACGATCGATTTAGAACAATTAACTGTGGATTTGCGTATTACTCCGGATCACAATTTAAGTCTATGGTTCCACCTTTATTTTTTAATACTTTTTCTAGCTAGAGCACAATCAAAATACCATTTGATTTGGTATTTAGTTGTACTTATTTATTTTAAATTATACATCAGTTGTACTTGAGTTATAGGTTTCTCGATGATTTTATTCCATGCTCCTCGATCCGGCGCATTTTACTCCCAGCAATCCGTTTCGCTTAACGTAGCCAGATCAGCCAGAACATTATCCATTAGGTATTTTCCTTGGCTTCCTAGAGGTTTTACTCCCTTATTCCGGCTGGTCGTGACGCGTCTAGGGTATTGACTGCTTTGGTCACTCCGGCTTGGCATAGCGTCCAATCCACACATGGCGATCGGCTCTCACTGTGCTCATTACATTGCTGGGACATTGTACGAATCTCTTGGTTGCTTCTATGACAAAAAAAACACGTTGTAACATCAGGTCTGAGTCCCAGGATCATTCTTAGCATCCTATTCCCAAACTTCTCAGAACCATATAACACAACTGGCTTGATGATGGCCTAATACATGCAAAGCTTTGTGTTTCTGTTGTTTTTAGGAACTTCTTCAACTAGACTGTAGCACGCAGGCTTTTTTGAACACCGTGCTCCAGCTTCGCGTGCATATCGTTAGCTTCCATCTTGACCTTACCGAAATAAGAGTAAAAAACTCACTCATTTGCTCGATTCCTATCCACCTCCATGCAAATATCTTTCAGCGTTGAAGCTAGGCCGGTATTCTCCCTATTTTGTTAGTTAGAAAGTTTCAATCCTGGGATTGGTTTTGCAGCAATTTCTTTTATTCTTCTCTTCCATTCTTCCTTGTATTGTGCGGCTCTTTTGAAATCTGCATATGATGAGCAGCGCACGTCCACCAACAGGTCCTCCAGGTACTCTCGGCGTGGGCGTCCCCTAGAGTTTGTCCCCTCGGTCATACCCTCCATTATGGCATAAAAGAGACCTTCTTGACGTATTACATGGCCGATCCATCTTGCACCCCTTAGGACAAGGTCCTGAGCAGGTGCCTTCCTCCTTCGATTCCTTGAAGAACTTCCTCAATCGTGATGTGGTCTTTCCAGGAAATTTCTAATAGTCTTCCTATTTAGATGTATGAAATTACATTTAAAAAAAATATTGATACATATCTAAAATCACGTTTTTTGAAATGTGCTGTCATCTTTCAAATCCATTTTTTTCATACTTATAAATATATTGGTAATAACATAATAAGCACTCGAGATTCCGTAAAGGTGGCCAAAGGGTTGGCTAACCCGCGGGGTGACTTGCAACACTTTGTTTTCATTTGTCATTTATTTTGATTGTCATAACTCCATCTGACACGCAACCATATATTATAATCCCTGTCTAGAGACCGGGCACCACCTTTGTTGTATTTGAGTAGCTCCCCAGCGGTTCCCAAACTTGTCCGACCAAAAAAATACGAATTAGGTTTTCACAAAAAAAAACTACCCGCTTTATCCTGCTGCAAGCCATATAACACTAAAAATAATTGTTTTATTTCTCATAATTAAACGTCATTTATTTTTATCCATATTACATAGGGTGGTATTATTGCATTATTGGTATTTATCTTATTTTAATTAAGGTACAAATGCAATGTTGAATAATAATACAATAATAATAAATTGGATAATTTATAGAGCGTCATTTTTACGAATAACTCATCTCTAGGGCGCTGTAGAAACTGCTCGGTTGTATAAACTAGATAAAAAAATAAAAATAAAATAATAATAAACATATATAGTATGAGGGCTGCACCCGACGTAGTCGATCAGCTCTTCCTATCAGGAAATGATATTTGGAAAAGGTGCGTTTTGAGTCTCGATCTAAACTCTGATTATCTATGCACTTAAGGCCTGCAGGAAGATTGTTCCAGGCTGAAGGACCGGCTATCGTGAAGGCTTGGTCGCCAAAGTTTGTGCTTGGACAGCGTTTAGGCTTTACCGATTGCAGAAGACTTAGCTGATCGCAGTGTAGACTGTCTAGCATTCAGGTTCTCGTTGATGCAGAGTTCAGATATATAAGCTGGTGCCATTCCATGCCACAGTTACTCTTAAAATGTTCATGGATTAAGTAAACTATCTGAACTAAAAAATATATATTAGAATTTATTCCGTTTATAACAAAATAAATAAATAAAATAATCAGTATAATCAATTTGTGACATTATTAAATGTTAGCAAGGCGAAACACGTTATTCCCACAAAATATAATAAAACTTTTGGAAAGCAGGCGATTATATTCGTAATAATTATTTAAAAAAAGTTTTTTCATCATTGTTCAAGAAACAATAAATATGAAAACTTGTTGAAATTTTTTATGATGACGATATTTTAATGATTTTTTAACATGATTTCTTAAATATGAATGAATTTTAAAGTATCATATTAAGAGCTCCGAATAATTTAATCAAATTTACAAATCCCATATTAATATTTTTCTCGTATCAAAAACATTTGGGAATGTTTGAAATATCAAAATCCCAATCGCATATGATATTATTTGTGTTGTGAAAGGTTTTATAACAGAACAGATTTATTTTATATTTCCATATAAACGTTCGGTCCTTTTCACTACATCATCTGTTTTTTTACTATCAATATCATTAGATATGTGGATGACACGCCGTGTCCCTGAAGGTGTGGGCAGAGATACAAATTTATATATATATAGATACCGAAACGAATTTGACTGCTTCTTTCATGCTTCATAAAAAAAAAGAAATAATATAGCTTCATACAAATGGTTTATAAAATGATTTAAAAGATTGAATCGGATATTTGAAAATTTGATTTTGATTTCTTTATTTTTACAACTAACTAACTAACTCAATATTTGATTTATTTGATCGTGCCTCGTTTTCCTTAGACTTCCTCTATTTTCTAGTGCCATTTATTCATTAATATATACTTTATTAACCATTGTTTATTCATTTTTTTATCTGAATGATTATTTCATTATTTTATTCATAACACTTTCATTCGAACTGTATCATGTTTCACATCCAGTTTCATGTGTAAAAAAACTAACTAACAAATCATCGCGTCGTTTTCCCGGAGAGGTTGGACCGCCATACTCCTCTGTCCTGACATACCTCTCTAGATTCCTCTACATTCATACATCGTAACATTCACTCTCGGCGTTTTTTTCGACTTTGAATGTGACCGCCATTCAGTATTTGATTAAATTGGTCATGCCCTGATGTCCTTGGTTTTCCACAGCTTCTATTTCCACTCACACTTCTTGTATACAACATTTTAAACATTCTTCTACTGATGTGTAAGTTTTGCGTATTATCATACAATAACTCGTCAATTTAAACGTTAGTAAGGACATATGAAATATGTCCACCTAAAAGATAACTATCTAACTAATTAACCATCACGCCATTTCAATGCTCTGTCCTGGCACACCTCTCGGGATTCCTCTACATTCATACATCGTACCATGCACGCACGTCGATTATTCCGACTTCGACAGTCACACACAGGATATCTAGGCAATGCCTTTTCATCTCAATACACATTTCATTCATCTTTCTTTCCATTACTCCTCTTATATTCCACGTATCAATCTGGCATTCCACCCCCCTCATCGAAGATTATTTTTTTTAAATCATGAAATTGTTTTGCATTCCTCTGTCCTCAGCTATGATCCAGCACTAGCTCACTTAGTACCTACCACAATCTGGGGCCCTCCCGCCGTCATTCACACGGGTCCAGAGTCACAAAGGCTCGCCTATCTCAACACCATTCACGGCAGATTTTTTTCCACTCTAACCCAACAATGAAATTCCCGGCGCGACCTAAAATAATAATCGTCGGAGACTCCATTTGGCATTCTGGAGGATTCCATTCAATTCTTGGAAATTGAGACAGGTGAATAGAAGGAACCAAATGTCATGTTGATAGTCATACATTTATCGTGATGACTGAATGATAACGTGCACGAATATATCGTAGAATTATTTTAATTTTAAAACTACTTGCACCTAAACTTATAGCACATATAAAAATTGCAGTTTATTTATTTATAAATGATACACAAATCAGACATTACAAATGATAAATATTTAGGCGACTCATTTGGATACAAAACGGTGTTACAAAGATAAGATAAAACAATATGAGACCAAAAAATCCTACATATCAGAAGGAATCCAAATATGTCGACGTCAGTGAGGCAGTACTCTTTCCAGAATTTATAATATTTTTTTGTGAATTCTGCCTCAGTGACACTGAAAATTTCCAAATCCGAGATGACAGCAGTTTCAAGACAGTATATGAAAAAACGTTTAAGTGAAAAGGTAAGTACAATATTATGTAGATACATATAAAAAATAAAAATAAAATCAAATGATTTTACTGAAATCTCTTGATGGAAGTTCATTTTAAATAATAATGAAATTAAACGATGTTTTTTAACTTTAACACTTTTGTCTTTATTTCGACAGCGACCGGCTTCGCCAGGATCGCTAGCATCGACAGACTGGTCTGTCGATGCCAGCGAGAGAAAAGTGGAAGTTTTTTTCCACTTTTGAGTTTATTTTTCTTTACATGTTTCGAAGTTTGTTCACCTTTGTCATCGGATGAACGAAATAAACTTACTAGTTTATATCGTTCTTCCAAAATTATGAAGGTTTAAAACCTTCGAAACATGTCAAAAAATAAAATCAAAAGTGGAAAAAACGGTGTTTTAATATATAAAAATATCGTTATAATTTTAAAAACACTCAACTCGTATTTTCATCAAACACCGTTTGACCTCTTAAATGATCTGACTTCAGTTAATCAAATTTAAAGGATTGCGTCACACTTGCACAATCGATTTCTGACTCTCTGTCCCTCGAAGTTCTGTCCTAACACGGCAGACATGCATACCTTCAGTCGGCTCTCACTTGAGTTCATAATTCGTACACTCGAGGCAGGAGGACGCTCCTAAGCGGTACCTCACATTCTTGCCCGGCTAATAAAGGCGGGCATTGATTGGGCCGATCGCATTGACCAAACATAACAAATACTTATTACATTGTACTCCCAGGCGTGAGATGGACACAGCATCACATAGCCACACATGCCGCATTCTGCTCCACAGAGTCGGACAGAGGTACCTATACAAAACTAGGTACATTAAAATTTAAAACTAAAAAAAAAAAAAAAATTGTTTATTTTTCTCGACATGTTTCGAAGGCTTACACCTTCATCATCCAGAGAAGGATAAAACAACCAAAATGAGTGCAAGAACCTAGAAACATATATTACATGTAAACTGTTAAATTTTTATTTTTTGCGACAGCTGTTTCGTCAACCTATGTTGACATGATCATTGTAACACTTTGCGTCGCTAAAAATATAAATACCTACAATTGTGATACATAAAACAAAGTTTTTTAATTTAACAATTTATAATGTTCAAGAATCATGTGTGTTTCGGCCAAAACAATGGACTATGTATTACAAGTGTTAGTTAACTTAGGCAGAGTACTTGCAGTGTCAGTACTCTAATAGAAGCCTAGAAGTACGGCTTGCGTAAGAAATCTTGAATTAAACCCCCCAAATCTAAGAAATCGTGCCCCCGCATAAACCAACAACCCACCAAATCACCTTCCAACAATGTTCCCATCAGACGTAAGAGGAATAGCCACAGGAGCTGAACCTTTGTAAGCCAGAAGAGGTTTTGATTCAAAATTTCTTACGCAAGCCGGGCTTCTAGGCTTCTATGGGAGTACCGCCACTGAGTAATAGGGACATAATAGAAGTTAGTTAGAAAGTTTCAATCCTGGGATTGGTTTGCAGCAATTTATTCTATTATTCTCTTCCATTCTTCCCTGTCTTGTGGGGCGCTTTTGAAATAATTCTATTAAACCGCATCTCTTCGGATGTGGACATTTTTCACGATAATGAGGCTACCCTCAGAAAACATCTACCTCTTAAATAATGTGTTGTTCTTCTTATTGTTTCTAATTACTGCATTGGTCTTAATTTTTTGAATTATCTCGTGTTTTTTTGTGTTATTGTCTATTGTTTATATTGTAATTTTAAAATTTCACAATTGTATATTCTGTTTAAAATAGTTTTTTGTTGTTGTTGTTTTTGTATTCTACCTGTATGATCATAAGCGCTTTGGTTATATACTGTAAAGTTTATGATTTAAAAAAAATACATAAATAGAAATAAATTGAAATTGAATCCGACATCCAATAAATCGGTTATTTCGGCCCTGTATTCGTGGTTCGATATTCGGCGATGGATTATTTGAATAGTTTTTCCTTGAATTAACACAACTCACTAACTACGAATACCAAACATTTTCGTGGCCTCCATTTGCTTTCACTAATAATATTATATTAAAATTATTTAATTAGTTTTAATCCCAACTCAACTGGATATTTAATTGTGTATTAAATGTGCTAGTTTAAAATATGTTTAATTACAATTATAAAAGGTCGAAAATAATAGAATGGAATAATATAGACCTAAAACTGAGAATACTCCTCATCAAGACCTATGTATGGAGTATCTTGATGTACGGCTGCGAGACATGGTGCCTATCCGAAAGAGATAAACGGAGACTAGAGGCTTTTGAGATGTGGTCCTATAGAAGACTCTTAGGAATTTCCTGGAGAGACCACATCACGAATGAGGAAGTTCTTCAAGGAATCGAAGGAGGAAGGCACCTGCTCAGGACCTTGTCCGAAAGGCGTGCAAGATGGATCGGCTCTAGGGGACGCCCACGCCGAGAGTACTTGGAGGACCTGTTGGTGGACGTGCGCTGCTCATCATATGCAGATTTCAAAAGAGCCGCACAAGACAGGGAAGAATGGAAGAGAATAATGGAGGAAATTGTTGTAAACCAATCCCAGGTTTGAAACCAGAGAGAGAGAATGGAATAATTAAATAATACGATATTATTTTTTGTTAACTACTTCCACTAATTGTAATTATTTCGACAGCGACCGGTATCGCCCGATCAGTCTGTCGATTCCAGCTAGCCAATTGCTAGACTAATGGCATAGGCAGACCAGTTTTCAAAAATTTCCGCCAAAACAATGAATTATCAAATCTATCATTGTTTATACTCATCTACAATTATTGTTGGTACCTACCGAGGAAGACATCCTGTACTTAGTATTTTATTAAACGGAAGTACAGACTCGTGTAGGTACCGGCACTAATTTTAGAATTAGATTTGGCAAACGAATCGTCCCTTTTTGTGAAACGGGATAAAATCCAATTATTACGGGTAGCTGAGTTTTGCTCACCCGATTATTCCACTTGACTTGCTTTGTGGGGAACGAAAAAACTGATCTCGGCCTTTTTGTAATAAAGGAATTTGTAATAATTCATGGAGCAGCAATAAACAACGAGTAATGTTTGGCCAATACATTTATTCGATATATAGTAACCTAAAACTAAACTATCTGTTTTTTAGTTGATTGTAACACCCGATTACGCAAACATTGGTTTGCGAAACAGCTGTCACGACAATTTCATAAGAAATTAAAATAATTATATTATATATCAGTGATTTAATTAAACTCTTAATTATGATAGATTTAAAATAATAAAAAATCAGCACAATCAAAACAGTTAAATGAAAAATGGTGTACTTAAAGTTATCATCGCAAACAAAAACCTTTCCAAAAAAGCTAGGATGGCAGTGCACAATGATGTTCTTCTACCGACCCTTATGTATGGAAGCGGAAAACCTTTATTAATGTACTATGAAAGTTTCTGCAAATCATACAGTACTAGATTTCGCCTGGAGATGTCTCTCCAATTTTATCTCTACTTGGACCAGTTTTATATAAATTCAATAATTTTATAAAAATTCAATAGTATTTTTTTACAATTTTTGTGTATTGCTAACTGGTTTCGATACTACTATATGTTGTTCATGGAATTTACTGAAGAAATTGTTATATTTTTATAATTCGGGTGGTGTTCTAGGGGTAGAACGACTCCTGATCCAAGGGACATGCATTCAAAACTGGACACGACCTTATTCCTTCTTCATAATAATTGGCTATTTTCATCTCAACTTGAAGATTATAAAATAAATTCTAATGCCATCGATTATAATTCTTGGCTAGTGTCTTTTTTAAAAAAAAAGCTATTTGAAAAATAGAAATACCTTTTACCTTGGTACTTGTCCTGATGAATATAAGTTAGTATTGAAAACGGAAAGCTTCCTGCATAATCTGTTGGAGGGAATGATCGAGGGATCGATTGGCAGAGGACGACCTCGCCAGGAGTACCTAGACCAGATTTGCCGAGATATGGGCTGCACCTCTTATGCGGAGTTAAAGAGAGTTGCCGAGGACCGAGCGGAGTGGAAGAGGAGATGCGTCACCTTGCTGCAGACCAATCATTAGATTGAGACCGGAGAAGAAGATTGAAAACGGTGTGTTCCGGTAAGTCCATCTTGTGTATTAATTATTAAGAATTAATTGTATTTCAATAGAGATGAAGATGTAAATTAATAAAGATTTTCTGCTTAATGCTTACCTATAGTCTCAATAGATGGCGCTAGTGTAGATTGAACTAAAATATGTGAAATATTTCTCAACATGGTAGCATATATACAACATTCAAATAATTGTCAGACGTGGTGTTCGTAAGAAGTGCGGAATGGGGAATGTTGTATTACATAAAGCGATCGCTTAACCCAACCAATGACAGGTCATAAGTCCTGTAAACGCCTCTACTACCATATTCTGTTTCCAAATAATTTACATCTTCGTCTCTATTGAGATACAATTAATCCTTAAAAGGTGACATTATTTATAATTCTTTTTAACTTTTCTGAAATTGTTTCAAAATGGATGACAATATTCTACATATTAATGATCCATATAACGCACAACTTTAGCCTGATTTTTCTGTATATTAACATCAATAGAGGCATGACGGTTCTGCAATCAAAGATGCTGTTCATCGGGAATTGGTTTAAGGTTCGCCGCAATGTTATCGCAGTATTTGCAAGTGGCGAGGTCCGTGGCGCGGTACTCACTTGGCATAGTCCTGCTTGCAGTAGACCTGGTGGTCCCGGATGAAACAGGAGGGCTGCTGCTCGAGGCGCAGCGCGCACACGCAGCAGCGCAGGCACGCCGCGTGCCACGCGCGCCCGCTCACCTCCAGCAAGAAGCGGTCGGCGATTGGGGAGCCGCACGACGTGCACGGCCGCTGCTCCGTCTGGAAAAATATTATAACACACATTAATGTTCTATAAAAATAAAATAAATTAAAAACGCGTGCATGAAACGATGTATAAATGTTGAGAAAGCGAGAGAAATATAATATGTCAAGAAAGAAAAGTGTGCCAGACCATTCTTTCTGCCTACTCCTTTGAGGAGACGGCGTGATGGTTAGTCAGTTAGTTAAAAATAAAAAAATACATGATTAAATTGTAAATAAAACACTTGTTTTTCACCACTTGAGTATTATATTTTACACGACTAGTTTCGGAAGCTATAGATGCTTCCATCTACAGGTTTAAATATAATATAATATAAACTAAGTAAAATAAGTTTATAAAATAAGTTTATATGTAAACCTGTAGATGGAAACATCTGTAGCTTCCGTAACTAGTCGTGTAAAATATAATAACTCAAGTGGTGAAAAACAAGTGTTTTATTTACAATTTAATCATGTCCTACCACAAAGTGAATGCCGAAACAATAAATAACATGAAAAATACATGAGCTGGGCTGCTATACGAATTGTAATATTAACCTACGTTGTAGCTGACTACACGGAATATAATCTTCTTCTTCCGCCTTCTTCTCTCTACTGTTGGATATAGGCCTCTTCCATTTTTCTCCTTCTGGTGCCGTGACATCTCCCTCCAGTGTGGGCAATCACTACAGCGAAAACATTTCTGTCCTGCGCTACTTGGAACAAATCCTCAGCTCTCCTCATTCCTATCCAATATCTTATATTTCTCAGGCAGTAAAACTACCTTCTCCCAATTCCCCGTCGTCTCTCTTTCTTGCCCATGATAATCAACTGAAGGAGGTGGTATTTTTCTCCTCTTGGCACATGACCCAAATATTAGACCTTTCTAACCTTCGAATCTCTGTAGTTCCTACGCCTGCATTACTGGCCTTATTGGTTCACGGTATGCGAAGCATTCCGCAGTATATCCACGTCTTCAGCACTTCCAACCGGTTCATTACATTCACTTTCAAGTTTCACAGCCATTACCTTCACTCATTCCTAAATTGTATTTTCTGCTACTAGATCTTCCCAACTATTCAAGCAATGTCATCAGTCCATCTTCAAGGTGTCCTCCTGACACTCCTGTTCCTTGACCGAGGCTTCCATTGGAGTATTCTGGGTGCCCATCTGGTACTGCCCTGTCTGGCTATATGTCCAGCTCATTGCTACTTCAATTTAGCTGTACGGAACTCCATATTAAATAATTAATATAAATGGAAACGTCGGTTTTCTAGAAAATTTATTATATTTTATGGTCCAAAATTGGTGACATAATGAGATGGAGTAGGCAGAGAAGACAATTCTAGAGGGACCACAGCAAGAGAATGGATCCAGCGAGGATTCCTAAGATCATGATGCACGAGACTCCAAAGGCCCGTCGTCCACCAGGACGACCACCAAAGAGATTGAGAGAAAGCTGGACGTCTTTATCACACGAAGAAATTTGATATCCTGTATCAACAGATCGCAAAATCTTCAATAAGGGAAAGAGAAGATGAAGATGGAATGGCATGTTTCGCCTTGCTTAGGCAGACTAAGGCACATTTGATAATGCCTTCTTCTTCTTTCTGTGTCTTGTTAGGTCTCCTTAACGTTGACTATCACCCTTGAGTAGGCCTCATGGTGATGACCTGGGAAAAAATATCCAGAGTGGTATCCCCTTGTCTTCTCTGGAGGATTTTCTGTCAGGGTTACCTTCCCTTAGCTGGGTGTATCCAGTTTTATGGCCTTATTCTTATGATAATGCCTTAGCAAGGTGAAACATGTTATTGTCATAAAATATAATAAAACTTCTAGAAAACAGACGCATTCATTCAATATTATTCATTTGAGTGTCAGTGCAAGTGTAGGTATTCTAGTCTCCGAGAGCCCTAAGTGAAAATGACGCTATTTAAGAATCATTATCACCAAACAATTTGGTTTCATAGAAACGGTTATTCCTCTATGGTGGAATGCACCATTCACAAATCGCAAAGGTCACGATAGCCCGACTACACGCGGACTCGCATCTGTACACCTCCGCGCCAGCGGGGCCGGTATGCATACGAACACCACCTAATAATGAATACCCGAGTTCGAGTCCTTACAATGGCACTCGAGATTCCTTCGGGAATGATAAATAATCTTTCGATGATCCATCGATCCACTCGCATCGGTGCTAGCAATCAATGCCGTGATGAATTACTCCCGTCTGTATGAATTCAAGGGGGGCCCAACCTTTTCTCCGGCACAAAATAACTGTAAATTTTAATGAAAATGAAATCCGATATTGACATAAAATTTATTTTATCCATGTATCGACCATTCATAACGATATATCATAAGTATTTATAATTAAAAAAAATAGTAGATTTTTCAATGAATAAAATTAATTTTGAAATAAATAAAAATATTTCAAAAGAAATTTGAAGCAAATTTTTTTTATTTAAAATATTTTTACAACTAAACCATGGTTTGGATAGATCAAAAGAATGGATGAACAAAGTATGCGCTAGTGCAAAATCTACTTAAATGCGTGATGCGATGTGTCAATGTTAAGAATGCGAGAGAAGTATTTCAGAAAAAAACAATGTGGCGTTCCGCCAATTCTTCCTACCGTTTCGTGTTCGTAAGTTATTCGTTTTTAGGATATAATTTTTTTTTATGTGAGATTTAGATCGTCGATATATTATACTCTGAAAAGCTCCAATAAATTGAGAATAGCCAAAAGAGCTATTGAAAGAGTTATGTTGGGGATAAGTAAAGTGGACAGGGTGAGAAACACCACTATTAGAGCCAAAACAGGAGCGTCAGACATCATCGAAAGAGTGGGAGCGTAAAATGGCGCTGAGCAGGCCATATAGGAACAAAACGCCTGCTTTGCTGGCATCCTAAAATTGTGACCCAAAATCCACAACGAAATTAAAGAGACACTCTGGTACGATATGGATGCGTGTTGCCCAGGATCCACAGATATGGAAACGTCCAAGAATTGACGGATAAGACATAGAGGATTCCCACGGCTTACCTGAAGCTGTTATAGGCGAACGGCGTCTTTCGTCAAGTACACCATTTCAAATATTCCTAAAAAAAAATTATTTAAAAAAAGTGGACGGATACAGGCTGATGATATGTGCCTCTTGTGATAAATGTAAATTTACGTAAAACATCGTTTTGAATAGGTGGCAGATATTTGAAAAGTGGGTCTATGTTCCGGCGTCCGAGCGTTGGTCGCCACTGGGCGGCCGCTATAAAGCGCGCTCTGTCGGCCTAAACGGCGGTACACAAACGAGTGGCGGCTGTAAAAAATAATACCCATCTGTGTGGGAATGTGTGAGGCGAGAGGGATCATTAGATGCGAGCTGGAGGTGTGTTGGTGGCATGATCTGCGACCTCTGGTGATTGATAGCGGGGGGATCGCGTACCACCCAGAACACGGAGGAGGTCTCGGGCCTCAGACCCCTGGCCCCGGGCCGCGGTGGACCGCACCAGCGCGAATACTCGAGATGACACGACTCGATTACTCTGCTCTGTGCTCTATTGTCCAACTTAGAAATACAACGTTTGGGTGCAAGTTCCATTTCCCAAACGTGTAACACTGAAAATGTGACAGTCTTTTTAACTGTTTTTTTTTTATACAAATGTATTTTCTAATGTTATCGGAGTGGGAACAGTAAATATCGAAGACTATCCCAAGACCCCGCAAAGGTGATGACGTTAAAGACGTTACAAAGTCTGTAACAGTTCAACAAAGTGCTTAAAACCGATGTCACAATGGAGTTTTAGTACCAACCCTGATGTATGGAAAGCACGGAACTGGCAGAAGAATGATGAGAGAATAAATGCGGTAGAGATGAGATCCCTTAGTCGTATGTGTGATAAATGATGTACGACAGAATTTCAAATGGAAGATCTGGATTATGCTGATTACCTCTGTTTGCTTTCAATATTCAAAATCTATTAGCCCCAAACAGTGTCAAATGCCGTTCTCTGGACCATGGCAGGCGAAAAGCCAATTAAAGAACAAGTCGCTAGACGCATTTTGCAGACCTAGAGCCACGCAGGACGAGGTTAAGGAAACAGGCCTCACTTAGGATGATGTAAGGCATTAGGCATGCGATAGAGTCGGGTGGAGAAGGTTCCTTGAGGCCCTATGCACCATGGAGGTGTGACAGGACAAAAATTAGAGAAGAAGAAGACAGGTGGGCCATGCTAGAAGTCGGTAGAATCGACGTACGTGTTTGACTCGAAATAGGTATACTCGGGAGACGGCGCGGCGTGATGGTTTGTTATTGTAAGATAATGGACATATAGGGGTCGAAGTATGTACCTATATAAGTTATGTATTTATTATATGTTCCGTATAATAGTAATGCTTTTCTAAAACAATTACAATCATAATTAATTGTGTTGAAATACATTACTTAAACATTTATCAATGTGCTAAAGCCAACGAATCATCATTGACAGGTTTGTTTGGCAAATGAAACGACCCGTGCCGCTTCACTGAATAATCATCGTGGACAAATAGACTCGTAAGATACAATAATGATGTGTCATTCGTATTTCTTTTTATGGTTCAACGCGCGGTCACTTAGTCACCAGAGCGAATGTAACTTCAAGAGTTTAGATGGACCGTCCTCGATGGTACTCTTGAAGAGTTATTCCTTTTGAAACGAATCAAGTGCTTGACGCAGGTCCGGTGTCCCACTCGCTCTTGTACTTCAAAAGACGCAAGTCAGTAGGTCACCGATCATAACTTTCGAATGCAGTTGTCACGGGGTGCTCGATAATTTTTTTGCGGAATACCTCTACTGATCATTCCAATTCTAGACTCTTGTTCTATGGAAGAACTGTCCTATGAAGTTCTATTTTTTCGTCAGTATCATTCGTTTTAGTCTCAAAAAACTGGCTCATGCATTAATAAATAAATAATCTCATCCTTTAAATTCTGCCATCAAGATAATCATCTCGAGTTTGAAAGATGAACCGGAAATGCACGAACGAGAGATTGGAAAATACCGTTGTTATCATAAATAAGTATGCTTAGTATGACAATGAAAAAATCCTGTCTAGAAAACCTTCAAGAATGGATCAGTTGCAGCACAACGTCCCTGCTTGCGTATGTATCAAGGGTAGAAATAACCATGATGTTGTCAAACTTTCGATAGGAGAAGAACAAGATGAAGATATATGACAAGTGTTGTATTTCTCTTTACGCATGTGAATATAAAATAGATATTTAAAAAATTAAGTAAGCATAAAATAAAAAATACGTGATATTTGCATAAATGTATATAAAAACCGATTCTCGCTGTATTAAAAATCCCAGTTAAAATATATTCTTATTGGCAAGTAGCAGTGGCGGTACTCCATAGAAGCCCAGAAGCCCGGCTTGCGTAAGAAATTTTGAATCAAAATCTAAGTAATCATGCCCCCGCATAAACCAACAACCCACCAAATCACCTTCCAACAATGTTCTCATCAGACGTAAGAGGAATAGCCACAAGAGCTGAACCTCTGTAAGCCAGAAGAGGTTTTGATTCAAAATTTCTTACGCAGGCCGGGCTTCTAGGCTTCTATGGGAGTATCGCCACTGGCAGGTTGCCTTCTTGCATTTATTAGCAATTCAAATGGACGAAATCTTCCTTATCTTCGATTGATAATCATTGCCTGCTGCCTTCTACCTTGTTTACCTTTTTGTTAGGAAAGTTTTAATGTATTTTTGTAAACTGCATTACTTGCAAACTGAAAATAGGAGTAGACTAAGTGAGCCCTGGGCCCCTCTTGATTTCTTACATATAATCTTTGACGAGGGACGGTCCTAGGGATTGAATGAGCGAAGCCGTTCGCTTATAACAGCATCGGGTAAGCGGTGGGAATCCTCTATGTTGTTTACGCTAAATAACCATGAATCTTAATTCACCTACCTCGGTTCTGTTATTACTAAGAATGGCGAACTTGAAAATGACGTGAATAATGGGACGAAAATAGGATGGCGTGTTCTTTCCGGGTTGCTTTGTGACAGCAGAGTACCAATACGAACTACCAAACTACAATCTAAAGGAATGGTGTACAGCGAGAGCTGCAGTGGAAACAGCTATGGTCTACGACCCATAAGGCTGGGCTAAGACGCCAGGAGGAACCGAGGCTGCGTCCTTGTGGACTAGTGGAGTGACCAGGCTCGATAGAATAAGAAACGAATACATTCGTGGAAAACCCCCCGACCCCAAATAAATTGGAAATGACTAGAAGAGAAGAAGGCGAATCATGAATCCCGTGTCCCAATATTTTGCATTGATAAAGCATACCTATATTGTTTTATTTGCCATTGTATAGAATGGACTTGCCTATTGTCACAACGGAAGATAGAGCAACTCCAATCCTCAATAGTGTTACATCGGAGATGTTACGAGTAGGTATTTATGTTATTTTAAAACTTAATCAGGAACTCATAATCCATTCTATAAAATTGTATATACGTGCTAAACTATGTATATTTACATACAGTGGCGGTACTCCCATAGAAACCCAGAAGCCCGGCTTGCGTAAGAAATTTTGAATCAAAACCTCTTCTGGCTTACAGAGGTTCAGCTATTCCTCTTATGTCTGGTGGGACCAATGTTAGAAGGTGATTTGGTGGGTTATTGGTTTATGCGGGGGCATGATTTCTTAGATTTGGGGTTTTGATGCAAAATTTCTTATACAAGCCGGGCTTCTGGGCTTCTATGGGAGTACCGCCACTGATTACATATACAGTGGAGGATTCCCATACATGCTTTTGCTATTATCAATATCATTACTGAACGTATTAAAAATAAAACAAAAATATATAAAAAAATGGCCCTAAAATATTATATATTTAAGCAATTAATTTGATATTTTAACGGCGTAACAAGTTATTTAAGTATACATAAAATCAAAACGAAGCTTACCTATGTATTGTATTGAATCCACGTCACTAAATTAAATATTTATACTATATATTTATTCTTAAATAACTAAATGTTTTTATTATTAGAATGTTGTGCAAAATTTATTGTTTCTTGAACATTGATATAAAACTCCATATCAAATATTTAATACAATTGTAACAAAATTGTAATGAATCAAATATTTATTACGAATGTAAATGTAAAAAACTTATAGCATATAGATTGGAGTGACATCTCCAGGCGGTTTCTAGCAATGCGCTAAATGGCGGTAGCCTTTCACATTGCGTTAAAAAGATGCGTGTTGCCGATTAACATATATACAACTTCCAAAAATTTGCCAGACATGGTGGTCATAAGAAAAAAAAATATGGAATGGGGAATATTGTATTACATAAAGCGTGCGCTTAACCCAACCAATGACATGTCATAAGTCCTGTAAACACCTCGATCAACCATATTCTGTTTCCAATTTGCATCTTCGTCTCTATTGAGATAAAATTGATTCGTAAATGTATGTTTTATTATATTTTATGTAAATGACATGTTTCGCTTTTCTAAAGTTCCTACCTATTATAAGTGCCTTAACAAGGGAAAACACGTCATTCGCATTAAATATAATCAAACTACTAGAAAACTCACGTTTTTATTGATAATAAAATTGTATTGAAACCTATCGTGAAATAAAAGTTTAAAACTAAAGCATTAATATTATCAGATCACGTTTTTGTTATTATTCGAACTATTCGAACTTTTCCAGGAAGTTTTCAAGCCCCTTTCAGCAATTCCAACGGGTGCATGTTGCGCGCTATTGGGTGCAGATGTTCCAGGCAGATTCCTTACCGAGTTGGTGAGATTTCCAGATTCGGTGATCGGCGAGAGAGCACGCAAACATCACGCCCCGCCCCGAGCCCCGCCCCGCTCGGCGGACCGCCCACCGGCCCGCCCCTCGATGCCTTACCGAATTCGAAACAAACCGAGTAAATTGTACAAACGAAAGGTTGTATGCATTACAGGTGAAGGGGAGAACTTTGCATTCAGCCTCCACCGTAGTATACATGTTGACTGTAAAGATAAAAAATATCTCTTAAGAAAATATAAAATTGAAAATCATATAAATCAGAGCTTCTCAAAGTATTTTGAAATGTTTTCTATATTCAATTTCATTTTATGTTCTGAATTCATGCATAATTTCAATTCTACAGAGACATATTTCAGGGACAACTTCACTGGCTTAAAAGTCCAGAAAGAATCCAGTATAAACTCTGCTGGATAGTCTTCAAAGGGCTACATGGAATGGCACCATGGTTATATATCTGAACTCTGTATAACGGACAGCCTAAATACAAGGAAATCCACACTTCACTCGGCGAACTCCTCGGCAATAGGATGATTAGTTGAGCCAAAACGTTGCCCCAGTACAAATTTCAGTGATCGAGCATTTGCGGTAGCCGGTTCATCAGCTTGGAACAATCTCCCTTCACACCTCAGATGCATAAATGATCCGAGAGATTTCAGATCTAAACTGAAAACCCATCTTTTTCATATTTCATACCCAATTTAAACATTTATACTTTGTTCTACCATACTTTCTAACCGATCGCGAAAATCAGATGCAGCGTTTACATTTGGACTTTTAGATTTAAAACACGTCTTCATGCGCCCTTGAGGTGATTACATCACAAAAACGGCGCTTTAAAAGTAAGCATATTATTATTATATTGTTATATTATATTTCAGATCCAAATCACCCTAACCCCTGAAATATAATAACTGAACCTATTTTATATTCCATTGTTTTGGCAGCTGGGAGTCTACCTCACACAAGGAGCAACACTCTGGAGAACACACCACCCGAAGAGAGACAGAAATAATGGACTGCCACACTTTTCTTTCGTGACATACATCTCTCGCTTCCTCAACATTCATACATCGTATCATTCACGTGCGTCGATTTCTCTGACTCCTCACGTGGCCGACATTCAATATTTGATTTATTTGATCGTGCGACGTTTTCCTCGGTCTTCCTCTATTTCTGGTTCCTTTTACATCGTAAACATATAATTTTTTTAGTATTATGAATAAAGTTTATGACAGGATCACTACGTTAGTTTGGTCACATGGAACGCATGGATGAAGAAGGAATGGTTAAAAAATATACATTAACGATGTGAATGGAGTACAGAGTTGAGGAAGTCTGAGGAAAACATGGCATGATCAAATCAATCAAAGTTTAAATTTTAAAAGTTTGCAGAATCAAAGTGCGTGTATGACTCGCTGTATGAATGTGGAGGGTGCTAGAGAGTGCACTGAAATTTCTAGCTCCGACCAGTTTCAGCAGTCATTTGCTGAAATCATCATCGATGATGCTCGGAAATAAAAGAATAGGTACGTAAATGGAAATTATATACTATATATATCTTCTGGTAGGTTCTAAACTTTTGTTATTCCTGTCCACTCTTTAATGTTCCGCAGCCAAGACAGTTGCTATCTACCAACTCCTCGGCGTCCCTCCACTTTACCCGTTAATATCAGTCGAAGGAGGTGGTATTTTTCTCCCCTTAGCACATGACCCAAATATGAGACCTCTCTAATTTTCACACTCGACAGTAGCTCTCTATTGGCTCTGGCTCTCTGTAGTACCTACGTCTGCATTACTGACCCTATCGGTCCACGGTATACGGAGCATTCTGCGGTATATCCACATCTGGAACGCTTCCAACCGGTTCATTACATTTACTTTCAGAGTCCAGTTTTCGCAGCCATATAGAAGAACAGACCATATATCGTATAACATTTAATCATTCTTTATTGGAGTTTATTAATCAAAATGATATAATAAAATAAATATTTGTCATATTTATTGTCTTGGGATGTGATGGAATGAATTGTTATAGATTTTTTTAGAATATAGGTACCTATTTAGAAAAAAGCAACGCGAAAATAGAAGAACGTTAAACATTCGTTATGAATGATTTGATTATAAGACTTTGACAATTTATTGATTCACAAGGAGCCGGGGCTAAGTTTGAGAACCGATGGTGTAAATCGTTCATCAAATGATTTTTTTAAAATCTTTGATCACATTTATAATTTTTATAATATGATGAAAATAATAATGAAATTAAACGATGTTAGTTAACTTCTTCCTTTTTGCCTTTATGACATACTGGTCTGTCGATGCCAGCGAGTTAACAAACATCGTTTAATTTAATTATGATTTAAAATGAACTTCCGTCAAGAGATTTCATTAAAATCATTTGATTATGATGAAAATATTTATACCTACATTTAATATTTAAACTAGGACTGTTATTATTCTTATTTTTTATAATTTTATATTTAATTCTCTAGTAAAGCGATATATTACCAACTGTTAAATTTTTTACTGTTATAATAGCATTTAAAAAATATTTATTATACCCTTTTTAAAAATGTCGCGACAGTTGTTTCGCCAATCGATGTGGGCATCATCAGATGTTACAAACAACTCGGCGGTGCCAACATGCCAATATGAGTTGGCGAAAAAGCTGTTGCGACATTCTCCAAACGTGTTCAGTAAAATATAATATATCCAATTCAATAAAAAGAATAAAATGTATAATAAAAATAAAATCTGATATTATTATTATTTTGTTGAATCGCTCTTTACATCATGACAGCATGAGCCAAATCGATGTAAAGGGTATTATAGCTATCATAATGATTCTCGTGACATGCGATAGATAGCTAATCTATCGCCATTTTATTGTCACGTGAATTCTACACCAAACCAAAGACAGTGTGACAATCACACTGCCCTCGCCGGGAATCGAACCTGGAACCTTCGGGGTGGCAGTCAATGCACTTATTACTCGTCTACGTAGGTCATATTTTAACAGTATTGTGAATTAAAGTACCATATTTCGATTAAAACAATGGACAATGTATTACAACAACAACAACAAACCATCACGCCGTTTCCCCGCAGGGGTAGGCAGAGAGAATGGACCGCCACACTACTCTATCCTGGCACACCTCTCTAGCTTCCTCCACATTCATACATCGAGTCATACACGCACGTCGATTCTTCCGGCTTCTGACATGACCAACATTTAATATTTGATTAATTTGGTCATGCCATGTTTTCCTCGTTCTACCTCGACTCCTTACTCCATTTACATTGTTAACGTATACTTTTTTAACCATTCTTTCTTCACCCATGCGCTCCATATGTCCGAACCAACGAAGCGAACCTTTCATAATTTTGTTCATAATACCTTCTTTCGCTCTACACTCCTTCCTAATATCAGCATTTGAGATTCTGTCGTACATCGTTCTACACACATACGTCTTAGGGACCTCATCTCTACCGCATTTATTCTGCTCTCATCTTTCTTCTGCCAGTTCCATGCTTCGCTTCCATACATAAGGGTTGGAACCAGAACTCCATTGTGAACGGCCATTTTCGCATTCATTGATAAATTCTTGTTTCCAATAACTACTTTTAAAGCTCCATTCACTTTGTTACCCGCACCAACCCTTCTTTCTATATCACTGTCCGTTCGGCCATCCGCTGTGAACATGCTACCTAAATACACAAATTCCCTCACCTGTTCCAAGTTCTCTTCATTTACACTTATATTACAAACTGTCATTTGCTCTTCCCATTCAAAAACTAACACCTTTGACTTTCCGACATTCATCATTAAATCGTTCGACTTGCATACCTCATACATTCTCGACACCAAGACTTGTAATTCGTCCGCACTATCCGCAACGAGAACGGCGTCGTCCGCGTAAAGCAGACAGTTTTATTACCTATTCAAATTTATGTTTATATATATTAAAGTGAGTGAATATATCACATGAACTAGTGCAAGATATCTACGCAAAAAAAACCGATCAACAGAAGACTTCGAGATGTCATAACTCATGACCAGAGATAACATTATTTTACAAGATATTATCTACCAATCCACAAATATCAGGCGATGGGGAATGTGTCAAAAGAAAGATGATTGATTTGAAGTCGGAACCTACACAGCAAGATGCAGCGGCCATCTGCACGCCGATCGGGTGTGCCAGATATTCGGTCGAAGACACCACCATTTTTTTACCAAATAGAAAGATGTACAATATTTATTTTGATTCAAAGGTATACATCAAATTACACAAACATTATAGTAGCACTCATAATGGTGTTTTGCCGACCCTTATGTATGGAAGTGTGCATGGAACTGCCAAAAGAAAGTTGAAAGTAGAATAAATGCAGTAGAAATGAGATCTCTTAGACGAATGTGTGACAAAACTGTATATGATGGAGTGACAAATGCAAGTATAAGAAGTGAATGTGGTGCGAATGGAAGTGTTATGAACAAAATAATGAAAGGATCATTAAGATGGTTTGGACATATGGAAAGAATGAATGAAGAAAGAATGGTAAAAAAATTACATGTTAACGATGTAAATGGAACCAGAAATAGAGAAAGATCGAGGAAAACATGGTACGATCAAATAAATCAAATATTGAATGTCGGCCACGTGAGGAGTCAGAGAAATCGACGCGCGTGCATGACACAATGTATGAATGTTGAGGAAGAGAGAAAAATATGTCAGGAAAGAAAAGTGTGGCAATCCATTATTTCTGCCTACCCCTTCGGGGAGACGGCGTGATGATTAGTTAGTTAGTTTTTAATTATCAAAAATGTTAACCAATCCTGAAGGACATATAATAGCAGGAAGACAATAACTGTGGATTTCCTAGTCCTGGGCAAAGGGGACTGAAGAACAGCCACGATGGACCAAGAGCGATGCTGAAATGATGAGAAATGTACCTTTGATATATAATTCAAGAAAACTTCCACCACAAGCTTACTCTTTCAATCAACTTAGAGCTACTTCATAAAACGAATCACCCTACGTGTAAAGATTCCTATAAAGGCCTAAAGGTGTTAGCTCACCCTGAAGGCGAATCCATCAACGATTTTCCTTCCCAAACACTGCAGCGTGCACCCCAGGTCCATTTGCTCGTCGATCAACCGACAGGCATAGACAATGACCAGAACCGTGTGTGATACATCAAAAGTTAATAAATAATAACAGGGATACTCGGATGTGTCGGGGATAATGGAGAACATGCCGGCCACAATGGCGGGTGATGTGGTAAACGCGCGCACAATGGCGGGCAGGGGTAACAACAAAATAAATATCACAATGTCAAGTCCTCGGACCCACTCCTGTGCGGGGCCCTTCCTCGCTGGGGCTGCTGGCATGGCGCACACTGCTCCATTCTGCACAATCTACCCGGTCAAATATATTACATTTGTCTTTTTCTTTTTTATATAATTTAAAAAAAAAAATTACATATCAGACATGTTTTGGAAAACCGATCTTTCTTCAGTGATACATATTATAAATATACATATTTAAAATATTCTAAAATTAAGAATTAATTGTATCTCAATAGAGACTAAGATGTAAATTATTTGGTAGAGGCGTTTACAGAACTAATGACCTGTCATTGGTTGGGTTAAGCGTAATACAAAGTTCCCCATTCCGCCCTTCTTACGAACACCACGTCTGACAATTATTTGAATGTTGTATATATGCTACCATGTTGAGAAACATTTCACATATTTTAGTTCAATCTACACTAGCGCCATATATTGAGACTATACGTAAGCATTAAGCAGAAAATCTTTATTAATTTACATCTTGGTCTCTATTGAGATACAATTAATTCTTAATGATTAATACACCCGTAATGGGTTAAATCCAGTGTTTGTCTACAAGTATTTGTATACATTAAAAAACAAAATTATAAAATTGTTTACAAATATTGTCAGTTTTGACAGATGTTATAAAAATTTATTTAGGAACGTTAATATATGTATCACTGAAGGACGACCGGTTGTCGAAACATGTTTGATATGTAATTAAATATTTTTAAAAGTTAGTTTTGTATGTACAAAGTATGTAAAAAAAGAAAAAGACAAAAAAACATCTACAACACAAAGTATGGCGAACATAGAAAAAAATATATTACAATTTCGTATTACGAATTTCAAATTAATCAAATACTAAAAGGCGGCAACATCAACAACAATAACAACAAACTATCACGCCGTTTTCAAGGCTAGACAGAGAGAATGGACCATCACACGACTCTATCCTGACACACTTCTCTAGTTTCCTCCACATTCATACAACGAGTCATACATACGTCGATCCTTCCGATTTTTAACATGACCAAGCTTTAATTTCATTAATTCGTCATGCCTTGTTTTCCTCGGTCTACCGCGACTCGGTACTATATTTACAACATTAACGTATTCTTTCTTAACCATTATTTCTCCACCCATGCGCTCCATAACATATGTCCGAACCAACGCAGCGATTCTATCATATTTTTGTTCATAATACCTTCTTCCGCTCTACATTATTTTCTTAAATGAGCATTTGAGATTCTGTAGTATATCGTTCTATCACAAATACGTCTTAGGGACTTCTACTGCCATAATATTTCTAAAACTATAATATATTATAATATTTCTAAATTATAAACTTTCAGATTTTGCACAAACCCCACTGGAAATATAATACATGTCATAAGATATTGAACTCAAATCTTTGCAAAACGTGAATGATATCGTCACCTGAGAGTAAGAAGGTTCCAACTGTCAAAAGTAAAAAGCTGAGAAAAATGAAGTCAAAGTTTTGTTGGTTTCGGGTGTGTATCTTGGAATAAAAGGGTTCCATCTGAAGCAGATGAAATTCTTATACCGATAAGCGTGTAAATTTAAAAAACGTGTAAAAAACGAAAAGAATCAAGCTCCATCTGATCATTCAAAACACACAATTCACTGAAGAAGGATTCATTTACACTAAGAACTTTATTATTCCAAATGTGAAATTTTGTTATTTGGAACCCTCTTACTTTCAGGTGTCAAATGTCTGCCATCAACAAATTATTCTATCATTTTTTTTAAATAAATATTTGGTAAAAATATAAGTATTTTGATAAAACTTTGATTTGTGAAATTTTATTAAACTTTAAAAATACTCTCAAACATAAAGTTAAAAAATATTTTCGAACAAACTTTTCCAGAATGTTCCTTTAAAGTTGTACGATATGACGCACTGTGCGGTGTGGTTGACGACTGAGCTGTATAATGCATAATATATTTCGCATTATATCCTCGGAGCCTTTAACTATTAACTTGCATTTAATGCCACATTTTGATGCAGTTTATTTATTTTTTTGACGATACACACTTAATATTTTATAAATGAGTTTTTTAAATTGATAGTAAGCAATTATGTTATAAATTAAGTGACAATACATTGTTTTCAATATTGAATACCTACATTTTATTTATTCATAAACTTTTTGCCGTGAAAAACTCTAACTGAACTGAACTTCCAAGATCCAATAATCAAAAAGCATATAGATGACCATCTTGGGAGTCAGAGCAATCGACGTACCTATTGTGTTATGCACTCATGTCGACATTTCCTTTTCCCCGCTTGGTCTTCATTAATTTTTTTACAGATTTGGTCTTTTTCAAATCAAATCAAATCAAATCAGTTTATTTTCTCAAAAGATATTACAAACAACAATTATAGTTTAAGATATTACAAACAATAATTATAGTTTAAGATAATTGAGAACAGGTTTAACATAAAAAAATATATAATACCAGGAACGCATGAGAGATGGTTCGACATTAGGAATACAAGATACTCTCCAAAGTCAAGAGTATTTGTCTTCTGAACGTACTTTCACGAATATGAAAGACGTCGATCTCCGAAGCGATCATGTTCAGCAGTTTGATTGCTCTCCCCACCGGCATCACTAGAGGCAGGTTGGTTCTCCAGGGAGATAAAATAATCTGTGCTGACGCTGTCGAAGATAACCATCCGGAACATAAAGATGGATAGCCTCCAAGATGATGTTACCATGTTTCAGTCACATGCGGACCCACAACCGTGAAAGACAGTCTTCCTCGGATACGAGAGAGCCGATGATGACGATGATGAGGATTGTATATAACTACCCTGAAAATGGAGACTAAAACAATCTCCAAAAGGTCGGTCACGGAAAACAAGTTACATTGATGTAACAAAGATTCAAAAATACATATTGCTATATGATATTGGTAGACCAACGGTGAGAATCTACCCAATTTTTTATTGTTTTTCAATTTAAATTTGATCTACACGTTTGCTGAAGGGAAGGGCTGATCGACTACGTCAGGTGCAGCCCTCATACTAAATATGTTTATTATTATTGTTAACATCATTTTTTTTATCTAGTCGATAAAACGGAGCATCTTCTACAGCGCCCTTGAGATGAGTAATTCATAAAAATGGCGCTCTATTAATTATCCAATTTATTATTATTATTATTATGCCAATAAAAAATCTATTTCGTGATTTAACAAGCTCACATTTGATGCAAGGAATTTCTCCGCAGAAATTTGAGCAACAAAAAATGACGCGACCGACTAATAGAAATCTAACCTCCCCGTGACATCGATCGGCGGGCTGGCAGTGTTAATACCTGGCACTGTTCAAAGGACGTTTTGTATCGCTTGTCCTTTTGTGCGGCAATGGAAAAATGCAACTCAAACGGCAGCACTTTATGGCGAGTACGGATTTGGTGTGCCCTTTGTGCGGGACAAAGGCGCGGCGGGCGGCGGGCGGGCTTGACGAAAATTACTGATAAATAGATATTGCGGTGGCGATATGAATGCTTGCCCACTTCAGTGGCTTATGCTGCCACACAGCCGGGCGTGAATGCAGTCAATCCGATTAAACAGTTAATAATAATAGTCTGCCCACTTCGAGAGATTATCAATAATGCATGGCAGTGAATTATTAGGCCGTAGAAACGCACGTTCCATATATTTATAGACGCTGATATGTTCTCCAGAGAGTCAGACGCTGATAGAGAATTGTTGACCAATATTAAAGCGCGTAAGGTGCCATTAGATCTTCTTCTTCGATGGCCCTACAGCCCAGTATTCTTCGCCTCCAACTCCTCCTGACCTCCGCTTCGTCCCTCCAATCAGACACTTGTAACAATTTCGCAATTAGTTGTGTGTAATTAATCGTGTCATTAGATCACGTGATTATAATATAAAATCATGTGAAAAAATAGAGGGTTGACTAGATGTTGGCAGGAGGCAAATCTCTTAGCTACACAACATAAACGACTTGACTGGCTTGAGGAGGGTTGTGGAGCTGTTTCGATCTGCCAGAGACACCTACTCTTAAGTTAAAGTAAACGTCGAATGGACTTGCTAACCATCACGCAGTCTTCCCTAAAGGGTATATAGAAACTCGGACGCTCGGAACAGCTCCTCCACACTTCGGATGCCGGTCCACTCCCTCACGTTTCGCAGCCAGGACATTTGTCTTCTTCCGGGCCCTCGGCGTCCCTCAATTTTCCCCTCCAATATCAGTTGGAGAAGGTGGTACTTTTCCCCACGCAGTATATGACCCAGGTGTGCGATCTTTAGAACCTTGATAGTTGATAACAATTCCCTGTCAACTCTAGCTCGCCTCAGGACTTCGGTATTGGTAACGAAGTCTGTCCAGGGAACTCTGAGCATTCGGCGATGGAGCTACATTTCAAATGCTTCCAGTCTGTTCATTGAGTTAACTTTCAAGGTCAACGTTTCACATCCGTACGATAAAACAGACCACACATAGAATTTGATCATTCTCTGGCGGAGTTTAAAGTTTACGTTATCATTGCAGAAGAGTGATTACATTTTTTTAAACGTAGCTCTTGCTGCCTCAATTATGCATTTTATCTCTACATCTGGGTCAGGAGATTGCGTTAGTATGCTGCGGAGGATTTAATATAACTTAATGAAATGTAAACGGAACAATAAATTGAGAAATGAAGAGGAAGACGTGGCACGATAAAATCAATCAAACATTAAATGTCGGACAGTTGAGGCGTCGGAGAAACCTAGGTGCATACGAGTACATGACACGATGTATTAAGGAAACGAAAGAATTATGTCAGGAAATAATAGTAACGGGTGGTGGTTAGTTAGTTAGTTTATAATGATTCATCAAATCCAACTTCATTGAAACATAATTTATTATATGTCCAGATCATTTTGATTATCCTCATATTACGATTTTGACACATTCATGAGATTTTATTTGTAATTTATTTTATTTTCATCTCTCTTTTATTAGATTTCTTATGCTTAAAGGTTGGTATAATTGAATACTTGTCAACTGCCGATGCAATAGTATCCACTCTACCGTTCAAAGGATCCTTTCTCTTTTACCACGTTATACTTCCCTACCTCCTATTATATTATGTAAGATATTGTATCGTATATGTAAAACCCTAACCAGGCATGCACGTTATAATATAATAAATAGGACAACATAATAAAAGGTGTGTAACTCCTGAGGGGTAGTAATAAAATGATACAACTGCGGGGAGTGATCGGGAACAAAACGGGGCTGCGAACACAGACACCTCGGACGCCAGCCAAGTGGCGTACAATGGAGAAGGACTCAGTATACAAATATACTTTTTGACTTTTTCCAAAGATTGTCCCATTCTACTCCCAAGTGTCAGTTACAGGGAATAATGCGTGCGGCTCTTAAGGGTCGCTGGAGGCTTTCTCAGGTAAATGAGCGTGCAGGAGATCTGAATGGACCACAAGAGCAACAGCTGATACAAATGCCATTAAATCTTATTCGAGAGCGCGTGCTAATATTTTTGCAGACAAAAGATTAAATCGAGTGTTTTTTTTTGGTGTTGTTGACCAAGGCTCACGGTATAATTGTGGGATTCAATGGACAAATGCGTTGAATACAAATATACTCGTATATTGACTCTCGTTTGTACAAAAATACCAAACTTTATCTCTACATTTACGAAAAAAAAAACATGAAGAATGTGATTTTCTGGGAAACTTTTGGCCTACTTTAAAATATATGCATTGTTTTCCAAATCTACGCAGTATAACAAAATAAGATTAGGATTGTATTTTCATTAAAATAACGAAAGAAAAATATTCATGGAATTAACGATTGAAGAAATAATGATAACGAAAGTATACCATAATTAAATATATTTTCGCTTTTGGTAGCAATATGCTTTTTGAGATCTATGGTATATCAGCGTATATCCATCAGCTTGGAACTATCTTCCTTCACATCTCAGATGCATAAATGATTCGACAGATTTCAGATCTAAGCTGAAAACCCATATTTTTCATATTTTGTACCCAATTTAAAACCTGCATATTTAGTTCTATTATACTTTCTAATCGATCGCGAATATCAATCAGCGTTCACATTTAGTTTAAAACACGCCTTAACGCGCCCTTGAGGTGATTACATTACAAAAACGGCGCTTTAAAAGTTAGCATATTATTATTATTATTATTATTATTATATCATAATTTGGTCATGGATAAATCATAACTACCCTGAAAACTGAGACTGCAACGATCTCTGTCGATCAAGAAAGACAAGTTACACGGATAAACACAAAACCCCAAAAAATATAAAGTATATGATAACGATTTGAAAGGAGTACAACAATGAGGAACGCAGAGGAAATCATGCACGATATTATATTTATATACATTAACTAACTAACTAGCCATCACGCCGTCTCTCCGAAGGGGTAGGCAGAAAGAATGGACTGCCACACTTTCACCGATGCGGCACTCCATCCTTCTCTTTTCGCCCCCGCGGGAGACGTGGTGTGATGGGTTGCGATATATAAATTATAAATTTTAAATGTCGTGCAAGTGAAGACCCCACTCCTTCGGAGAAACCGCGTGTTGGTTTGTTTAGGAGTCGAAGATGACCAAGGAAAACATGGCATGTCTTAATCAAATTTTAAAGGTCGGCCATGAGGGTGGTCTTTATAAGGGTAAAAAAAAAATTCATGATGCAGTCATCTGCCTTACATTTCTTTCTTATTTCATCGTTCGGTGTTCTATCATACAACGTCTTCCCGCACATTATTCTTAGTGATCTCATTTCTACGGCGTTTATCCTGCTTTCATCCTTCTTTTGCCAGCTCCAAGCTTCACTTCCATATATGAGGGTTGGCACTAGAACTCCATTGTGTACTGCCATATTTGCTTCTGTGAATATATTTCTATTTACAGTAATGACTTTGAGTGCGCCATTTATTTTATTCCCAGCACCAACACTTCTTCCGAAGCCTTTCTCCATTTTTCCGTCTCTTGCAAACTTGCTTCCCAGATACGTAAATTTAGTAACTTGCTCCAATTTCTCGCCCATCGCACTTATATCACAAATCGTCATACATTCTTCTTTCTCGAAAACCATCACTTTAGATTTAGACACATTCATCACCAAGTCACTCTTAGATAAAGAAGTCGAAGAACGCCAAGGAAGACATGGCGTGACCAAATAAATCAATTCCTGAAAGGCGGCCATGTTCGAAGTAGGAACAATCGACGAGCATGCATGCATGTGTAATGAATTATTTATTATTATTTATTTATTTTGACATAAACGCCGCAAGGGCTTTTACAAAAATGACATGTTTAGTTATAAAAGTAATATGAAAATTTGGGCAAATAGACTAACAACTAACATATAACGGCAAAACACAAAAACGAGAATAAGGATAACATAAGAGAAATTAGAAATTATATGAGATAGAAAAGAACATAACATAATATAAATTAGAATTTACATGCACAGGATTGAAAAGAACATAACATGATAGAAATTAGAAATTACGAACATGAGATAGAAAAAAAAAACATAACTTAATAGAACTTAGAAGTTACGAACATGAGATAGAAAAGAATATAACATAATAGAACTTAGAAATTACGTACATGAATGTAGAAGAAGCGCGAAAATTACGTCAGGATAAAACAGTGTGGCGATCCATCCTATCTGCCTACACCAATAGGAAGATAAGTTGAGCCGAAGCGTTGCCCCAGTACAAATTTCGGGGATCGAGCGTTCGCGGTAGCCGGTCCATCAGCTTGGAACAATCTCCCTTCACACCTTAGATGCATAAATGATCCGACAGATTTCAGATCTAAATTGAAAACCCATCTTTTTCATATTTCATACCCAATTTAAACATTTATACTTTGTTCTACTATACTTTTAAACCGATCGTTTTTTAAGCGGTCACATTTAGATTTTTACATTTAAAACACGTCTTAATGCGCCCTTGAGGTGATTAAATCATTAAACGGCGCTTTAAAAGTTAGCATAATATTATTAAAAATTAAAAATCCTGAAGACTGTCTTCGCCTCCAGTCGGACATCAATAATATTGTTAACTGGAGTCACAGTAATCAAATGCAATTCAATGTCTCTAAATGCGTTATGCTATCATTTACTAGAGCATTGAGAACTGTATATCATAGATACACAATGAACAACCAGCAACTGGCACATGTATCTACGATGGAGGATCTCGGAATCATCTATGAGAGTAGGCTGACTTTTCGTGCACATATCGAGAGGATTTGTGGCATTGCACTGAGGATGTTGGGGTTCATCGTCCGGACCGGAAGAGTTTTCAGGGATCCCAATGTGCTCAGAGTCCTATACAACGCATTGGTTCGGAGCAGGCTCGAGAGTGGTTCTGTGATATGGAGTCCTCACGAGGCGAGATATTCCGTTATCAAATCAGTTTATTAACTCAATAGACATTACAAACAGTAAAATATTTAAGGCATTGCTGGAGAGGGTTCAGAAAAAATTTCTGAGGTATCTCTACATGAGGGAGTATGGTAGTTATCCGTGGCTCTATCCCACGGCATTTCTTCTGGGAATGCTCGGAGCCAATTCTTTACAGCTTCGAAGAGATGGACATCTAATAACCCATGTCTTCAGATTAATTAGGGGATACTTTGAGAACTCGGCCGTACTGGAGGATGTTGGTCTTTTTGTCCCCGATAGATATCTCCGACAGCGACAGCACAGATTGTTTACCTACCGGCCGCCAGAACCAATCTGCCTCTGGTGACACCGGTGGGAAGAGCAATTAGTCTGCTGAACGCGGTCTCCTCGGAGATCGACGTCTTTCATGTTAGTGAAAGTACGTTCAGGGGGCAAATACTATTGACTTTAGAAAGTATCTTGTCTTCCTAATGTCGAACCATCTCTAATGCGTTCCTGGTACTTTGTTGTATTATAATAATATTTTACCTGTACTTAATAGATGCCTTAAATATTTTCCTGTTTGTAATGTCTATTGAGTTAATAAACTGATTTGATTTGATTTGATTATCTCCGGGGATACGACGTGATGGCTAGTAAGTTAATTATTATAGTTAGCCTACATTATTTAAAAAAAAAATAACTCAGTCCGTCTCACCGAAATAATAGACCGCCACATGTTCTTTCCAGACATATTCATCTCACTTCCTCAATATTCATACATTGTGACATGCACGTACTCGTACGTATAATAAACATTTTGGGTTAAATAAATTAGAATGATCTTTAAATATCCGTTCCTTGAATGGTTCATCCCGGTATACAGGGGGCACAATAAATTGATTGGCTCAATAAATATTCGGGATGACTCTCCTCGGACACGGAGTGGGCGTGTCCCCTTGATTTAGCTCGGTCCTGGCGGCAGATGCGGGCCCGTCCAGCGGACACTCCGAGCCAACTAAATCACGAATCCTTCCACACAATACGCGATAAATTATATTTGCATCGGCCTGTTTACACCGAAGCCTTAAATTGACTATAATTCCGCATCCCTTGTTGCACTTTTTCAATGCAAAAAATTCTGATAAATATTAAAATCATCAGCTTTTCTTATTAAATATTATTAAATGTTTTCAACAACTGGCAAAAGAAGGAGAAACTAACTAACTAACTAACTTACTTACCATCACGCCGTCTCCCCGGAGGGGTAGGCAGAAAGAATTGAACGCCACACTGTTCTGTCCTGACATACGTCTCTCCCTTCCTCTACATTCATACATCTTATCATGCACGCACGTCGATTTTTCCGACTCCTCACGCGACCGACATTCAATATTTGATTGATTTGATCGTGCCACGTTTTCCTCGGCCTTCCTCTATTTCTAGGTCCGTTCACGCCGTTTACATATACCTTCTTTACCATTCTGTCTTCACTCATTCTTTCCATGTGTCCAAACCATCTTAATGACCCTTTCCTTATTTTGTTCATAACACTTTCATTCGCACCACATTCACTTCTTATACTTGCATTTGTCACTCTATCATATACAGATTTGACACACATTCGTCTTAGAGATCTCATTTCAACTGCATTTATTCTACTTTCATCCTTCTTTTGCCAGTTCCATGCTTCACTTCCATACATAAGGGTCGGCACAAGAACACCATTGTGCACTGCCATCTTAGCTTTAAAGGGGAAAGTAGAATAAATGCAGTATAAATTAGATCTCTTAGACGAATGTGTGATACTTTGTGTATGATAGAGAGTGTCGAATGAAAATATAAGAAGTGAATGCGGTGCGAATGATAGTATTATGAACAAAATAATGAAAGGATCATTAAGATGGTCTGGACATATGGAAAGAATGAATGAAGAAAGAATGGTAAAAAAATATATGTTAACGATGTAAATGGAACCAGAAATAGAGGAAGACCGAGGAAAAAGTGGCACGATTAAATAAATCAAATATGGAATGTCGGCCACGTGAGGAGTCAGAGAAATCGACGCGCGTGCATGACACAATGTATGAATGTTGAGGAAGCGAGAGAAATATTTCAGGAAAGAAAAGTGTGGCAGTCCATTCTTTCTGCCTACCCCTTTCGTCCAGACGGCGTGTTGGTTAGTTTATTTTAATGACAAAATTTTAATTTATGAAATGAAATCCTTAAATAACATATAATATTAATTCGTTTTGTTGACGTTGGTATATTTTGGTCAGTAATTTATTTCCCGGGATGGTGCCTCTATTTCAGCGAAAATTTATGGGGTCGTTTTGAAATACGAACACCGGCGTGTGGACGAGTATTAGCTGGCGCTCTGTCGGGAGTTTGAGAAGTTTAACGGCGCAGGGCATCGGGCTCCGTCGTAAATGACAGGCGGAGTATTAAACTTTCACGGCTTGGCGATGACGATCTCAGCCGTCTTGCAATCGATTTCAAAACAGTCATTATTGTCCTGGACCTAAGCTGTGCAATATAATTAATACGAATCAAAAAGTCCTAGAAGTTTTATTAAATTTTTTATTACAGAATTTACACGTTTAGGCTGTGGTATTATCAAATAAAGGTTCCACTAAAGAACACCAAGGAGATTGTCTACATCGGGAGCAAAATAACATGGGTCGGTCGGTCTAAGAGCGAGGTCGACAGCGGTATACATCAGGCTAGGCTTGCATTTAATAAAAGGTCGAAAATAATAGAATTGAATAATATAGACCTGAAACTGAGAATACTCCTCATCAAGACCTATGTATGGAGTATCTTGATGTACGGCTGCGAGACATGGTGCATATCCGAAAGAGATAAACGGAGACTAAAGGCTTTTGAGATGTGGTCCTATAGAACACTATTAGAAATTTCCTGGAGAGACCACATTACAAATGAGCAGGTTCTCTAAAGAATCGAAGGAGGAAGGCACCTGCTCAGGACCTTGTCCGAAAGGCGTGTAAGATGGATCGGCCATGTAATACGACAAGAAGGCCTCTTGTATGCCATAGTGGAGGATATGACCGAGGGGACAAAATCTAGGGGACGCCCACGCCGAGAGTACCTGGAGGACCTGTTGGTGGACATGGGCTGCTCATCATATGCAGATTTCAAAAGCCGCACAAGACAGGGAAGAATGGAAGAGAAGTATAGAGGAAATTGCTGCAAATCAATCCCAGGATTGAAACCAGAGAGAGAGGATCTATAATATCAGAAGTCAAAATAAAGTATTTAGTGATGAATTTTTTAACGAGTGGCGAGGGGTTTGTTTTGGAGTGGATGGTCCTGTGGCAGTATGAACAATAAACAGAAAGCGTGCTGCTCCCGTTCGCCAGCAGAACCAAAGGAGACACATCCTTACCTGCGATGTCTGTGAGAGAACCTGTGTCCCAAGGTTTGACCTGTTCTCACACATAATATCACACAGTTTATTTATTTATTTATTTATACATAATACACAAATGAGACATAACAAACGAAAAACATTTAGGAGACTCATTTGGACACAACATGAAACACAGTGAGGCAGTACTCTTTCCAGAATTTGTAATATATTTTTTTATGAATACTGCCTCACTGACACTGAAAATGTCCAAATCCGAGACGATTAGATTCAACGTCCGAATTGCTCTTCCTACTGGCATCTCCAAAAGCAGACTGGTTCTGCGTGACGGAGCAAAGAACAATTGATGTTGGCGCTGTCGCAGGTAATTATCAGGAACAAAAAGACCTATTTGCTCCAGAACATAGGAACAGTATACGACTTCGAGGCCCAGCAAAGAAAAAGAAGAAGCAATTCGAAATACATATCCATAAATCAAAATAAAACACATGTGTTCATTCGCGTTAACCTTTGTACATGTTTACCCTTCATGATTAGTCGCAAAATCTCAAATATGTCAAAGAAAAACCCGAGGAAACTCATGGAAGCGACTGAAAGCAAAAAATTTGGCTCTTAAATATTAGAAAATGAATCGGATTGAAATCTGTGAAGGAATTGTTTCGTAGGCATTATCTACAAGGGGGATCGACAGGATACGAGAGATGGAAGTCATTAATTACAATAATTTTCTGAGCAGTTACAATACAATCACTTTTTATAGCGATAAAAATACGTATTAATTTCCAAACTCCTTCTATAAAAAACCGTTCATTATTTACTTAAATCAATTAGTGCTAAGCCATAAACTACTTGGAGCCCAACTTGAGCTGTCGACAAAGGTCAAAAATTTATCGTTCCATATCACTTTAAAAGTATTCGGCGAAGGGTGCTTCGGGCCCTTTTATTGTTTGAATTTTGAGTGGTATTAAGTTAAGGGTCGCGGGTGGCTTCACCCCTAATGACGGCCGCGCAGGCAGGACGCTAATTACGGCACGTGAATTATGTTTTCCTTTATTATACTTGTTTACATATTAATAACGTCTTGTGTGCAGTGGCGGTGCTTCCATACAAGCCGAAAAGCCGGGCTTGCCTTAAAAAAAAATCTATAATAAAACAATGTTTTTTGCGCGTTTGAGCCGTCTAAGAAAAAAATAATATTTTAAAATTTCGCGCGAGTTAAAGCGATTTAATTCGCTACGTAAATGACTCCGCTGACATGCCGTCACCTGAGAGTAAGAGGGTTCCAACTAACAAAATTTCACATTTGGCTTTTTTTTGTGAAAAGGGTTCTTACTAACCTTATCTATACGTACAATTAAAAAAACATCTAATGGTATCGTCATTTTGATGTTACGAAAAGAATCAAGTTCCATCTGATCATTCAAAACACACGATTCACTGAAGAAGGATTCATTTAAACATAGAACTTTATTATTCCAACTGTTGCCAGACAAAATTTACACGTTTCTCGGTAAAAGAATCTCTGGAAATTGGAATAAAACCCTTTTATTCCAAGATACACACCCGAAACCAACAAAACTTTGACTTCATTTTTCTCAGCTTTTTACTTTTGTCAGTTGGAACCTTCTTACTCTCAGGTGACGATGCGCAGAAATGACCTAAGTGTATGTTTTGTTCCACTCATACGCGCCGTATTTTATTTCACTCATACGTACCGTTGGTGAGATGCCCGCGAAATCGCCTACGTCCACATGTTTTGTTTCATGTTTTCGATAGGCTTCATATTGGGCTTGCAAAATGTAAAAGGGTCTCTGTCGCACTTACGTATTTTTGGCTTGTTATTATAGCTAGGTGCATTCATATCAGAAGATATCTACAATTTTTTGTATGGATTTGAAGCCGGGCTAAAGCCCGGGTGATATTCGATGTGTCACGAACTTCATTTCTATTGACAGAATGTTATCTGTCGTTTACGTTATGTGCAGAAATGTTATAAAAAGAAAGATTAAGTAATTTCTTTACGAACATTTATTTATAATTCATGTTTTGGTGTTAACAAATTTATTATTATTGTGTATTTACAGCTTATTTCTTCTTGTATTTGTAAATACATTATTATTTTATGCAAGTACATGAGTTTGGTGACGCAGAAATTTCTTTTTTGTACAGATTTAAAATGCGCCTGAAATGGGATTTAAAATGAACTAATTTAGAAAGATAAAACTCTATTAATCCGGAAAAATACATTATCGTGACCCTGTACTAATATTATAACACATGAAAGTCGGACGGGCTTGCCTTACTGCTTGACACTAGGCACGCCACTGCTCGTGTGCCGGGCCCTCGGAGGAGCAGTGATGCCAAGTCGTAAACGTTTTACGAGTAAATACGATTCAACGTTTTTTGTTTCCGAGATGCACTTTATTGTTATAATAATAATGTTAACAACGGCTAACGAAAATGTAATATTGTATGTGGCAGTCGTAAATAATGCGAGTATGTATCCAAAGGGGTTAAAGTTACGCTCCCGTTACGTTTTTGTTCTTCGCTTTCAAATTGAAATACATGTTTTAATTACCTCTGGAATACATCTCGTCCGCGGTGGAAGAGGATCTTTGAAGGTTTTACGATTTTAAAGCGGATAAGCAAATGCTGCCTACAATAAATGTGGATCGGTGAACATCGATCATCGATTGGTTTTTTTTCCTAGAATTTTGAATTGGTTTTTGATCGTTCGTCAAAAAAATATTTGGTACATTTGTATAATACGGGTGCGTTGGCGTGGAATAGCCTCCATGTAAGTATTAAATAAGAGAATAGTAACGTTAAATTTAAATAAACTTTAAAGACTGCACTGTTCAGTCAGTCTTTTCCTAGTGCGCCCTTGCAGTAATTGATTTTACAAAACGGTGCACTTAAAATAGAAATCATTATAAATAATAACAATAAAATATTATACTACTATAAACAATTAATATGACTTGTTTCTTACTAATAACCATTTTATTTGTTGTTTCTTGGACAACGATGTAAAACTCTATATCAAATAATTAGTAGGTATGAATGTATGGATGTGAAACGTGGACCTTAAACGTCAACTCAATGAACAGACTGGAAGCATTGGAAATGTGGTTCTAACGCCGAATGCTCAAAATTTCCTAGACAGACTTGGTTACCAATACCGAAGTCCTGAGGCGAGCTAGAGTTGACCGGGAGCTGTTATCAACTATCAAGGTTCGGAAGATTTCACATCTGGGTCATGTACTGCGTGGGGAAAAGTACCACATTTTCCAACTGATATTGGAGAGGAAAATTGAGGGACGCCGGTGCCCCGGTAGGAGACAGAAGTCCTGGCTGCGAAACGTGAGGGAGTGGACCGGCATCCGAAGTGTAGAGGTTCTGCGGCACAGAACAGGGACAGGTTCGCCGAGGTGATCGCCAACGTTGATGGGACCCGACAGGGCACTTGAAGAAGAAGAAGATTAACTTGATATGATGTGTTATGTTAATTCGATTAGTCTTTTTGGTAGTAAGTTATTAGCTCGAATATTGATGGTTTGACTACTCGTGGCAGCCAGAGATAATTGGTAGAACTCGGAGGAAAGTATGAAGATGACGACCCCTGCAACTGACATCTACTTTTACTTTTGGAATCACACTAGAACACGATGAGAAAAGAGTGGAAGGCATTTAGATATCGGATAATCCGCTGGAGCAGTCCCCAGGCAAGGCACAGAGGTTGATTTCACATTGTTTTTGAGATAACTCTGCTGGGTGGTGACCTTTGGCGGAACAATATTAAACGTTTGAAGTGTAAGCGTAGAAATGTTTTAACGCGACATTCATCGTTTAAATCTGTCACCGTCGAATATTCGTCCCCTTTTAACGTATTCTCATCATCGTGCTGGGATAAAGTTTAAATTCCTTGACCATTGTTTTCTCCGCTAGTTGTTTGTAAAAAAATAATTATTATTGCCTCGTCACCGGCTGGCGTCATGCCACGGCGGACCGACAAAAGAAATGTGAAGTGCCGAGGTGGGCACTCGCTTCGCGGCGGGATTACAATACTTACGTATGCCTCGCGGAGAAAAAAGGTAAAACATTCCCGAATGCAAAATGATTTGACGGCAATACGATAAATCGTAAGGCGAGAAAGTATCAAATTGAAATAACGTATTAAAATATCTAAACGCCAAACAGCATTAGAGCGACTAGAGCCCAGGCGTCCGCAATAAGTAGGCGATTAATCAGTCGGACGAGTGTATGGTAGGTATACGTAAGAGCCTTCCATCGGTGTGCACTCCGCACTGCCGACTGCCGAGACGATAATATTTATAATTTTATGAAACACCTCTGCCGCCTAAGCCGCCATTGTGGACAAGTAATCTGCATAATGTATTTATATCCTTTCAATATCTTCATAAGTTACAAGATTTTAAGAGACACCTATTAACTTCCATATATCAAACGCGGAGTCCATAATTTACCCGAGAAGTGATATTTGTGGTATTAGGCGCGTAAGAGAATAATGGTATTATAACCGTTAAAATCCGTAAGCCCGAAAAAATCCCATACAATGAATAAACATCCCGAGAACATAGAGTCCGCCGCCTCGGCGAGCCACAAGGTGTAAACATTTTTCGGATGACCGAATATTTTTTATACGCGCTGTAAATAAAAGAGTTGATGTCACTTCGATATGATTTATGTTAGCGATACCCGAGTGGCTCTATGCCGGGCATTCATAGCGGCCGGTAACTCTCCGGAGTTATTTGATAAATTTGTAATAATTTAAGGCGAGCGCGGACCGTCGACCACTCGTTCGCGGCGAATCATTGCGTTTATTGGAATACGATGTTCTCCCGTAGATTTCGAATGTTTTTTTTTTTTTTTAAAGGAACATGGAAGTTCCCGCCACATACTGTTATAGGGCGTAGCGGCGCCCTTTTATCAGCCTCGCTCGTACACTCCCTGGGCCTGTCCCCGGTCCATCCGGGACTTACATTTAAATACGGCAACAACAAGGGGGTGCCAGACCACATTTAATCTACTCAATCTTACTTCTATGCTCCGCTGTACTTTATTTCGAATGTTTAAATAAAATAAAATATTGTAATATTTCTATATTTTAATATATAAGTTATCTTCGACAGCGTCAGCACAGACTGTTTTATCTCCCAGCACGCAGGACCAACCTGCCTCTGGTGATGCCGGTGGGGAGAGCAATCAAACTGCTGAACATGACCGCTTCGGAGATCGACGTCTTTCATATTCGTGAAAGTACGTTCAAAAGACAAATACTCTTGACTTTGGAGAATATCTTGTATTCCTAATCTCGAACCATCTCTCATGCGTTCCTGGTATTATATATTTTTATGTTTTACCTGTTCTCAATAGATGCCTTAAACTAAAATTGGTGTTTGTAATATCATTTGAGAAAATAAATTGATTTGATTTAATTTGATTTGATTTGAAGGTACTTAAAAATTATGTAATACTTCTTTTGGCGCGTTTAGAAGAGGGTGAAATTGAGGCGGCGCGCGCACCCTGGCGACAGAATAGCGACATAATGAAATTAGCCATCGATGATAAATAACTCGCGAATTGCGAAAACATATCATGAAACGAGTCATGAATAAAGTTATTGATTTGATTTGATTTGAAAAGATAGAAAAAAAAATTACACTATTTGAAGGGGGCAACATCTAGCAGTAGAGAGATGGCTAGAGAGAAGAAGAAGAATATGGCGAAAACAGAAGGATAAGGTCTAAAATACTAATGATAGAATGTTAATTTATTAAATTATGTTAATTTTGTGATCGTGTGAAACACACTTAATATTTATTAAAAAAATGTTTTCCACTTGATAGCGGTTCTTAAGGACTTCTTCCGATTCCATAACTCCGTGCGTAGGTACTGATTGTCGGTGAGTGCTTTATTTTTAGATGCCTTGTTAAAGCGCTAAACTCGTTAAAATCGGTAACTCCCATTGTTCGCCAGACCTCGAGAATTATTAATAATAAATTATCCAACTTCGTCGGTGAAGCAAGACTCCTCGTATATTGCCATATTTTTTTCCAAATTAATATTTATATTTTCACAAGTATTTCGAATGTTTTAAATCCATAAACAATGTTTTATACTGAGTGATTCAAAGCTCGTGAGAAAGCGAATTCTCTAGTATTAAATATAAGTACTTACCCCAACAATACACATAATCATAAAAAATGTGAAATATATTATCAAAATGTCCAATGTTTATTACTTTGTATTATCGTCAAACTAGCTAACTGACTAACTAACCATCACGCCGTTTCTCCGAAGGGGTAGGCAGAAAGAATGGACTGCCAAACTTAAACCAATGCAGCACTCCATCCTTCCCCTTTCGCCCCCTGCGGGAGACGCGATGTGATGGTTTGCGAACCTCATCGCCACTAATAGACATCTCCCGCGCACATTTCTCTAAATAAATCTAAAACAAATAATATAAAATACAATGATATAAAATAAAATAACAAAATAAAAATAAGAACACATACTGCTCTTTTTTATGGTGCACATGTCAGCTAGACGATCCGGACTTTTTTGTTTATTTAATTTATATCTACCGTTCTTTAAACTGTTATTAGGCACTTACAAAATTCAACTCCAGCAAGAACTTCAAAATGTTATCAAAGAAATTATTCAAATTGACATTGGAACAAGTGCACATAAAGGTTCGAAAAATCACGAAAAAACAATTTTAAGAGCTGTCAAAACTCTCCACATAAACGAAAAACTTATGTAATTTTAACACCAAAACAGCACAAATCTATTAAGTTTCATAACTAAAAATTATAAAAGTACGGCAACAAAGAAATTGGCCAGGACAATTCGCACACACGAGCCTTTACCGTCATTGAAGTCCTAATACATTATCATATAATTAGATGGTCGAAAGGTATAGGCCGCGATCTGAAAATAACTAATACGATTGAAACTAAATCTTAGGCATTATCAAATGTAAGACAGGCGAAACATATCATTCCCATAAATTATAATAAAGTTATAAAGACAGACATTTTCCTTCTTTTTATTTATTATAAAGTTTTACATCATTTAAGAAAAAATAAATATCTATTTAATAATACAGAAATCTATTATAATAATTTAATCAATCAGGTTACAAAATATAGTGCCATCTGCGTAAGAAGTGTACCAACCTCCCGAAGGTCTTTTAGTACATAGTAACAAAAATAAATGAATTATGGTTCTATGTCAGAAATGTATTGCAGCGCCATCAAGAAATTTGATGAAATAATTTAAATAGTTCAATATTGCTTTAAAATTAATTCGAAATAGTTTTAAGAAATTAAAAAAAAACATTTAAGGGCCGGTAAAATATCCACATGAAAATCACGGTATATGTTATATATTCATGTAAATATGTAGGTGTATGAGAGTGCGTCAAATCCAAATATACGAATTGGAAACAGTGCAAATGAAAGTGTTATGAAAAAAATAATTAAGATGGTGATGATGATCTTGCAGAATTGAGGTAGCAAGAGCTACATTTAATAAAATGAAATCACTATTCTACAATGATAACATAAATTTGAATTCCGCCAGAAAAATCAAATGCTGTGTGGTCTGTTTTAATGTATGGATGTGAAACGTGGACCTTATAAGTCAACTCAATGAACAGACTGGAAGCATTTGAAATGTGTCTCTATCGCCGAATGCTCAGAATTCACTGGACCAACATGGTTACCAATACCGAAGTCCTGAGGTGAGCTAGAGTTGACAGGGAGCTGTTATCAACTATCAAGGTTCGGAAGATTTCACATCTGGGTCAGATGTCCTGGCTGCGAAACGTGAGGGAGTGGACCGGCATCTGAAGTGTGAAGGAGCTGTTCTGAGCGACGCAGGACAGAGACAGGTTCGCCTAGGTGATCGCCAAAGTTGTGGGGAAGAAGAAGAGGATGGTTTTGACCCATGGAAAGAATGAATAAAGAAAGAATGTTAAATAAAGTATATGTAAACGAAACTAGAAATAGAGGAAAACGTGGCATGATCAGATCAATCAAACATTAAATGTCGTCCACTTGAGGAGTCGGAGAGATCGAGGTGCGTGCATGTCACGATGTATGAATGTTGAGGAATCTAGAGAAGTATATAAAGTAACAACAGTGCGGCGATCCTTTCATACATCTTTACATAGTAAATATGTATTTTTATTTAGTTTTTATACAGCCTTGATGAAACTTGGGTATAAGCGAAACTGGTTTGCGTAATTCCAATTCCGTGGTTAATATACAATACAGAGTGCTATTTTTTATTTATTTATGTAATAATTCCGAAAATAAGAAAAAAATAGAAAAATACGATATCGTTCGTTGGAATAGATCCAGAAGAAAACACTGGAAGGACCATGTAGTCAGAATGGATAGTGACAGCAGCTTACGAAATCCCCTCCAGACACCGTCGACCTGGAAAACCACTTAAGAGATGGAGGGACAGCTGAACCTCATCATCCCAGGAGACTTGATTTCTGTCTCACGGATCGTCAGATCTATTGAAAGAAGAAGAAGAGTTTCTAAGTCTTCTGGAAGTTATATATTTATGCACAAAAGTTTTGATTTGTATGTTAAATTTAAGAAGAACTATGTACTTTATGACATTGGAAGGTTGGTACACTTCTTAAGCGGCCCTTACACGATCAATATTATCGACAATACCAGTATTGTCAATAATATTGATACAGTCGTTTACTCCTTGAGGATTTTGACAATCCTTGATAATATTGACCATATCCCCTCCACTTTTAAATATTCAAAATCGCTTTGGCCGAACGGACAGAACGCCGAAAGAAGGGTTGGTGCGGATAATAAAGTAAATGGAGCTTTAAAAATAGTTATTGGAAACAAGAATTTATCAATGAAAGCGAAAATGGCCGTTTACAATGATGTTAGTTCCCACCCTTATGTATGGAAGCGAAAAATGGAACTAGCAAAAGAAGGATGAGAGCAGAATAAATGCGGTAGAGATGAGGTCTCTTAGACGTATGTGTGGTAGAAAGAATTTTAAATGCCGATATAAGAAAGGAATGTAAAGCAGAAGAAGGTATTATGAACAAAATTATGAAAGGATCGCTACGTTGGTTCGGACATATGGACCGCATGGATGGAGAAAGAATGATTAAGAAAGTATACGTTAACAGTGTAAATGGAGTACGGAGTCGAGGTAGACCGAGGAAAACATGGCATATCCAAATTAATCAAATTTTAAATTTTGGTCATGTAAGAAGTTGGAAGAATCAAAGTGCGTATATGACTCGTTGTATAAATGTGGAGGAAGCTAAAGAGGTGTGTCATGGTAGAGTAGTGTGGCGGTCCATTCTTTTTGCGTACCCCTGCAGGGAAACGGCGCGATGGTTTGTTGTTGTTGTTGTCGCTTCAATACTCATTTTTTCACTTTACATGATCAATATAATTGTCAATATCATACTTTATTGTCAATATTATTGATCGTGCAAGGGGCGATTTTAAACAGATGGCACAATAATTTGTAACCGGATTGTTTAAACCATTAGAATGGATTTCTTTAATATATGAAGAGTACTTCATTTGCCTTTCTACGGCGTAATTATGTGATAATGTATAAGGTCTTTTATTGACAGAAGTGCAAAGTACGAAAAGAACATTGTACATTATAATACCACAATCCATATTTTTAATGTCATGTTTATATGTATTGTTGGCGTAGCATGTAGGAAGGAACCAGCCCGGAGATTTCATGTACCGAGATGCGAGATAAGGCGAGAACAATAGTCCAAAGCTCTCGGCTTAAAGTAAGAACGGGGAGCGGAGGACCTGATCCTCAGGATTGCGGGCTTTGTGATGAATACTTCGTATCCCGTGTCACCTCTAAAGAACAATGGCGCGTTGCCCTCCAACGAACATAAACGCGCACAATTAACAACACGCACAATTTTTTTATTATATTACTAGAAAAATGACAATACATCGAAAAAAATGTGATTTAAAAAAAAAAACATTTACTAATTAACAAAAAAAAAACACTATACTGTTCACCGGTTTTCAATTCTCAATTTTCTTCTTCATTCATCCGAATTTTCCTATTTATTTTTTATATTTCATGTAAGTATCAATAAATCTAATATAATAATTTCGTCACTTATTTTGTTGTTAATATTAAAATATTTTAATCTTTGTTTCGAATATAAAAGTTTACTGAAAATTAAAAAAATAAGTTTTATTATTAGTTCATTCTTATCGCGACTGTCGAGCGGGTAAGATGTGTGTATTATTCTTATTCTTGCACTCATTTTGTATTTGTTATATTTTACCTGTTCTCAATAGATGTCTTAAACTATAACACTTTTTTGTAATATCTTTTGAGAAAATAAACTTATTTGATTTGATTTGATTTGATTTGTTATACGTTAAAACCATTTCTATGGCTTCTTCTTCCTCAGCCTATTCCCGTCCACTCCTGGACAAAGGCCTCCTCAATTCGCTTCCATGTCACTCTGCCTGCAGACAGACAGGCAGACGTGTCTGTTCAGATCATCTTTCCACCGTAGTTGCGGTCGCCCTGCACTTCTCTTTGCCGTCCACGGTCTCCAAGTCAGCAGTCTTCTTGTCCATTTTTCATCTGAGCTTCTGGCTACGTGACCTGCTATTTGCCATTTTAGAGTCGCCACCCGGTGGATGATGTCAGTGCCCTTTGTTTCTTCTCTCACCGTATCGTTGCTGACTCTGTCTCTTAGGCTTATTCCTAACATGGCTCTTTGGTTCACTCGTAATTTCTCTGCACTATGTTTGGACAATGTTACAGTTTCAATACCATAAGTACCAACTGGCAGAACGCAGGCTTCATAGACGTTTCGTTTCAGGTTGATCGTTTTTTTCTGGTTTTTAAGGATGGCTTATTACAATAATGAAACTGGTAGATTTTGAAAATCAATTTAAAAGACCCATTTTAGACGAATTCAGAGAATCGAGTAAAGTTTTTTGAAGTTGTATATAAAAATGTAAGTTGACTTACTGATTGAACGGTTTTAAAAATTACACAACGAGTAGGTACCAACACATTTTTTTTAAAGTTTGATCATTAAATGCAGTGGTCGGAGGATGGAGGCAAGTGGGAACTTCACGAGATTAATCGACGGAGCAACACGAGCAGTGGAACCGACAGATAGCTGACTGCCAGCGAGATAAATACTATCACACGCCTCCGTGGGGCGAGACATTTACATATATATTTAATTTGGTTATGTCAGTATAATAATATTTCACCTGGTGGGGTGCAATACCGTGTCGGGAACACCATTTGTCAAGGCGGAAATACGTCTTCCTATAGTGGCCGCGCGGGGCCGGCCGCACCGCCGGTTCAGAATGTGCCAAGTGGAAAAGTGTTACGCGTGATATGTGTTCATTAATCTGTACAGCTTGCGATTATCTTCCACTGGGATAAAATGTACAGAAAACTGTGATACATTATTCAAATAATAAAAATGGAATGTCTCAAGAAGGCACCGAGGAATGCATATTTCCAGAAATTATTTTGAAAAAAAACTTTTAAAATACGAGGATTGAATTTCTGAACCAATGCTATCAAGCAAATATTGTCAAAACTGTTCACAAATTATCATCTATGGATTGATTGTATCTCAATTGAGACGAAGATGTAAATTGTTTTTTGGAAATATAATATGGTCATATCATCTATGGTTTTTGAAATTCGAATACGGATCTCATTGGTTGAGTCCATAATTATTTTTATGAAGTTTCAGAAATACGTATTCTTTGAGATTTTTCTCAGACACTATGTTTTCAAAAATAAAGTATCCATTGCGTATGCAATAATGAATATTAGAAATATACTTATGTTCACTAAGCATTTAAATTATTATTCAAATGGTAGTTAAATGGAAGATATCAGCTCCTAAACTAGAAATGAAAAACGAAATAGATCCTAAATACAACCGGAATCCTTCCTAATTATTTTATTTGAAATATTTTAAAGATTGTCGATAAAATAAGGCCCATGTATTTTAAATAACTAGAAAAGATTTATATCCACTGGACCACACCCATGATATAATATTCGAAAATATTGAAATATTTCGTCATGTTATTATAATAAGCGTAAATTATTTTTTATTGAATAGCTGTTTCCACAACTGATGTTGCCAATTTCAGATGTTATAATTATGCCAAAAAGTTGTGTTAAATTGCTGATTCATAAAATAAATTAATAACTAATTAACTAACCATCACGCGTTTCCCCGGAGAGGTAAGCGGAATTAACGTCACAATTAAAAAAATATATATAAAAAAAATGCGTGTATCTTTATAACTAACTATACTAGAGCCGCTCAGAAGTGAGTCTTGGGGCCATAAATCATTTCCCTATGTCTATCTCGCTTGCACTTACGGGCCTTATGGAGCGGTTTAGGGATGGGCGTAACAATAAAATAAATATATCGATAAGTAACGTTTATTATCGTATCTTGTTCATAAACTTTAACGAGTTAACAAAGTTTTGATATTAAACTTTATTTATGGGTTTTACGTGCGTTTAAATTAGTATGAAATTAGTGACTACCAGATACTAAATTAAATACCAGTAAAAACAGAAAAATTGTTTAATTTTAAAATTTGTATACCGTATGTCTATAAACCCAGAAAGAAAGTTAAGTATAAAAAACAAAGTAGATCATATTGTGGCCCTTAAAAGAGCCGTTTATATTACAAAAAAATGTATCAATCCTCATCGGAGTCTTCTTCATCAGTGATCGACGATTATAACTGAGGGCTCTTCAAGTATATTTAGGAATGCGGAAAACCATGCCATATATGTATCGCCATCCATTTCTGTGTGATAATCAGCATCCTTCGATTTTACCGCTTTAAATATTAGCTTCGCTTCTGGAACAAAGCCAGTCCTTGCGGAACCAGCATGGCAAACTATCAATCTTTGACCTTTTCCTACAGGCTGATTCTTGAAAACCTCCTTCATCGTTGCTTCCAAGCCACATACGCTTTCTTGAATGGTTTTGATTAATCCATGTTTCATCCAGATAGAAACGCGGCCGCTGATCGTTAGTTCTTCTAAGTAAATCCAATTTCCTTAAAAAGTCCATTCTGGCACAAACAATATCTGTTCTTTCCATTAAATATTTACGTCCTTCGGCATTTTTCTTATACTTGAACCCAATCTCCTTCATGAGTGTTCTCATCGAAGTTTTTCCGCATTTAAAATCAGGTAATTGCTCTCGGTATTTTTCTAAATATTTTCGCCACGGACGGATACTCTCCACTATCATAAAATGAACCTACAGTCCGCTTCAATACACTTTTATCAAAATCGTCAATATTGGTGACAGTTTCTTGTTTCTTAAAATTTGCTCTTGGTGTACAGGGGCTGCTTGATTGCAATAATTCAGTCTTTATTCGGTCCACTGTCACTCTACTCACACCACAAATAAACGCGGCCATTTCACGTGGTTTGTTGAAATTAAGAGAAGCTATTTTATTCGGATCACTTTTCAATTCATTGACAAACAAGAATACGTTGTGAATCACTGTTCGAGTTTGAGGGCTAATATCGCCATGTAATTTCTTCAAATCAATGTTGGAAAATAAAGTATCCATAGTGCGTAACGAGTGGTGACACACGAATGAATTCATTTAATTGCAGTAAACACATTTATAACAAAAAAGCACTGCATTCGGTAAAAACCAATCATTAGTGACTCATCGTACATATCATAACGTACATATCATTACAAAATCATTATAGTGACTCATCGACACCACGAGAGCAGGTAGCCGTATACCGATAACAGTCCTGGGGCTTCCCATCCCTATTTCTATTGACATTTATGGCCCCACGACTCCGTTTTAAACGGCTGTAGTATAACCATAACGGCATTTCCCCGTACGGACATACATAGAGGATAGACCGCCACACTGTTCTATCTTGACATAATTCTCGCGACTCTTCTACATTCACATATCGTGAAATGCCCGCTCGTCGATTGTTCCTACTTAGAACATTACTTTCAATTATTAATTTGGTCCATGTCTACCTTGGCCTTCCTCGACATATTTTTCTATTCAAACTACTTGTATATATATTTTTAACCATTCTTCCCTCATCCATTCATTCCGCAAATCCAAACCGTTTTTGTGACCCTCTCTTAATTTTATTTATGACTCATTCAACCACCTTATATTCCTTTCTTACTTCATGATTAGATATTTTATCATACATTGTGTCAAATATGCAATGTATTGATTAGAGGTAGCAACAAGCGATGTTCAGGCAATTGAATAAATATGGTGGAGGTGAGAGAAATACGTCCTGACACTGTGTCACAGGAATAACTTAATTGAACTATGCGCCAAAAGCTACGCACCGGCCCTGTGTCAAATAGATAGCAGGGCGACACTTAATTGATTCGTCATGCATTTAATATTGGCATCTTCTGTGGGCGGGTGTCGAGTGTGCTGCCCGGATAGGTAACCGTTTTTTCTAGACAACAATAAATTTCAGATTTAAGCAAATGAGATGGAAAACTTAATGTACATTTTTAATAGAATTCCGATCGGAACGAGAAAATAATGGTATTAAAATACTTTTATATTATAAATAAAACGAATTCGCTTCTTTTGTGTATACTCTAACAATTTAAATTGGTCGATGAAAACGTGGGTCGTGAAAAAATGTAATGTATTTTTTTTAAATATATTGAATGTTTCAAACATACGTAGATTTGCGCAAAAAGAAATTTAAATAAATTATAAATAAACCCAGGCAAATTAAATATTTTGTGATATAATGTGTGCTTAAATATATTTTATTTGCTATAAAATATAAGAAGTGAATTACGTGTGAATGAAATGTGTTAAGAACTAAATAATGAAAGGATCATTAAGATGGTTTGGACATATGTAAAGAATAAATGAAGAAAGAATAGTAAAAAAAATATGTTAACAATGTAAATGGAACTAAAAATAGAGGAAGAAATGAATGAATAAAGAATGAATGGTAAATAAAATATATGTAAACAAACCAGAAATGTAGGAAAACGTGGCATGATCAAATCAATCAAATATTAAATATCAGCCACGTGAGGAGTCAGGAAATAAAAGTGTGGCAGTTCGTTCTTTCTGCCTACCCCTTTAGGGGAGACGGCGTGATGGTTAGTTAGTTAGTTACATAAAGATACGCGAATGACTGAAAAATGCCAGGATGGGACATACACTGTTATTAGATATGTAAGTATCTATAAAATGTTGTGAAACGTAACCTTGCATGACAACAACAAGACTGCAGGTAAGTCCCACTCCTTGATGTCCTAGAATGGTTCTCGTGATCCCGCGAGTCCCGGGCAATATGATCACTGACCTTTTCATCAGGGTCATAGCAGACAGGGAGAGAGCGTATGGCGTATCTTCAGGACCACAAAACCGAGACCTACCAGCTAAGTGGATGTAACCACTACAGAAAATCTCCGGAAAAGGCAAGGGAAACAACTTCAGTAACACTTTGCAGGTAATCACTGTGGCGAGAAAGCATTCGCCACTCTTCTTCTTATTTTTGTCCTGTCACACCTCCATAGTGCATTGGGCCTCTAGGAACCTTCTCCACCCGACTCTATCGCATGCCTGATGCCTTACATTATCCCAAGTGAGGCCTGCTGCCTTAACCTCGTCCTGCAGGGCTCTTCTCCAGGTGGCTCTAGGTCTGCCTCGCTTCCTCTTTCCCCCCACAGGGGACCAGTCTAGTGCACCCTGGGCGATGCAGGCTGGGTTCCGTTTCAGAGTGTGACCGATCCACTGCCATTTGCGTCTAGCGTCTTGTTCTCTAATTGGCTTTTCTCCTGCCTTAGTCCAGAGAACGGCATTTAACACTGTTTGGGGCCAATAGATCTTGAATATTGAGCGAAGGCACTTATTTGTAAACACCTGGAGTTTTTCAATAACGTCCGCGGTAGATTTTCAAGTTTCACATCCGTACAGCAGTACGCTTTTAACGCTACTGCTGAATATTTGTCACAGTGCCCCCAAACTTAGAATGACCTGACATGGCACTATAAGAAGAAAAAGACATATATATAATTAATTGACCAGTCTGTCGATGCCAGCGAGCCTGGCGAAACCGGTCGCTGTCTAAATAAAGACAAAAGTGGAAGTAGTTAAAAAAAAAACGTTTTATTTATTTATTATATAATAATGAATGTTTAATAATATATAATAAATGTTTAATTTTATAAAATATTCAATATAGAAACAAATAATCAAATGGGGAAAAAACAGTTGTATACATTATTATTATTACAACATTTTGAATGTATACAAATACTTGTAGACGAGCACTGGATTTTATTTACCCATTGCGGGTTATCAATTCAAGGATAAATTGTATCTTAATGGAGACGAAGATGCAAATTGGAAACAGAATATGGTGATCGAGGTGTTTACAGGACTTATGACCTATCATTGGTTGGGTTAAGCGCACGCTTTATGTAATACAACATTCCCCATTCCACCCTCCTTACGACTACCATATCTGACAATTTTTTGGAAGTTGTATATATGTTAATCTGTAACACCAAACTTCACATGTTAGTTTCAATCTACACACTAGCGCCATCTATGAAGATTAAATTTAAGCATTAAGTAGAAGATCTTTTTATTAACGCAATGTGAAAGGCTACCGCTATTAACGCCAATGACAGGTCATAAGTCCTGTAAACACCTCGATCACCATATTCTGTTTCCAATTTGCATCGTCGTCTCTATTGAGATACAATTAATCCTTGAATTATTATTATTATTATTTATGATAATTTATATTTAATGTGCACGGTTTTGTAAAATCAATTACTACAAGCAGTATCTTAAATTTAACGACACTATCCTCATACTTAATACTAACATGGAGGCTGTTCTACGTCAACGGACCCGCAGCGCTGAAAGCATGATCGTAGAAACTTGATTTATTGGCTCTGACTGAAATCATAATGTTGTTCGCATTTATTTCTACAGATCGAAGTGAACGTCGGCTTTCTGTTGGCATGTGTGTCACACAAAGGTCCGAAATATACGCTGGCGCTCTCTGATGTCGAGTCTTCAACACTGGCAAACACAATATGTATTTTACATCGCAAAAAAAAACCTATCAAAAAAAGCAAAAATGGCAGTGCACAATGGTGTTATTCTACCGACCCTTATGTATAGAAGCGAAGCATGGAACTGGCAAAAGAAGGATGAAAGTAGAATAAATGCAGTAGAAATGAGATATTTTAGACAAATGTGCGGATACTCTGTGTATGATAGAGTGTCGAATGAAAATATAAGAAGTTAATACGGTGCGATTGATGGTGTTATGAACAAAATAATGAAAGGATTAAGATGGTTTGGATACACGGAAAGAAAGAATGGTTAAAAAATATAAGTTAACGATGTAAATGGAATTTGAAATAGAGGAAGACCGAGGAAAGCGTGGCACGATCAAATAAATCAAATATTGTCGGCCACGTTAGGAGTCCGAGAAATCGACAAAGAAGCGAGAGAAATATGTCAGGAAAGAAAAGTGTGGCAGTCCATTCCTTCTGCCTACACCTTCAAAAAGACGGCGTGATGGTTAGTTAGTTAGTTAGTTAGTTAGATTTCTTTTTAATTAATGGATAGTTTTTCCCTCCAAATAACTTTTCTGTTCACCGTGTACAGATAATGTATTGCACCTCTAAAGCAATAGACTCAACAGCCAGTAACGAACAAAACTGATCCTTTTCGTTTGTAATCGAAATACTTAAAAAAATCTATAATCATTTTTGTATTGGGTACACAAAACAGGTAACCCATCAGTCACAGAAATTCCCCGTCCGAGCCGCGGCAATCAAGATGGATGTGTATATCTACATATTTCGGCATATTAAACGATTCCGTTTTTTCTTTACCATATCGACATTTGGAGTAATACGTATTGGGTTTTAGGTGTGAAGCCAGATCTACACTTATTAAGTAGCTAACAAATCTATGGCATCGCGAGTAAAAAAGGTAAAATATATTTTTAAAGAATTAGTAGCAAATAAACAAGCGAGTACGATCTTTTTTACTCGTTGGGCGTAGCAATGCTCTCGCCGGTGCTCGGAACGGACACCCGTGGCGCGGCATTTGTCTCCATCAACCCGGAGAATTAGATATTAATATTGGTAATGCATCATGTCGTCATGCAAGGCGAACTCGGCTGAATCTAAATATTTATATTTCATTATTGAAAATGGGTGAAATCGGCATACCGTACACGACGTCCGACCGGCGGGGCCGGAGTCACGTGCATAATAACTCAAAGGAAGCCATTTAACTGCGCTGGCTCAGGCTGCGAGGAATTGTATGAAATATTATCGCATCCGAGCGATGGACTGCGATACTCTACAATCCTAATATACAATATAATATTTATGAAATCATAAACACGTTGGCCACGTGAGGACGGCACGGCTTCTCTTTCCATTCACACTGCTTGTACACAGCATTTTAACAATTTCTTCATTATTTCGTCATTCGGTAATTCTAAACTAAGTAACTTACTAACCATCACGCCGTCTTACCGAATGGGTAGGCAGAAATAATGGACTGCCACACTTTTCTTTCCTGACACATTTCTCTCCTCAACATTCATACATCGTGTCATGCACGCGTCGATTTCTCTGACTCCTCACATTGCCGATATTCAATATTTGATTTATTTGATCGTGTCACGTTTCCCTCGGTCTTCCTCTGTTTCTGGTTCCATTTACATCGTTAACATTGACTTTTTTTACCATTATTTATTCATTCATTCTTTCCATATGTCCAAACCATCTTAATGATCATTTCATTGTTTTGTTCAGGACACCATCATTCGCACCGCATTCACTTCTTATATTTTCATTCGACACTCTATCATACACAGAGTATCCACACATTCGTCTAAGAGACCGCTTTTTTCGGTATTCTATCATACATATATCGTTTTCCTACACATTCTTCTCAGTGTTCTTATTTCTACGGCATTTATCCTACTTTCAACCATTTTTGCCAGCTCCATGATTCACTTCCATACATTACGGTTGGCAATAGAACGCCACTACATTATGTACTGCCATCTTTACTTTTTGAGTGCGCCAATAGTTTTGTTCCCAGCACCGACCCTTCTTTCGATATCTTTCTCCAATTTTCCATCTCTTGTAAACATGCTTTCCAGATAAATAAATTCAATAACACCGTTCGCGCTTATTTCACGGATTTTCATACATTCTTATTTTTCAAATATGTAGCATCACTTCAGACTTGGACACATTCATTACTTGCTCGCTATTTTTGCATTCTCTAATATATATTTTTATTACGCTTCATGCTTCAATATATATTTACTCCTCTATCGGAATTCTATCGTTTTTTTATATCTTTCCACATGACATTTACATCGATTTTATTTATATTATACTATAAAAATTTAATCATTACGATAAATTCATTTGTCTTTTTCTTTTTTTATATACTTTGTATATATAACACTCACTTAAAAAAAATACGTAGGTATCATACATGTTTCGGACAACCGGTCCTTCCTCAGTGATATTATAATGATACATATTTAAGATATTATAAAATTGTTAACAAATATGATCAGTTTTGACAGTTGTTATAAAGATTTATTTTTATAATATTTAAAATATGCATCTTTATATAATAACATAAGGTACATAACATCTTTATATCGTCAACAAACCAAGGTGACTGAGGTGGCTCTGCGGATGGGCGGGCTGAAGTGGCGATGGGCTGGACTTATCTGTCGGAGAACCGACGGCCGATGAGGGAGACGGGTTCTGGAGTGGAGACCGCGTACAGGATTCCGCAGAGTTGGACGTCCCCATGCCCGGTGGACCGATGATCTGAAGAGGATCGCTGGACATAGATGGATGGGAGCGGTAATGGACAGGGGGCGGTGGCGGGCTTTGGGAGAGGCCTACATTCAGCAGTGGATGGCAGACGGCTGATGATGATGATGATGTATCTTTATAATGTCACTGAGGAAGGACCAGTTGTCCGAAACATGTCTGATATGTTTTTTTTTAAAGTTAGTGTTGTATATACAAAGTATATAAAAAACAAAAAAAGACAAATAAAACATCTACAACACAAAGTATGGCGAACATAGAAGAAACAATAAATTCATTTTAAATTGTATATTTGTGATACATCTATTTATTTATGTTTACTGAATTTTACAGTTATTATTCGCGTCATTTATTGTATTGTACTAATTATAGCTTTAAAAAATTAAAGATATGTATGGTACCTATATAAACAATTCTCGCTTAAATCATTAACACCGGTATCCGAAAGGGTTAAGATGATACCCGGGAAGCACGCAGATGGGAGAGATAAAAATGCAAATCTGTGTAAGAACATTGAACATTGTGGATCTTATTAAGATAACGAATAGAGATTAAGTCTCGTTTGTTGAGTTCTCGGCAGATCGGATAGATTTGTACATTCGTCGATTTCAAAAGATTTGTAACTTGAAAAAAATAAGAATATAGAGTATTTCGATATATGACCGATTTTGCAGCGAAAACTCATCAAAAAGTTTATATGAGAGTTATTAAAATTAATATTATATTGCATGGACAGCCGATTGAATAAATGATCGCTTACATGAGTGTTACGTATCATTATTAGGCCGACTCTAATAATAATAAATTAATATTATGTATATTTATGTATACTCTGTGTATGATAGAGTGTCGAATGAAAATATAAGAAGTGAATGCGGTGCGAATGATGGTGTCATGAACAAAATAATGAAAGATCATTAAGATGGTTTGGACATATGGAATGAATGAATGAAGAAAGAATGGTAAAAAAATTATATGTTAATGATGTAAATGGAACCAGAAATAGAGGAAATAACGAGGAAAACGTGGCACGATCAAATAAATCAAACATTGAATGTCGGCCATGTGAGGAGTCAGTGAAATCTGAAGTATGAATGAAGTGATGTATGAATGTTGAGGAAGCGAGAGAAATATGTCAGGAAAGAAAAGTGTGGCAGTCCATTCTTTCTGCCTACCCCTTCGGGGAGACGGCGTGATGGTTAGTTAGTTAGTAAGTTATATTTAGGAAATTATTAAAAATTATATTTTTATAAAAAAAAAATACTCGTATATATTATTTTACTGCGAATCGATCCTACGAAACATGTCGTGTTTTTTTTAAATATTTTGTGGATTAAACAAAGTTATTTACAATTTCCTAAGTATATTACTATGGAATTCCACATGTTTTAACATTGGAATTGAAAAAACAACGCTGTTTATATTATTCTTATTCTTCTGCTTCATTTAGGACTGTCCTGTTATTTCTCAGAGCCTGTTCCTGGGATGCAGATGTCCAACTGGCTCGCCATCTTTTGGGTGGTCTTCCTGGAGGGCGGTTTCCTGTTGGTACTTTATTTGCAGCTATATTTATCACTCTTTCTTTCTCCAGTAGCGTCTTCCCAGTCTTCCCCATTGATCGACATCTTCCACATTGCAGATCTTTCTTATTTCAGAATTTCTTACTCTGTCTCGGATTGTCGTTTCCGCAACGGATCGGAGAGTCTTCATTTCTGTGGTTCTTAGAAAACCTTTTGTTAGGATGGTGTCAGCTCTCGTTTCTATTCCATATGTCACTATAGGACGTACGAATGTCTTGTAGAGTGGCTGTTTATGTTCCACTTTAATTTATTAATTATTTTTTTTAAATAAAAAATATAAACCTCCATCCTCAGTTGTAAATATAATATATAACTAAGGTTATTACAATGAAATTCCAGTGCTAACGCCATAACCTTCAATAAAATACTTATTTTTATTTTGTGATAAGCCAAAAACCGTAAGGCAATGTAGTACCAAAATAATTTGTTTATCCTCAATAATTAATACATTTCATTGGATTTCTTCTCTTCTTTCATTGGATTATTTCATTGGATATAATAGAAAACATTCAAGTCATTCCCATAAAATACAATAACACTAGTATAAAAAACGTTTTCATTCGTTTATTGTTTCTTAAAAAATAACGTAAAACTCCATATTAAATGATTAATATGAATGAAATTGTCTTTTTATAGAAGTTTTTTGTTAATGAATAGAATATATTTGATAATGTCTACACAGGGGGAACATGTCATTCGCATAAAATATAATAAAACTTCTAGAAAATAGACGTTTAGATTTGTATTAAATTATTTAATATGAAATTTTACGTCATATTGCTTAAGACACAATAAATAATCAGTTATTATTGATAGCATAATGATGAAAGTTTCATATATATTACATTTGAAACATTTATAGAGATATTAATCTCATTAGTGACAATACAAGATATGGATTCATGAAAAATAATAGCTTATATATTTAAATAGAACATTGCCTAGTAAATTTTAATATAATTTGATAGATACATTTGTCAGAATAAATGTGTAATGATATTTTGGGTTCCTCCAACCTTTAATCCTCTGCAACCAACAGTTGTACGTCGCACAGTGGACGAAATGACCAAAAAACGCGAATTAAGTGCTTTTTGAAAATTTCATTAATTGGCTTTTTTTATTCTTTTTTAGTATAGCATTATAGCCAGTCTAAACTTTGTGTTTCTTGGATTTTGTCAAAAGCTCGTAACGGCAAGTTGGCAACGTCGCAAAATGGGCCTACGCTGGAAGTTCAGCAGGACATTTTTTAGTTCGCTTCTGCGCCCGAGCAATGACGGTTGTGTATTTAGTGTTTTTTTGAAGAAATTTACAAAATAAATATATGGCCGATGTTTCTCAAGCTATTTTCTATTCAATTTATAAAACTATGCTGATTTATCATATACGCGTGAGATATAAACTAACATAAAGTAAACCTCTAATTTTGTCATTTTTTGAGTTTTAAACTCATATTTCAATTAGAGATTAGAAACGAAGCATTCGTTGCACCCATTTGACAATAAATACATCTTATAGACTGTACTTTATACTTTAATGCAATATATAAATGTTTCTCCTCTTTTGTCCTTTTTTGATACTCTTGTTGTTTTTAGGGAGGGCTGTTTGCGTTTCACGCAAAGAATTATTTGAAAAATTAAGAGAACGAAGAGCATTAAATGCTAATTGTGGGAAAGCAATTGTGTTTTTAATAACATATATCGCACACAAAAACCACGTAGTAGCAAATTTAAATATTTCTAGAACCAAATTATGCAAGATCATTAAAAAAATTTCAATACAATTAATGAAGAGGTGGAAAAAAGTCGCAGTTACATTGTGAAGTTCGAAGAAGAAAATTTAGCGTGGTGAGAAGAAAAAATAGTGTTTTCGAAATCTTAAGGCAGGCCAACAAAATCATTTACAGAAAGCGGTGTCAGACTAGACAGAAAATAATACAAGATCTGCTGCAGAATCGCAGTACTGATGAACTACGATTAGCAAATGAAATGAGTTTACGTAGCGCAGAGAAAAATGATGCTGCAAAACTCATTAAACAAATAACATTTTCACCACGTCGAGCATCAAGGATACGTGAAGCTTTTATCGTATACACCAGAGGAGCCTTTAGCGCTTATCGTCAGCTCAAAATTGACCAAAGATCAACACAAAGGCTTAAGAAAGGAAGCAAAACTCAGGTGTCCGGAAACGTTTTATCCGTCTTACGATTAAATATAAAACAAAAGTGCTTCCCTAAAAAAGAAGCAATCATAGTAACTGATCGATTGATGGAAGTAAAACTCTTATCCCTTGTCGATCATGCGGCTACTAAATTATCAGACCCTGTAATTTCTTCTATTAGACCATTGCCTATAATAATAATAATAATAATAATAATATGCTAACTTTTAAAGCGCCGTTTTTGTGATGTAATCACCTCAAGGGCGCATTAAGACGTGTTTTAAATCTTAAAATTCTAAATGTGACCGCTTAAAAAACGATCGGTTTGAAAGTATAGTAGAACAAAGTATAAATGTTTAAATTGGGTATGAAATATGAAAAAGATGGGTTTTCAATTTAGATCTGAAATCTGCCGGATCATTTATGCATCTAAGGTGTGAAGGGAGATTGTTCCAAGCTGATGGACCGGCTACCGCGAACGCTCGATCCCCGAAATTTGTACTGGGGCAACGCTTCGGCTCAACTAATCTTCCTATTGCTGAGGAGTTCGCCGAGCGAAGTGTGGATTTCCGTGAATTTAGGCTGTCCGTTATACGTTTTACGTTATACGTTATACTATGTTTTAAGTTTACTAAAATTTCCGTCCAATGACTCTGAAAATTTAAGTGATGATTCTGATGATAACGAAGACTCTTTGAACACTTAGGTTTTGTATCATTTTTCTATGTGTGTAGATAAGTTTGTTTGTTTTTTGTAAATCGGTGGGGTTGCAGATAGTTAGGTTGTTTGTTGGTTTGATGAAGTATTAAAGGATCGTTTAATTGTTGTAGTTGCAGAGGAGTGTGCTAGTAGTGCTGAAGCTGCTCAATGTTGTTTTTTTTCCTCTTTTTTAAACTTTACAACTTATGATTGTATTATAATTCTCCGACGAGCTAAATTTACGAGCACTTGTAATTGTCTTTCAATTTTAATTTCCTAACTGTGTGCTTTTTTTCTCATGTATAAACTGCATGTTCTCTAATAAAATAAATAATACATAATAAATAAATAATTTTTGTCTATATGATTACATTTCTCTTCTCTTACAGAGCTTTTTGGGATGGTTGGCAGAAATCACATCTAGGCAATTAATTTGGTCTTATGTATCATTTCAGTATATATAAATACACGTATACTCGTATATAAGAGTCATGTTTGTGAATGTGTAGATTATTTTAATAAATAACAATAAAATATATAAAAATAATATGTGACCTGCATTGTATACTGTTAATATTTGTTTACCTGCAAAATCCCATATTATTTTTTTGCCAATTTAAATACAAGATTTTTTGATTAAATTTTACTTTAAAATAATAATTATGTATAAATACAACAAGCAAAAAATTTTCTTTTCAATACCTTACCAACAAACAATTAATTCGCGTTTTTTGTTCATTTCGTCCACTGTGCGTCGTAGAGGTGATGACTCACCGTGATTATTGAAACTGTAACATTCTCCAAAACGTTGGTGGCAGAAAGTGCGGGATTGCACACAAGAACAAGCTTTCGTGACAACTGGATGTATAGGAAAAAGGTTGTTGGAAATATCAGATATTTTGAAAATCGTAAAAAAAGTATCCAGATGAAAATATGCTTATACCTATACTATTCTTGCCTTTTCAAACCATCAGAGATCGACATTTGATACGCATGTTTTTAAATAATCCTATCCTGATGTAAATGTTTATCGACTGCGTTTATATGTAGAACCCGACCCATCATACTAAATATGTTTATTTTTAATTAATTTATTGAAAGCTAAGGCATGCACTGTGGAATTCCTATTTCGGAGGTTGTGGATTTTAAACAACGTTATTTTCAATTTCCAAAGTGTATTTTAAATTAGTTTGAGAGAACCAGCGCTTTATAAATTATCCTATTTATTATTATTATTATTGTTATTGTCATCGAGTCACTCTATCACAAGCTACACGAGGCAGCTCCTACTCAGTTCTGAGACCGATCCAGGAACACAATTTTTCAGACTTTTCGTTTAATTCTCCGAGAACGTCGTCATCTTCAACAGCGCCAAAAGGGAATGTTTTGTCTTCTAACCTGGATCTGGTAATCACAATAGACATATTAAATAAAATTATGGACACAATTACTTTGAAATTCGTCCTTTTTCATGCTTATGAAACAATGTTCAAGGAGTTAATAATTGAAATATTACAAATATTTTTCATCCTTGACTGGGGTTTAAAACGGTACTCTACATATAATTGCTGCAAAAGTTATCTCTACTTGTTCTTATTGAATTCATTGCCCTTCAATCCGCTTCCGTTTCATCAAACCTATGCAATACTCTTCAAATTTGGAGAGTCTACAGGACGACATAGGAATATTTTCTAGGTCCTTGATTTTTTATACAATTAACTAGCTATACTCGTATATCTCATATATCAATAGATCAAATATCTAATACATTTATATCGCCTTCCCATTAAAAGCTCTTTAAATAGCAATTAATAAGGGGGGCTCCGTTATATTGATTTATAAAGATCCATGTTTTTGAGGTACACCTAAAAACGATCTGAACAAGGTTTATGTAAAAAGGTTTTATCCCGAAGGGCGAGCATAATAAATATGCACATGTGACCAATAAATAATAACACTAGTTTGCAGAACAGTTCTTCTCTTCGCTTCTTCCTTTGATGTCAATTTTAATGTTTACATTCTTGAATTACATTTTAAAGAAATTCAAGTCATGATGAATCTTTTCAAATAAGAAACTCGTGTTATTATTTTTCTCAATTCATTTCAGCGACCAATGATGGATTCTCCGAATATGTTGTTAACGTGCTTACATTTTACGAGTATATATACAGGTATTCTTGTATAGGTACGATATATCAACATATATTTTTCGGTGTTCAAATACTACGTAGGTATAAAGGAAATTTGTGATCTAAATTTGTAAAATTTAACTATAGTTTTATAAACAAAACAACTCTTATTTTCTAAAATATTCAAAATTGACAATAGAGCAATCTTTATGCGCAAAAATGATTATTTAAATTATTTGTCTTCCCTACCAAAACATCTATAATCATTTATTATTTTTTATTAACTGATATAAGTAATTATTACAATTACGGAATTTTTGCAATATACGAGTATATACGCAAACATCTGTACTTATGAATTCTTCCTACTATTATTTTATTTCAATAGGTACATATTTATATTAATGTACGTTTTTTCATGTGTTCACGTATTATTTATTCTATAGAATTATTAGTATTATCTTACAAGATGTATTCGATAGAATTACACAAATTGTTTTATTTATATAATCAAATCTCATAAAAATGTTTTATTTGTACAGTAGAATCTCACAAAATAAATAATTTGTGTTAAAGAATCTCACAAAAATGTATTATTTGAATTACAAAATCTCACAAAAATGGTTTATTTATACGATAAAACCGTACAAAATGTATAAATTGTATTATAGATCCTCAAAAAATTAATTATTAATACTATAGAATCTCGATAATCGTACGTAATCGTACGTAATCGTAAGTAATTAGGAGTAAATTTTGTGGTTAATTACATAATCGAGATTTTCCATCCTAATTAAATTTAAAACAATGATTTATAAAAACAAACTGATTTTTAAATCACGTACCTTCATCTCCACCTTGACAGGATACAGCTTTGCGGCTTTTAGGAACTTCAAAAAATACAAAACATAAATTCTTCCTCAACAAAGTTTTCCGCTTCAAATGAACTTCGATCACAAGAAATCACCGTCCATGATGATGGTCACTCCGCGCAGAGTCAAATAGAACATGTTGGGGCTGTACTTGTTCCGATTTTTCACACCGCCCAGCGCGCGCATACACACACGATTCTTTCCAAACTGAGCTTTTTCGTCTTGAGCTTTAAGCGTGCGCTCTCAGACCCCACTATAGTTAATAGGCTGGGCCGCAATTGGCGGAGCAGGGCCTTCGGAGAGCGGCAGCTGCAGCCCCATTGGACCAATGCTCTAGCGGGGCGGGGCTTCGTTTCAACATTAGTGAAAACTCACAACTACTTGTTTACATAGTTTACAAGCCTACATAAGTGTTAACTTGAATTCCTATACGTCGTTATTTGAAAATAGAATGGGGTGCGATTTGATACTTAATTTTGATATTCTGTTCGTTTTGCTAATGTGCGCCGCGTAACGGGCTGTTTAAAATAATAATATTTTTTTGTCAAATTAAATCTGTTTCTTATTTTGTAATATAAAATGCATCACCGCACTTTTCTCATCTAAATTTATACATTGTGACATGCACGCTCTACGATTTTTCCGATATCTAAAATAGTTGCATTTTAGTATTTGTTTAATTTGGTCATGCTAAGTTTCCTCGGCCTTCCTCGACTTATTTTTCTATTTTCCACTGCGTCCCTCAATCATTGGATTCCTATGTCTTCGAAAATTATTATATTTAACAGGAGAGATTGATAATGTTGAAAAAGCGAGAGAAGCATGTCGGGAAAGAATAGTGTGGCGATCCATTATTTCAGTCTACCCCTTCGAAGAGACAGTTAATTAGAAAGTTTAAAAATACCACATGGAAATTAATTAAATTCAGTATGTCCAACAACCCCTTGAAATAAGATATGTAACGTTGAATTTTAAATAGATACAAGTTTTATGTAAATCCCTTGAAATAATTCAAAATTTTGTCGTGGCTACCTACCTATCAAAAATCAAAAAAGAAATATACCTACCTAAATTAACCGAAAAATTATAATAAGATAGGAGTGTTTTTAATTTTGTTTGTTTTATTAATAACTGTATGTACATTTTTATTATTGTATGTATCTACATTTTTTTTGTGGTTATTCTAATCATTATCAATGTAGGTAAAATGTTTTTTATTGCATATTTTGAGAAACATGTCCAATTTTGGGGAAACATGTAAATCGTATGAAATTAATAAAAGTTACAAGGACATTGCTAGGCATGATTCTATCGTGAAAAGGCACCAGCGCTTTGGTAATTATTAAGGTCATTTTATTTACAATATATAGTAAAATATATATATTTTTTAAATAACATGACGCCTTACGATTTATTTCTCTAGTACCTACAAGTAATCCAATATTTACAGACGTCCTAGACAAAAAAGCATATTTTATTATATTTTGTTAGCGTTGTGTTTTTTCTAGAATGTTATGAAAAAATATCTGAGAGTATTATATTATGATGAATTCATTGTTTCTTGAACAATGATGTTAAACTACAAATTAAATAATTAACACGAATGAAAATGTATTATTAATTACGGAATTATTTCTCAACATTTTGAATGTATAATATACAAATACTTGTAGACAAATACCGGATTTTACCCATTGCGGGTTAATCAATGTAAAATATTGATAGTAAATATAGACTGCAATCCATTATGAATGCTGCAGCAAGATTAATTTTTGGTCATCAAAATTCACCCATATAACCTCAATGCTTTATCGACTTCACTGGCTAAGGTTACCTGAGCGAATCGACTATAAACTGTGTCTACTTGTTCACAAGGCCTTACATTGACGAGCGCCCCACCACCTCACAGAACTTTGCAAGCTGACAGATTTGAACCCTCGGCAGTCAACTCTACGATCCTCGAAGGAAGAAGCAACACACAAACTTCTCGTCCCGCGGCGCCAAGGAGCTTCAAACTTCGCAGATCGCGCTTTTGGCATCGCGGGACCAACGCCGTGGAACAGCCTGCCCTACAATATCCGCAATCAAGACGACGAAGAAGGAGAAGCTCTCTTAAAACTTTTCTTTTTAAGATAAGCTTTCCGGACGTTGAGCGCCCTTGAAGTGAATCTCTCACAAAAATGGCGCTTTATAAATCATCATCATCATCATCACCATTAACCCATTGAGATACAATTAATCCTTAAAGAATTATTTCTATTGATTTCTAGAAGAAATGGAGGAAAACCGTGGAAAACGTGGCACGATCAAATACATCAAATGAGTCGGTGAGGAGTCTAAGAAATCGACGTGCGTGCATAACACGATGTATATTTATACATCGTGTCATGCACGCACGCGTTGAGGAAGCGAGAAAAGCATGTCAGGAAAAATATGAGGCAGTGCATTAATTCTGCTACCCTTTGAAGATGCCCTAGCAAGGCAAAGCATGTAATTCCCATAAAATATAATAAAATATCTAGAATGTATTCAATATGTTACACGGTGAGTATTCCCACGAGATAGAAAAAGCAACTCGTTTCAGATGTGATGGAAGTATCAATGATTCCGCAGCGGCGGTGGGTACATCCACCCACGGCGGCACTCCAAAGGGTTGCCGGGCAAGAAAATTTCCGAAGTTGCTAGTTTGCAGCGCAGGGGGAGTCTTCGTTACTTCCAAATCGGAAACAAGCAAATAAACCCCCCGACTGGCGCCTAACGGGATTAGGGCCCGCGGCTGTCGGGGGCGCCTAAGTACATTAGCACACACGTCCCGTGCACCCTGCCCGAGCAGTTGCCGCCGCGCCCCTCGGTCAATACAATTAACAGAATTTGAATCGCGAGCCCAAACGCGATTACAGCCGCGCACAATGCTTGGCTTACACGACCTGAACCAACAGATATCGCAAGACCGCCGCAACTTGCTGCGTTCATTCTCCCACAGCATTTCTTTTGTTAATGCTTGGGGCCAACTCTCTGCAGCTTCGAAGAGATGGGCATCTCATAACCCTTAGATTACTCAGGGGATGTTTTGAGAACTCGGCCGTGCTGGAGGGTATTCGGCATTTTGTCCCTGATAGAAATCTCCGACAGCGACAGCATAGATTGTTTTACCTACCGGCCGCCAGAACCAACCTGCCTCTGGTGACACCGGTGGGAAGAGCAATTAATCTGTTGAAGCGGTCTCCTCGGAGATCGACGTCTTTTATATTAGTGAAAGTACGTTCAGAAGGCAAATACTCTTAATTCTGGAGAGTATCATATCTTCCTAATGTTGAACCATCTCTCATGCGTTTCTGGTAGTATACTATAAACGATATAGGTACCTATTATTTTAAGTGTTCTCAATAGATGCCTTAAAATCAATTTTGTAATGTCTGTTGATGAAATAAACTGATTTGATTTGATTTGATTACACTACGTGCTTACTGCGACAAACGGAATAATTCAATTACAAACGCAGGGCAATAATATTCTGCATTTATAATAATACCCTTTTCTTTCTTTTCTGTGTCGTGTGGATGGAGAATGTGTTCCACTCACACTGCTTGTATACAAGATTTTAACCATTCTTTTCTCGTCCGTTCCATATGTCTAAACCATCTCAAATATCATTTTTTAATTTTACTTACGATTAATGTAGAAGAAACTAGTGTGGTATGCCAGGACAGAGCAGTATGACAATCCATCCTCTCTGCATACCCCTCCGGAGAAACGGCGTAATGTTTAGTTAGTTAGTTAATTAGTGAATGGAGATTTCGTAGCTTTTTTTATTGTTAATTAAAGGATTTTACTGAAATCTCTTGATGGAAATTCATTTTAAATAATAATTAAAGAGTCCATTGTTTTGGCCGAAACACTATGATACTTCAACATTATTACTGTTAAAATTTAAAACACTTTTATACTTTCACAATTTCTTTTTATTCACAGAGAGTGTCACGATAGCTGTTTCGTCAACCGATGTTGGCATCATCAGGTGTTACAATAAACTAAAAGTTAATTTCCTCTCAGTGAATAAAAATAAATTTTGATATTATAACAGTGTTTTAAATTTTAACAGTAATAATAATTAAACAATTACATATTTCTTAATTACTCTCTAACAACACTTTACTTATTTACTATTTTTTTAGATACAAATAAAATCAAATAAAATAAAAAAACATGTTTCGGGACACAGAAACCCTTCTTCAGTATAAATAAAAATATACCTACAAAACTAATTTTATCATAAATGTGGTAAATATTTTTATTTTATTTGTATTTAAAAAAGTGTTTCCAACAACAATGAACTCTCACGCCGTTTCACCGCAGGGATAGGAAGAAAGAATGGACCGCCACACTACTCTATCCTGACACACCTCTCTAGATTTCTCCACATTCATACATTGAGTCATACACGCACATCGATTTTTATTTTTTTATTTATACATAAAACACAAATGAGACATAACAAACGGAGAACATTTAGGCAACTTATTTGGACACAAAACAGTGTAATAAAAATAAAACAACTACATGAAACTAAAAAATCATACATATCAGAAGAATCCCAATATGTCAGTGAGGCAGTAGGTACTCTTTCCAGAATTTGTAATAGGTATATTTTTTTATGAATACGGCCTCACTAACACTGAAAATGTCCAAATCCGAGACGATTAGATTCAAAATTGCTCTTCCTACTGGCATCACCAAAGGCAGGTTGGTTCTGCGTGACGGAGCAAAGAACAATTTTCCGACTTCTAACATTAGCAACATTTTAAATGTGATTAATTTGGTTATGCCATGTTTTCCTCGGTCTATCTCGATTCCGTACTCAATTTACATGGCTAGTAATTAATACGAATGAAAGCGTATGTTTTCTAGAAGTTTTATTATATTTTATGCTAATGTATTGTTTCACCTTGTTAAGACGATATCGAAAGTAGCGAGAATTTTGAGAAACATGTCATTCCATAAAATATAATAAAACTTATAGAAAACAGACGTTATTATAAAATGTACCATACGTATTTGGAAACACAGATTTCTATGAAAACATTGTTCATGCAATAGTAATAAACAAAATATATCTCTAAATAAATAGATTTATCGATTTTATTGAATTTGTCAACAGGCGTTTCATTATTTTGAGCAAGTGAGTCGCCTCTCTCGGGGATAGCAATTACACTAATACAATATAATTTGGACGATCGCAGATGTAAGCACAGAGGCCACCAGCCCTGCGCAGTCCCTCACAAAGGCGCGACACAAATCCCTTTGCTACAACTAAATTATTGGGGAGGGGTGAGGTGAGCTCCGACGTTTGATTTTTTTGTAATCCTCGGCGAGGGAATACTGATGGGGGGTGCTTGATATGACGCGCGAAACTATTACTGTATAGAAGTGTTTTATTGCAGGAACAAGCAGTGCAACGAGGATTAACTACATCTGGGGGACACCGCAGAGCGAATACGAGTATTTGATAAGTTACCTACTTACACTATGTAATTTTCTAACATTAATTTGATGCATACGTATCAATAATATGACTAAGCCACGATTTTAATATCATCATTATCATCATAATTACGATAGTTCAGGGTGGCCATTGGCTGAATCCAGAAGTCTCCTCCATTCTTGTCAGTCTGCTAACTATGTTCTCCTAGTTATAGGCATATTGCATCTGCTTCAAAAATTGAATAATAAAAATTGTTTCTCTAGTTAATAAAAAAACTTGTATAAAATAGTTGTATATAATAATAATAAGTGTCTTTTTCTTCTTCTTCGTCAGCCTTTATCGGTTCACTGCTGGACATAGGCCTCTTCCCTTCCCTTCCACTCGTCTCTATCTCTTGCCAGCCGTAGCCACATTTCCCCCCCCACGGCAGCAATGTCGTCGGCCCACCTTTTTTTGCGGCCTGCCGACGCTTCTCCTATTCTCCCATGGTCTCCACCTTATTATTTTCTGGGTCCATCTATCCTCACTCTGTCTCGCCACATGACCCGCCCATTACCACTTCAGTCTCGCTAGTCGTTCCATGATGTCCGTTATTTTTGTTCGGCGTCTAATCTCCTCATTTCTGATTTTATCTCGGAGACTGACGCCGAGCATATGTTTTTCCATGGAACGCTGCGTGATTCTTAATCTGTCTACATTTCTCTTGGGTGAGAGTCATAGTTTCCATCCCATAAGTCATCACCGGCAGTATGCATGAATCAATAATAAGTGTAATATATAATAAGTGCAGCATAATGACGAGCTGTAGGTACTAAATTTACAAAGCTCCCAGTCTCTCCACACAGGTCAGACTAAATAGACTGAGATGGGCCGGTCACGTGCAGAGGATGCCGTCATCGTGAACCCCAAAAAGATTGCTGGAGTGGCACCCAGGTGGTAGAAGACCAATTGGACGACCAAGGCTGCGATGGGATGATGAAGTTGGGAGAGATGGTGCGAAATTGTTACGAGTGTCAGATTGGAGGGTCGAAGCGGAAGACAGGAGTACGAGGCGAAGAATATTGGAGGCTAAGGCTCGATATGGGCTGTAGGTCCATCGAAGAAAGAAGAAAATAGAAGAATAATTCATATTAATGTTTTAATATGGAGTTTTACATAATTGCCCAAGACAAGGTAAATAAAAATGAAGTTCTAGAAGAATAAAAATAAAATAATAATAATAAAATTTTAGTCGTTTTTATAAACACCAATTGATTTGGTAACACCAACCGGTTTCGCTCCCGCCGGAGCTTCGCCAGGGTGAGAGAACAGTTTACTCTCTCATCCTGATGAAGCTCCGGCTGGAGCGAAACCGGTTGGTGTTATCAAATGACGACCTTCGTGGCGGAGTGGTAAAAATTCTGACTTTCATACTGATGGTCCCGGGTTGGATTCCCGGCGATGGCAGTGTGATTGTCACACTGTCTTTGGTCTGGTGTAGAATTCACGTGACAATAAAATGGCGATAGATTGGCTACCTATCACATGTCACGAGAATCAATATAATAGCTAAAAAATAAATTGTTTACTGTAATAGGGTTCAAACGATCTGTTGTATACACACAAAAAAAATATATATATATAATACAAATTACTAAAAGTGTATTATTATTTTATTTAATATGTCACACCACAAATTAAGTGCTTCAAACGAAGAAATTAAAAAAACTTCATGTTTCTCCCATGTGTTTAAATTTTTCCAGAGCATATCAAAGATAAGAAAAGCCACCCATTAAATTATAATTTGAAGCCAGAAATGAAATTCCCGAAATGTTTTTAATTGTCCAACGCCAATTATTTCATGTCTCGCGAAGATGGCGCCATATTATACTCGTATATAATTGAGTTTTACCATTGAATTATATATTTTTTATACCGGCAGCGATTCTGGTCCTCTAGTGTTGTGATTTCAACCCGCATACATGTACAGTTTAATCCCAGTGCGAAAGCCAGTCGAGTGCATAATTAAAGCTCACTAAAGGGGATTAACAGCAGGGCCGCGAGAGGGAATAGTCGCTTCCCGCATTGCCAGGCGACTGTGCAAATAAAATGAACATTGAATGTGCGAGAACCACATTGAAACTCTACGATACAGTGTTAATTATTTCCATATTAAATAATTAATAATAATGAAAATGACTGTTTCCTAGAAGGTTTATTACAGTTTACGGAAATGTTATCTTTCGCCTTTCTAAGGCTATACCCAACAACTTCACACACAGCTTAAAACTTATATATTTTGTTATATTATACTTTCTAACCAATTGCGAATATCAGATGCAGCGTTCACATTTAGATATTTAGATTTATGACACGTCTTAACCCTTACCACTCCTTTGTCGAATGCCAGCCGACATCGCTATATGTACGCTACAACTTAGTTGTCGGCTGGCGGCCGACAAGATAAGACTTGCACGCATGGTGTATTTTCGCGCGCAAAACTTGACTTTCTTGTGATTATTCGTTAAAAAAACATTTAATTTCACGTTTTAATAAGATTTTGACTGTTTCCGTTTTTATTTTACTATAAAATAATCCTTGCAAATTCACATAACCTAAAATGGCGGGAACAACATTATACAAGCCCCACTTCATTGGGAAACTGGACAAATGTTCTAAAGACTGTACTGTGTGCAGTAACAAAATGATTCCAGGGGGAAGATGGAAAACAGTGAGGTTTTGTGAGACCTGTTTCAGAAAACCTGGTCTCCATCCTGGAGATTGTTTTAAAAATTACCATACTATGTAAAACTATAAGTAGTCCATAATGTTTTTTGTAAATTATTTTTTATTTGAAGAATAAATCACTACAAATGAATTTTTAAGGTTTTTTTTTGTAACTACCTATCAATAAAAATATTTTGAAATTATTTAAATTAGAGTTGGCTGACAAACAATATCAAAA
>JAHDVF020001092.1:943769-1271578 GCA_022606425.2 Lepidostoma basale | reverse complement strand
ACGCGCATTAATAAGCACGCAAATCTACCCACAGATAATGTGTTAATACGAATGAAAACGTAAAATTTCTAAAAGTTTAATGCGAATGACATGTTTTGCATTGTTTTGGGTTTATTACAATAAATTAATACAATTATATTATACAATATTATATATTACGTATATAAAAAAGGGACCGTGTATTTTATTGTTTGAATATAAAATATCAGTAAATTTATTTATATTTGATTCATAAAAAGATAAATAAAAACAGCTCCTAGTTTAAATAAATATAACTGCACTTAGTGTAAAATTTTATTTCTTTATCACATATGTTTCGGTTATAACATAACCTTTTTCAATACATATACAAAATTTTGTATAATTAATGTTTTTAATTGAAATTTCTTGGTTGAAGTTCATTTAACATAATGAAAACAAAAAAAATATATATACAAAATTTCTTTATTGTTGTGTATTTCGTCAGCTTGCTGCCATCACCAGATATAGTTTCGTCAGCTTGCTGCCATCACCAGAAGATGGCAGCAAGCTACCGAAACCGGTCGAACATAAACACAAGTGGAAGCACACTAAATACGTAATAATAAAGAATTTTTGTATCAATTTTTTGTTTTGTTTTCATTATTCAAAATTTTGTACATTCAAAAAGGTTATGATATTACCGAAATATGTCTGCGATTAGTATAATAGAGTGTTGTAATACTATTTATTCAAATATGAATCCACAACACAAAGTGAAGGCGAATATGGAAGAGCTTCTAGTTTATACAATTGCAAACATTCTCCCGGAATGAACGGACTCCACCTAAAAGAAATGTGTATTGACGCCGGTAGGTACGAGTGAGGCTATTAGTATTGTAATTTGGATCAGGGAACGTGTGCAGAGTGGGGGCGGGTGGGTCTTGATGACCTCTGGAAAGCTCCTTTCAGCGGTGGCATTATTTACTGACCGCCGCGAGTCGGGCCGCAGTGGCGGGCTGGACCAGCGCCCGACAGGGGACTCCGACCCGACACTGCCGCCGGTTTCATCAACTCTCAATAAACATGTCGCGGATTAATACACTCTGCGCGGACAGAACATCGCGGAAATCTTATCTTCCAGAAAATTCACCTTTTCCGTTTTTTTATCACAGCACCGGATTTTATTAATAGTTTGTTAAACAATGATTTAAAACGCCATATAAAATATGAATACGAATAAACTTATAGAACGCTAAGGCATTAGCACTGTGGAATTCCATAGTAATATACTTAGAAAATTTAAAATAACATTATTAATCCACAAAATATTTTAAAAAAACGACATGTTTCGGAGGATACCTCCATCTTCAAGTGTAAAAATATATTATATTTTTACACCTAAAGATGGAGGTATCCTCTGAAACATGTCGTGTTTTTTTAATAATTTTTAATATTTTGTGGATTAAATAAATTTATTTTCAATTTCCTAAGTATATTAATACGAATGATTATAGTTTATGGGAATTACATGTTTGGCCTTTCTAAGGCATTATCAAATGTATATCATTTGTCAATGCCTTAGAAAAGTTTGAAACATTTGGTAATACCGTATAAAAGCGAAGTATGTCATTCCCATTAATACGACTGGTATAAAAAATTCGTTATAATTCAAATTAATTATTTAATATGGAGTTTTACATATAATTACTATACTTACACAGTTTATATATAGCCCTGATGAAGTTGGCGCTTCTTACTCAATATAAAGTGGTTTTATACAAAGTGTTTTAAAAATTGGTACAATTCAATTTTTTTTAAAGATCACCTAGATGGTTTGGACATACTTCTTACGGTGATCAGGCATCACGGGTGGTTGAGAGGGGTGTTATCAAGGGAAAACATCCTATATCTGGAGTATTGGCTGCCGAAAAGTCAAAGAAGGCCACAACTGTCGCATCAAGAGATGCACCAGTCGATGCCCGTCCGAGAAATGATGCAGTCCCTAAGGATCTTGCTTCCCAATGCTGTTCCTGGAGGCTGGAGTATTGCATCGAGCAGGTCTCGGATCGCTGTCCGTGGTTCCCGGAAGGAACAAACACTCGCAACGCCTCAGAAGATCTTTCATTTTTATCCTTTCCACCTCGGCTTGTTATAAAAAAAACATAAGTAGGTATACTTAAATTCGCAAAGTTCGTTTCGTGAAATTTTTACATCATCACAAAATCAAAATCTACCTTTAAATAAGCTGTTACTTTGAATTTACGAATATTTCGTAGGCAGTGAGTCTAGGGCGAAATTATAAAACATTACTCAAGACATCTTAACCAATATCTCTGCGGTCTTCCTTGTTTCGATGCTTCACTTATAGTTTAGACACATTTATAGAAAACAATATTAACATCGTAACAAAAGTAGGTAATTATGTAATTAATAAAAACGTTAGTTTTCTAGAAGTTTTATTATATTTGATAGGAATGACATGTTTCGCCCTTCTAAGGCATTATCAAATGTGCACACGAATGCCTTAGAAGGGCGAAACATGTCATTCCCATCAAATATAATAATTTTTTTAGAAAACTAACGTTTTCATTCGTATTAATTATTTAATATGGATTTTTATATCATTGTTCAAGAAACAATAAATAGGTAATTATGTTTTCTAGCTCGGGAGAAAGAATTTAATTTATCAATTTTGAAGTCACATAATGAAGAAAGGACAATCGCAGGTTTACATGTGGTAACAACTGAGAAGAATTTAGAAGGAAGGGCTATATTTCTAATCAAAGAAAAGATATAAGGACAAATGTGGATGTTGTCTTAAAAACCATAAAGAATACGAAGGCTCTATCCCAAGTGAAAGTCAACATAAGAAGATCTGAAAGAAGTGATGAAAAACAATTTTAGGAAATAACTTTCATGTTTTATACACATTTTCATGTGGTTGTTTTCTGAGTTATCTTATCTTCCTCTTCTCTAGGCCATCTTCCCACTGCTGGATGTAATCCTCTAGAAATAGGTTTGAAAAAATATGTGTGGCGATTCTGCAATTCGGCAATTCTAAATGATATGTATTATGGTTATGTTTATATTTTAAATTTCATTAACTTCCATCAACTAACTAACCATCACGCCTTGACTTCGAAGGGGTACGCAGAAAGAATGGATAGCCATACTGTTATGTTCTGACATACGAGTACTTCTCTCGATTCCTCAACATTCTTACATCGTATCATGCACGCACGTTGATTTCTCCGAATCCGCATGTGGCCGACATTCAATATTTGATTCATTGAAAGTAATGAAAAGGTGTTAATCTACCTAAAAAATAATAAACCTAAAAAATAAATGAAATTAAAAAACGAATTGAAAAAGCATATACGAGTATTGAGATAATTGCACTTATGTTTATGGCGTCGACCGATTTCGGCAGCTCGCTGCCATATTCTACAGGAGATGGCAGCGAGCTGTTGAATCCGGTCGAAGGCATAAACATAAGTGGAATTTAAATAAATATATGTAAAAAAAAATACTATAATTACTAATTTTCATGATTTTGAAATCGCGACACTTTGGTCGAATAGTCGTTTGTAATACCGCCTCACAATACTGATGAAGTAATATACGTTATATGGTAAATGTTAACGGAAACGATAAATTAAAGCAATTGGACAGAATGTTGAAAAGCAAAAAAAAATATCGGGCGTGAAACAATGTGAAACTTTTCCAACGCACTGTCCTAGACGACCGCGGCGGGAAAAGAAATGGGTATATTGTTACGCCGCGCCGGTTCGGTAAACAGCTCGGGGCGCGCCGCCACTGCGGAAGATTATGGATGGCCACTAAACTGGACGCATAAATCACGGCCACGGCGTTCTTTGCTCGCCCACCGGCCCTCGCTTTATTATATAAAATGCGCTGTAAATAACGCGGGCCTCGACACCCTGGGCGACAATTGATTTCGGAGGGTTTTGTCCTTCAGCACGAGCGCGGGCTGCACAATGGACGCGGCCGGCCACCGCGACCAATGGACATTAAACGATCCTGATACCAGGCATTCCTCAACCCGCTGCTGCAGAGGAAAGGAGGCTGCTATTTATTCCACGTGAAGGACACAACCCTCACATATCTCTCCTGGGAAAATACTGATAAAAAATCGGTTTGTTTCTGGTAGATATCTATCTCCAACAGCGCCAGCATAGATTATTTTACTCACCAACCGCCAGAACCAACCTGCCTCTAGTTACATCAGAGGGAAGAGCAATCAGTCCGGTGAACACGATATCCTCAGAGATGTAAGCCTTTCATATTGTCTTCTTCTTCTTCTTCTTCTTCACTTTTGGTAGACTCAGGAGTCTGTTATTTCAGGCGGGTCCTCTTGAGACGCTGAACTCCAGCTTTCTCTCCACCGTTTCGGGGGTCTTCCTGGTAGGCGTTGTCCGTTTGGCGTTCCTCATCTGACCGCATCTTCGACCTCGCAGATTCCTAACTCGATCACGTAGGCACCTGGCAAAGCCAGCAATAGCGCGGAGTATTTTCATCGTAGTGCTTTTATATTGTAATTAATATAAATGATAACGTCTGTCGTCTAGGTGTTTTATTAAGTTTTATATGGAATGACATGTCATATGGAGTTTTACGTCATTCTTCGAGAAACAATAACTTTTTATATTGTTATTATTATTATTATTTGATTTTACACGGTGTATTGAATCGCTCTTCACATAATTATATCGATGCAAATGGTATAGCCGTCATATTGATTCTCATGACATGTGATAGGTAGCCAATCTATTGCCATTTTATTGTCACATGAATTCTACACCAGACCAATGAAAGTGAGAAAATTACAATGAATCGAACCCGAGGCCTTTAGAGGGGCAGTCGTAGCACTCATCACTCGGCCACGAAGGTCGTCGAAAGGTGAGTGAAAATACTTTCAGAAGAAAAAAAATTTTAATTTTAGAAAGTATCTTGTCTTCCTAAAGTAGAACCATCTCTCATGCGTTCCTGGTATTGTAATTGTTCTCAAATAGATACCTTAAACTGTCAATATGTTCGATATGTCTTTTGAGAAAAATGAAATGGTTTTATTTGAAAAAAATTGCTTGTGCAGTAAATTGAGTTCATTTTTAATCCAGCATCTTATTACATAACATATGACCAGTTAAGCTTAAATAAATATGTAGATTCCACACGCTACATTCAGGAAATACATAAAACATCAATCTACACACCAGTAGCGCGTCGAGGGAACATATTGGTTTGTAATCAGCATCTCTTGGGATGGAGGGATGGAGGTGTATTTGGAATAGAAGAAAAGAAATGGCCATAATCTCACAAGTTTTGTTTGTAAAGTCAATTGAGAAAGAATTTCAGAATTTTGAATAAACTCGTAAATGAAAATAAACATATGAATCAGAAGCAAATAGTGTTGTATAACTTTTAAATAATTTTTCATCGTATCTTCAATGTACAAAATGAGAAATGGTTTTCAGAAACACGCATTTTCAAATTCAAATTCAATTTATTCAAAAAAATTATAAACATTACAGAATAAGAAATCCAAATCGTTTATAATCACAATAGGTATACACAAATAAAATTAACAATTAAAAAAAAAATTACATAGGGTAAAAGTGGGATAGATGCCGCAGGAGGATAGATGCCTCGGTTATCATATCGAGACATGCATAACTATTACACTATCGATTTTGACTTTATAACAAAGCTCTACCCCACTCTCCGCCAGGGTGCCCAGTGCATCGCGTTGTGACGGTCGTGTGAGTGAGGAACTTGTTAAATAGGTGATTACGCTCGAACCATTGCTGGATTTCGATTTCCTACTTTATCATTTCGCTCGGAACTTTTGAGCGTATGAGGTAAGTGATAATATTTGTATGTTGACGATCAATGTATACACTAAATGCAAAGATTGTACTGTGATTTAGTATTTTTTTTCAGTTAACTTATTTTATATATTTAAAGGCGTCTATCCCCTCCAAAAAGGATAGATGCCCCAGTCCTCGTGAGTATAGTTGCCCTTAGGGGCATCTATCCCACACTAATTCAGCATTTTTATTTTCCAGCAATATCACGCAAATACGTACGCAAAATTGGAAGAGCAAGATCAAGAGCCATATGGACCGAAGATGTTCTTAAAACGCTATATGTCATTATACAAGAGGGGGAAGCAATCGGCTGCAGTACCTACTGACCACTAAAGAAAATATTTCTGCAAAGGAAAATAAAGTTAAAGGTAAAGCCAACCCACGCTTTTTATGCAAAAATAGCAAACAACGTACCTTATCTGAAGTGCAGATAACTTCATTACTGTCAAAAAAAGACTTCGAGTAGTTTCAAAAGATAGTGATGAAGATGAAGAAAGTGACCATGAATGCGTGGAATGTTTTGAAAATTACCGGAAAACTAAATCTAAGGTGGATTGGATACAATGTACTCGTATTATGTGCAGGAAGTGGCTTCAAGAGTTGCACTTTGTACGGGAATACCTGTAATCAATGTAGACGGGCTAAACTTTTGCAAATGAAAAAAAAAAACTTTCGTATAAAATATTAGGTATAAAATTGCTAAACTGAATAATAATGTTAGTTTTAAGGGGCAAAAATGATTGTGACATAATTGTGACAAAATAAAATAATACATTAAAAATATTGTTTTGACTGATTTCATAAGGCAACTATCCCACCAGTCAAAATAACATTGCGGCATCTATCCCATACAGTAGGCATCTATCCTCATTCATAGGGGTTTCGAAAATAATTTCTTACAAAAAAAATACAATAAATATTATACTTTTTACACATGCACAATATTGTATAATAGGTAAACTAAACGTCACATAAGTATCAGATAGTTTAATTCATAAGTTTGTCGAAAAATCGTATTTTTCAAAAAGTGTGGCATCTATCCCACTTTTACCCTATAATATAACAAGAAAACAAATGAGAGCAAGTAAGAAAAAAAAGAAGACGATTAAAAAAATAATAATAATAATATTCGAGAGCAGTTTGGTAAAGATAAACATTTTTGTAAAATAAGTAGAGAAGCAAATAACAATTAAATACATTAAATTATAAGCTTTATATTATATTTTATATTTTATATTTTATTTTATATTATATTATATTTTAAATTATAAGCTTTAGCAGGTGAACACTACAGTGTCAGAAGTAGGTACTTGTATACTAGATCTGTGATCCTATTCGCTGAACTGAGATGTGAATACATCGAAGAAAATTCTCAATGCCTTAAATATTTATACGTACTTGGTAATTCTACATTAATTTAAACAAGTTATATATCTGAACTCTGTATAACGGACAGCCTAAATACAAGGAAATCCACACTTCGCTCCTAAAAAAAAAAAAAAAAATCCTCCCGTAAAATCCTTCAATAAATATTAATAACATGATTTAATTGTATCTCAATAGAGACGAAGATGCAAATTCGTCTCTATTGAGATACAATTAAATCATGAATTGATAACCCACGGTGGGTGAAATCCAGTATTCGTATACAAGTATAAGTATACATTCACAAAAAATATTATAATAATAACATGCATCAAATTTTATTTTAAATAAACTTAGGGTGCGGCCACACCGGAGTGCCTGAGTAGGAGTCAAGACACAGGTGGCTTGTGATCACTGTGGCGGGAAGCGTATAGTGTGGCTGGTCCCATAGTACGCCATACGTTGGTTCACCAGGTGTTTATCTTGACTCCTACTCTGGCTCTCCGGTGTAGTCGTACCCTTACGGCTAATTGCGTAAATCGTCACGTTTGGTAGCAATGTGTTTTTTGGGATCTTGGGAAAATATCACAAGTATACTCGCCTTTCTCGATCGATGTTTCGGAGATCGTTGCTGTCTCCATCTTCTTGATTTCCTCATTCATCATATCATAACTATTCTGAAGTTGGGGACACAGATTTTCCCAAGATAATTTAACATTATGAATAAATTGATTTTCACGCGTTACATCTATATTTTGATTTGGTGTGGTAGTAATATTTGTTTATTGAAGTTAAATAATTCGTGTTTTGGTTCCTCCTGAATTATTTCTCACAGCTCGTGCTCGCTGGGCTAGAAGAAGCTTCTGAATAAGCAGAGAATTGGCGAACAATCGGCGAACATAGGAGTTAATCCGCGGCGCGCGCTCGCCACGCGGCCGGCAGCGGGCGCCCTCCCTTCGGGGCTAATGCGACGTAAACAGGCGGGAATCAAGTGCGTCCGGGTGATCAAAGGATTCAGGAGTCGTGGGACAGTCACTCCGCACATTTCACGTAATGCTTTAAGACTTGTGAGACTTGTATTTCTACTGCTGTGGTGCGCCATCGTTGTTGCAAGATTCTTAAGGGATAGTAATTAAACATTGATACGAAACCATTACTTGGTGCTGTTGTGCCGGTGCGGTGCTACGAAACCATTACAAGTGAAACGCTGTTTAATTTTTTTTTTGGAAAATAATTAAATAAAACAATAATTTAAATGTTGTCTTTATTTTGACAGCGACCGGTTTCGCCAGGTTGGCTGGCACCTTAGACTGGTCAGCCTGGCTAAAGACAAAATTTGCAGTCTTCTTCTTCTTTTTGTCCTGCCACACCTCCGTGGTGCATAGGGCCTCAAGGAACCTTCTCCACCCGACTCTATCACACGCTGATGCCTAACGTCATTCCAAGTGAGGCCTGCTGCCTTAACCTCGTCCTGCAGGGCTCTTCTCCAGGTGGCTCTAGGTCTGCCTCGCTTTCTCTTTTCCCCTATAGGGGACCTGTCTAGTGCGCCCTGAGCGATGCAGGCTGGGTTCCGTCTCAAAGTGTGACCGATCCACTGCCATTTGCGTCTAACGACTTGTTCTCTAATTGAGAGAACAAGTCGTTAGACTTGTTGATTGAGATTGATTGATTGTTGATTGAGATTGAGAATAGATCATGAAAATATGCAGTACGTAGTTATTAAAAAATATCGTTTTATTAAATTATTATTTAAAATGAACTTTTCAGTAATATCATTAGATTATCTTCTCAATGTGTTTTGCAAGTCCTTCATCCTCGTCAGCTAGTTCATTAATTAGACTTAACTTTTACAATTCGATAATATGAGCATTAATCCTTGAAGGAAAAAATTTTTGGTAAGCTTACATTGTAAGTGAAGTAGTCTCATGACAATGCTACTGTACACGCTACAATTACTGTGAACTGTTATTCAGCATAATTGGTTCTGATTTTAAAAAATTGGTTTAGTTCATGTGCGCTCCCGTAAATTTGGAGATATTTCGTGTAAAAGTGAATTGTTTTGGCCAATTTGATTGTTGCCGCATTTTATAATAGTTAATTGTGACACGTAATACGTTTGTGCGGCTTTGACGTTAAAATTATACAAGTTTTTTCGTTTATCATAAGATTTTTAACAAGTGTAAAAATAACATTTTCATTTGATCCAATGACAATTTGAATAATTTCTTCAATATTATTTTAAAGTTCTTTCTGGTGTCCGATTGCTTTAAGTACCTAATTGCAGCTAATTTAAAAAAACGGTGGATGCGAGTAACATAAATCTAATAATCACAAAAGTCCGGATCGTCCATGTCAACAAGTGCCCTATCTAAAATGAACATTATGTGTTAATATATTTTTATTTTGTTATTTTATATCATTGTATTTTATATGATTTGTTTTAGATTTATTTTGTGTTTTACGATCGAAGTGTGAGTGGGAGATGCCTATTGGTGGCGATGAGGTTCGCAACCCATCACACCGCGTCTCCCGCTGAGCGAAAAGAGAAGGATGGAGTGCCACATCGGTTAAAATGTGACAGTCCATTCTTTCTGCCTACCCTTTCGGGGAGACGGCGTGATGGTTAGTTAGTTAGTTAGTTTTGTTATTCAGCAAATGTGGTATCAAGAAACATACAAATATTCAATTCAGAATCTCAATAGAATATTTATAAGTTATCACTATATGGCGTTTAAAGGAAAATCTTTTATTTTTGTTATAATAACAAATATGTTAAAGTGGTTTAAATTTATCATCAATCTTTGATATTCGGTCTTAAAGTTTAGCATTTAGATTTTTTTTTTAAATCTGATTGATATAATATTTACCTTAAACTTCTTCTTATACTTCTTCTTCTTCAAGTGCCCCGTCGGGTCCCCCCAACGTTGGCGATCACCTCGGCGAACCTGTCCCTGTCCTGCGCCGCTCGGAACAGCTCCTCCACACTTCGGATGCCGGTCCACTTCTTCACGTTTCGCAGCTAAGACATTTGTCTCCTACCGGGCCCTTCTTCTTATTCATCTTCTTCTTATTGTAGATGTTGCGATATTTTTATACAGGGTATACTTTTTTTCCTGTGATGAAGACGACAAGCCGTCTCCAACCCGACTCCATCTCTTCGGTGGTCATCCTAGTGGTTGACGGCACTCTAGAGTCTCTTGCGTCACGATCTTAGGAATCCTCGCTGGATCCATCCTTTTGATGTGATCCATCCAGAATCGTCTTCTCTGTTTACTCCATCCCACTATGCCTTCAATTTTGCAGGATCTGCGAATTTCTTCATTGGTATCCTATCTCTAAGGGTTCTCTCCACGATAGGTCACAATGTTTTCATTTCTGCTACTCTTTGGAAATGTTTGGTAACGTTAAACCATTTTTAAAAAGAGGCAATTCGATTTATTGACAGAATAAAAGCATACCTATTACGAGAGTACAGTAATACCTCGATATAACGGACCTCTATTTAACGAACTTCGGATATAACGGACAAAAAATCCGGTCAAATGTAAAAATAAACTATAAACGTCCTGTTAATATTCCATGTTTAAATTCAACTGTCGCTGCATGTAAACAATTTTTAGCGGCCATGATAATCACGTCATACGTCTAGCACTAGAATAACGCCGAGGATGGAAGTGAAGATAGCGAAAAAGAATATACAACGCTGCCAAAAATGAAGTTATCAGTGGAAAGATCACATCTCGACGATCTAATAACATGTATTGACTATTCGTCAGATAATGAAGTTCTACTATATTATATGCATATTTGTAATTTTAGAGAGTTGATTATAAAAAAAACAGCAAACTTCAAAAGTGCGAACAAAACTTGATTCCTTTTTCAAAGCAGGATTACCGAAAGCAACCGCGTCGATATCAAATAGCAACGTAACTTCACTAGAATTTTGTTTGTGTTTCGTTTTGTTTATTTATATCTAAATACAGTGTACATATTTCTAAAAAATAGTTTTATGATTTATTTTAAACCTATTTTTATATAACAATTAGTCCGTTATATCGAGGTTTTACTATACTACGAATATTGAGTCATGGATCTAACTTACGTCCGCATCAGGAACCAAATGATTTAAAAATCTAGACCGCCAATTTATGCGTTTGTTTAATGTTCTAGCAATGTCACGCGAATGGTGATGACCGATGGTCACCAAATTTGTGATTCCAATTTATACAAAAGGAGGTGGGTGAATAGAAAGGCAGAATCTGGTAGCTGATTATCCGATCCCAAAATTTAAAATTATTGAGACAAGTGTGTGATAATGTTAACAAAATCAATAAATTTTCGAATGCCCTATAGGCAAACTTTTTCGGTAATGGAACATTTCGCAAATCCGGAAATTTTAACGCTTAGCTTTTTTCATTTCAGTCGATCTAATTTTAAGGTTAAAAAAACTACACTGACTTAGGCAACTTCCCGCAGAGTTTTCACTCCAAAATTTATGCACTGATATGGTAAACATTAAAAAAAAAACTAACCTTACAAATTTAATGAATCCAACGGAACCAAACGGAATTCCTGAGGGACACTGTCTGGGAAAATAAGCATATGCTAGTGGAAAGCAAAGCTAGAATTTATTAAACATGCATCAGACCCATAATGACTTACGGAATCGAAGCAAGAGCAGACACTGTCAGAACCAAACATCTCTTAAGAGTAGCAGAAATGAGAACATTGAGACCTATTGTGGGGAGAACCCTTAGAGATGGGGTACCCAAAAAGAAATTCTCAAATCCTGCAAAATTGAAGACATAGTGAGATGGAGTTAGCAGAGTATATATAGATAAGCTGATACAGGTAAAGTGGACATACTTTTCATTTTAATATTAAAAAAATCGGTGCAAAATTCACATTTAAACTGTTTGTTACGTGTAGGTATGCCAACACGTTCCTGTGCCACAGATCGTTATATCTAATTAAAAGAAGAAGAATAAGGAAATAAAGCTAACCAAATTGATATAATAAAACACTCGATGATATTTACCTATATGTTAGAATACATCTTGAACATGTAGGTATGAGTCTTAGCTCTAGAGTCTCAGCAACACCCACGTGATACAAGGCCAAGGTGATGAGAAGGTCCATCGATCACTAGCAGCGTTTGATTGACTCCGGTGGCGGGAGATCGGCAGTGATCCGGCGGCGTGCACCAATTAGCCCCACAATAATGTTGCAACAGTCCCCGGCCGGCGGCGCCCCCTGAATGCTAATGCGCCGGGGGGCGCGCTATAATAGCGGCGCACGGAGCGCGCGTCATTCCGTATTCACACCACGGACGGGTAATTTTATTCCCGACGAATGTGTCTAATGAACGGGGCGGGGGCAAAGGAAATTTGTACGTATCGTAATTGATATGTTAAACAATGGAGCCCGCTCTCCTATCGAGTGCCTGTCTGTGAGCTTTTTACAAATTACTCCGTTTTTCCTGCCGAAAACTTTTTGATCCATCTTATTCATTTCACACTCTTTCTAAACCAACATAACCTAATGGTTTTACTAGTGTACCTATATAAACTACAACGAGTTGAAGTTTCGTCACATTTGATAATGCCTTAGAAGGGCGAAACATGTCATTCCCATAAAATATAATAAAACTTCTAGAAAACTGACGTTTTCATTCGTATTAATTATAACCTAATGCAATTATCTTCCAAAGACATGCTAAATGCAATGTTATTTAAAAGATTCTTTATTGGAATATACGAGTATACGAAGTCCACTTCGGAATGTATCATTTTAACTAACTAACTAACCATCACGCCGTCTCTCCGAAGGAGTAGGCATACAAAATGGACTGCCACACTTTAATTTCCTGACATATGGTACTTCTCTCGATCCCTCAACTTGCATACGTAGTGTAATGCACGCTCGTCGATTTCTCCGACTCCACAAGTAGGTACGACGTTTTCCTCGGTATACCTCTATTTCTAATTATTTTTTACCATTCTTTCTTTCCATGTGTCGAAACCATCTTAATGTTCCTTTCATTATTTTGTTCATAACACTTTCATTCGCACCGCATTCACTTCTTATATTATATTTTCATTCGACACTCTATCATACACAGATTTTCTACACTTCATCTAAGAGATCTCATTTCTACTGAATTCATTCAACTTTCATCCTTCTTTTGCCAGTTGCATGATTCGCTTCATATAATGACGGCCTTCGTGGCAGAGTGGCAACCCCTAGGACTGCCACACCGAAAAAGGACAGTGTGATTCTCGCACTGTCGTTTGTCTGGTTAATTATTAACTATGAGATGTCATGTCACGAGAATCAATATAATAACTCTACCCTTTACATTGACTAGCATATATAAATGTATTTATAGTTTCTTGAACAATCATCTTAAACTCCATATTAAATCATTAATACGAATGAAAACGTCTGTTTTATAGAAGTTTTATTATATTTTATGGAAATACATGTTTCGCCTTGCTAAGGTTGTTGTAAGACATTTGATAATGCCTTTTTTATTATTTATAAACATACAATAGTTAAATTGTATTCCCATGAATAGAAAAGTCATTATGTTGGGATGTATCTACCTATAGTCTTGGTAAGGCGAAACATGTAATTCCCATAAAATATAATATCTGGAAAACAGACTTTTCATTCGTATTAATTAAATTACAAATAAATAAATATTAAATACGGTATAACATAATCTAACCCAAATTAAACTAATTTCGTAGATATAGGTACCTAACATAAACATTTTCAGAAACCCCTTGCATATAAATTTGGTTTTAATTTTATTTTTACGTATTGTGTTATATAAGAACGCCCTTCGTGGCCGAGTGGCAATGGGTATAACTGCCACACCGAAGGTCCCGGGTTTGATTCCCGGCGACGGCAATGTGATTGTCGCACTGTCTTTGGTCTGGTATAGAATACACGTGACAATAAAATGACGATAGATTAGCTACATATCATATGGCATGAGAATCAATATGAAAGCTATTACCTTTTATATCGATTTAGATCGCATTGTAATGATGTAAAGAGCGTTTCAACACAATAATAAAAAGTTTAAAATATTTGTTGATGATAGCTAAAGTATTGTCATCGTAATTTATATGGCCACATTTATTATAGTTCAGAGAATTTATTACTCCTAAAAGTGAAATGTAAATAAATAAAATTACATAAAATAACACAAATGCAAATATGATTCATATTTCTATATGCATGATAAAAAAATGTAATTGTAACATATGCAAAGTTTGTAATATGTATTTAAGATTTGCTGCCACCATGTTGGGATGTATCTACCTATATCTCACCGCCATTTTGTCGTGAATAGATTGTAGAAACATTTTATTTATTAATACTGTGAATGAATAACAATCAAATACGACTTCTTTATCGCCTTATAAACAATTATATATAGGGATTTTCAATTAAAGAGAGGAACACAGAAGGGTTCCCACCACATGCCCGAGGCTGTTATAGGGCGCAGCGGCACCCTTTCGCCAGCCTCGCTCGTACACTTTCTAGGCCTGTTCCCGTTCATCCGGGACATACATTTAATTTACGCGAACACAATGGAATGCCAGGCCACATTTACTCTACTTTGGTATATATAGGTATACCTACTGAACATTAAAGATATATTTTTGCCCCCTAAAATATCCAGATTAATAAGGTCCCGAATTGTTTTTATCACATTGAGATTTTCGCCGATACAATATCTGTAAACAAAAACATAATATATTATAGGTAGGTACTTCTAAAAAATGTAAAAATAACATCGTGTTTTCTCGGGAGAATCGTGATGTAGATACCTTTTATCGAATAATAGAAAAAAATAGTAGGTTTCTGAAATGTTTGCGAGGGTTCTATTTTCTGATTTGTTCGAAAAATTCGAGTGCAATTCTTGAACACACATACGGGTGCTATAAATAAACACGCTTTTTATGTGTTTTGAATTTTTTTTAAAAACTGTGTTCTATAGGTAAAACGTGAATTAATTTTTGTTACGATTTGTTTATCGAAAACTTAATTAAACGTCTTCTTCTTTTTCACGGCTTATATCGTATGTCATACGGGGGGTGGTTGGCATTACAATGCCACGCTTGCTAGACGGGTTGGCGAGGTGTCCTTCCAGGTTAGCCTATACATCAATATTATCCACCGAGGTTATTCACACTCGATCTCTAACATTTCGCATAGTTTCCAGGGGAGACCAAAGTCGAGGAGGTGTGGATAGGTACTTGGGATCAGATCAATCCTCCAGCGTAGCATGGCCATCACCACGGTGATGGCCATGCACCACTCGAAGTGTTAATAGGATCCCCCTTACTCCCCCATGACATGTCATACATGGAGAAGTATAGGGGAGGCCTATGTCCAGCAGTGGACGACAACGGCTGTTAAAGAAGAAGAAGAAGATATCGTATGACCTGTTTGGGAATGATGTCGTCCAGCCATCCCTCCATTTCTTCGACGGACTTCGTAGTAGTCTCTTGCTGCTGGAGTTTTCATTTTAAACAATTTTTGCAAGTCTCGTATCTTTCGTATGGTTCACGTGGTCCCCCTCCAATAGCGCCTTCCGCTCCTTCCCCATCTCACTATGTCTTCAACACCAGATACAGTTCTTATTACTTCATTTCTGATCCGATCTTTGAAGTTATGCCCGCGATGGCCAATTAACATTTGGGTTTAAAGATAGACTTTCAAATCGGAAATCGAAGCATTCATAAGGTATATAAAACATTTCATATTTGAACGAACTGTTTTTGCATTTCAGAAAAGTTATCCAATGATGATTCTAAGTTAGTAGGTATTATTAAAGCTTCTATGCTATGCGCTAATCTGAAATTTTCAATGAGTTAAATATTTTTGATAAACTTAAAACACGGCCATTCTACGCTGGAGGATTGATCTGATCCCAAGTACCTATCCACACCTCCTCGACTTTGGTCTCCCCTGGAAACTATGCAAAAGAGATCGAGTGTGAATAACCTCGGTGGATAATATTGATGCATAGGCTAACGTGGAAGGACACCTCACCAACCCGTCTGACAAGCGTGGCGTTGTAATGCCAACCACCCCTGTATGACATGTCATACATGGAGAAGTATGGGGGAGGCCTATGTCCAGCAGTGGACGACAATGGCTGTTAAAGAAGAAGAAGAAGAAGTTAACACTGTAGAATTCTATAATAATTATATTTTTTATTATTAGTATAAATTTTGAAACACATTGTGTTTTCGCTCTTGTTTGCACTCTTTACAAACAAGTTTTGGAGAAAAGAAACTAAAAACCTAATTCCCATCACTTCGCGTTTTAGATTCACGTTTGAATAACTTTTGAAAAATATTTTATTTTCACAACGCTTTTCACAACAATGTTTAGGGCGGCAGGTATCCTTCCTCGTTATTTATTTTTTTATAATTAATGGGGGGTGGGGTAAGAGTTAAGTCTATTGTGAATGTAGGATAATGGGAAAAAGTCAATAATTGGACTTGAAGCTAAGTTTACATGGTTGTATATAATATTTCATATATTTTTAATCTTTATTTTTAATACGTAAATGTTCCTTTATGTTATGTTTCCATTAACGTGTAAAATTTCAACCCCATTATCTTTATTAAATTTTGTATTGAGAAGAAAGAAGTGGTTAGCGAATTCCAAAAGTTATTACCCCCTCACCATTTAATTTAGTGGTTAAAAAATGTACCTGAGGAAGAACGTTTGACGAAGTGCAAACCCATTGTTAAAAATAAAATGTTATTCAAACGTAAATCAAAAAAACAAAGTAATGAAACTTGTTTTAGTACCTGTCTTCTCTTTCAATCAGCTTCAATGTAATTTTAGAATAGCATTTTAATATTCTCTCAAATTTCTACTTCGAGACACTGCTTTGATTTTATATGAATGACAGATTTGATTCTAGAAATGAGAGTAAGAAACTGTAAAAAATAAATGCAGTAGAAATGGGAGATCTCTTAGACGAATTAAAGGAAAATCTGTGTATGAAAGAGTGTCGAATGAAAATATAAGAAGTGAATGCGGTGTGAATGAAAGTGCTATGCACAAAATAATGAAAGGATTAATGAGATGGTTTGTACACATGGAAAGAATGGTAAAAAAGGATATGTTAAAGATGTAAATGGAACTAGAAATAGAGGTAGACCGAGGAAAACGTGACACGATCAAATAAATCAAATATTGAATGTCGGCTACGCGAGAAGTCGAAGAAATCGACGTGCGTGCATAACACTATACATGGATGTTGAAGACACGAGAGAAATGTCAGGAAAGAAAAGTGTGGCAGCCCATTCTTTCTGCCTACCCCTTCTGGGAGACGGCGTGATGGTTAGTTAGTTAGTTAGTTAAATATAATATTAATGAATACAAAGAGGCACGTTTAATTGTTATCAAATTTACATAAAGCTTTTACAACTTCTTGATAGAAGATTTTTTTCTCAATGTAAATATAATATCGAAGAACACGCAACAATTCAAAATGAATTGTTGCGTGAAAAAGAATGGTAAAAAAGCGTATGTTAACGATGTAAATGGAACTTGAAATAGAGGTAGACCGAGGAAAACGTGATACGATCAAATAAATCAAATATTGAATGTTGGCTACGCGAGGAGTCGGAGAAATCGACGTGCATAACACTAGGTATACATGGATGTTGAAGACAAGAGAGAAGTAAGTCAGGAACGAAAAGTGTAGCAGTTCAGCAAGTAGAAAGTGCTACCCTTTCGGGAAAATGGCTTGATGGTTAGTTAGTTTTAGAAACTGTAGCATAGTTGTAGCGTAGTTTGGCACTCGCTTTGCAGTGGCATCTCGGACAGTACTTAGTATTTATTTTATTTACATCTTGTTTGCGCGCATTGTAGTAGCCCGGCGGGCGTCAATAAAAGGAATAAATAAGCGAGTCGTGAAAAAGTGTATCGAATTTTGGAATGGCGCCCCGGTTCATCGCAGTTCGCCTCGTTTGGGCCAAGGCCTCCCCGCCCGGCCCGGCGCTCGTTAGTTATGCAAATAGTGGCGACAAAGCGGAATTGTTTGCTGATAAAAATGATTTGCAATTGAAATTGTCTCAGATCTCTCGTTTGCCGGCGCTGGGAGCGAAATTCTAAATTAAGAGATTATTATTGTTTTTGGAAATGTTTAAATCCACCGGAAAAGGAAGAAAGTACATACAGCTGCCGTGTTAAAATATAGGTAGGTATGTACGAGTTATCGACCTAAGCGTACACGGTATTTCAAAATAATTTAACACAATTAAAAATATAACTGTTAATTCAAAAACTTTGTTTTATATCACAAATTGTATTTATTTTATTTTACGACAGCTGTTTCATCAACCAATGTTGACATCATCAGGTGTTACAAAAAATATATACGACCAGCCTTCTCTTCATCTCTTTGGTGGTTTTCCTGGTGGTCGACAGCCCTCTGGAGTCTCGTGCATCACGATCTTAGGAATTATGGAATTATTAGTGGCTCCTACAAAATCGTCTTCTCTGCCTACTTCATCTCACTATGTCTTAAATTTTGCAAGTACTTTTCGAATTTATTCATTGTGTATCCAATATCTATAAAATATACAAAAAAGATTCGAAAAATTATAAAAATTCGAATTTATTCATTGTGTATCCAATCTCTATAAAATATTAAAAAAAGATTCGAAAAATTATAAAAATTTGACACCTGATGATGTCAACATTGGTTGATGAAACAGCTGTCGTAAAGTAAAATAAATACAATTTGTGATATAAAACAAAGTTTTTGAATTAACAGTTATAAAATTTTAAAATATCATAGTGTTTCGGCCAAAATCGGCAAAAAAAAAAAATCTGCCAATGGACAATTAAAAATGTATCTATGTAGTCAGAACATCTTCCAAGAGTAGCATAAATGAGAACATTGCGACCTATTGTGGGGAGAACCCCTAGAGATATGATACCCAATGAATAAATTCGAAAAGATCTTGCAAAATTTAAGACATAGTGAGATGGAGTAGGCAGAGAAGACGATTTTGGAGGAACACTAATAATTCCATAATTCCTAAGATCGTGATGCACGAGACTTCAGAGGGCTCTTGATCACCAGAGAAGGCTGGTTGTCTTCATCCTAGGACGAAAATTGATATTCTGCATAAACAGATCGCAAGATCTACAATAAAAAGAAGAAGAAAAAGAAAAAAATGTAAGTATGCTACAAAAACATTATTGAAAATGAAGCATGAAAATGTCAAAAGAAGGATGAAAGTAGAACAAATGCAGTAGAAATGAGATCTCTAATATAATATATAAAATAATCTGTGATTGTCAAATGCAAATATAACAAGTGAATGCGGTGCGAATCATAGGGTCGTTAAGATGGTTTGGACACATGGTTTAGACAAAGAATGAGTGAAGTCAGAATGGTGAAGAAGGTATATAGGTACTCGTATATGTAAACGACGTGAACGGCGCTAGAAATAGAGGAAGGCTGAGGAAAACGTGACACGATCAAATCCATCACATATTGAATATCGGTCACGTGAGGAGTCGGAGAAATCGACGTGCGTGCATGACACGAAGTATGAATGTAAAGGAATCGAGAGAAGTATGTCAGGACAGAACAGTGTGGCGAAACATTATTTCTGCCTACCCCACCGGGAGACGGCGCGATGGTTAGTTAGAAAGTTTTATATTTAAAAAAAAATGTTGGTATGAAACACTAAATTTGTGGCGTGATTTTATTCTTCTTCTAATTATTATTGTTCCTCTCCTACGAAGGTTAAGTTAGGTGAGGCAACATCCTGATTATTTTTACTTTGATTCCAGTTCTACCAGAACCATTTTCTAAGGTTTTATTGCCATGATTTTCTCCCAAGACTTTGTATTCCTTCAATTTTGCATTGGATAATCAGTTAGAGACATCTATCGACCATTATTGCAATCTATAAAAAAAACGTTGAGTTTGCCAATAGATGTCAGTTACTCCAATAATCCTAATTTTCAGAAATAAAATATTGTAATATCAAGAGGACGATTCAATACAAAACTTTTTAATTTATTTCGTGAAAGTCTCCAAAACACAAAATAAACGATAATTAAAAAAGTTCTTGTGAATGTTTCCAAAGCATATTTGTAAAATAAAAATAAAAATTTAAAAATGTAAAAAAACACTAATTTATAGAAAACTGTAGGTTATGAACTCGCAGGCAAAGAACTAAATGCATGACCCACATAAGTGGACGCAATGGACTTCGACTGCTGTACCAGCATATTTCATGATGAAATACATTGCATCGACAATCAAAACACCTGACGCTGCACCTACATATCGCAATGATGAAATACATGAATCAGGGCCCGGATTCATTCACACAGGTTACTAGAGGTTGTCCAGCAGAGCATCGTGTGCAAAGGAAGCAAACATATAAAAGCGGTACATCCGACCACCCGACACGTCAGTCAGTATTACGGCTTCTAACTGACACGAGTCTTAAGTTAAAAAGTCTATGCGGCAAGGGATCTTGGACTCCCTCCCGCCAACCTACGAAGCCACTCGACTACGTCACGCAGCTTCCGGCGAGTCTTCGCTTCAGCTGATCGATACTACCGGCCAGTGCAACATCGTCGTCAGCTGCTCGCCGCCCGGACTCTGCCCCGCTGCTATCGACGTCCAGGGACACACTCCATTACGAGTACATAATACTATCAATGTATAATTACTTGTGATCTGCAATAAACGCTGAAACTTCCACTGCCTTTCAACACCTCTCACCACATCCTCCAAAGTGGTGACCCCGACGTCGGCCAATTCATCCCCAAAGTGGTGACCTTTAATTTACATTTAAAACAACAGCTTTCTATGATATAAACAATTAAGGTAACTTAACTGACGATGGTAACATCGGTTAGCGAAACAGCTGTCGTGGCAATTTTGAAAGAAATATAATCAATTGTGATATTCTATAACAGTGTTTTTATTTAAACAGTTAATAATGTTAAAATATCAAAGTGTTTCCGCCCAAACAATGGATTATCCAATATGTTTTGATTTAACTTGACCTCTTTTCTTATTTAACAATTTATTCTACCCTCCATTCAAAGAGAACAAGTGAGCTTCTTTCATCCAGCTCTGATCCTGACATCATGATACATAATATAACTCCATATCATTAATCTGTATTAATCCACAGATATTTATAAATTATTCGCATCTGAAATATCCCTTGTACAAGTATGTTATTTAATTAACATTTTTGAAATCACTTCATGTTAGGTGGTCTGCTGGCTTGAGCGAGTGGGTGTTGATGAAGTAAAAAACATGAATTGGTTAAAATTGTTTAATATTACATCAATGAGTATTTAGACACCGATAATATTTTCGTATATAATTCAGAAGTTCTTAACCAGTTTTCAAGCTCCAATATTTTCATTTTTCAAATCTTACTTTAGATAGAGAAATCTTCGAAAATAGATGTATTTTCTTCTAAAAATTAAAGGAAAGGCAGAGTATGTTTCAATTTTAAGTGTTGTTGTAGTGAATTCATCAGATGAATGCTTTGCAACACTTTTAGAAGTAATATCACAATCTATCATAACACCATCCTTTGGTTAAGAATAACTGATACATGAATCTTAAGATTAGCACTACAACACAGAATACATCAATTCTTAATCACTCGTTAAAAACATGCAGTTTACGTAAATACTTATAATGTGTCGACAATGAGAAAAGACAGCCATTTTAGTGTAACACCTAGAAGATACCCATTAAGCTTAACATGGGACAAAGGGAATATATTCCAACTGCCTCTAAACATATACCACATCGTCTTGTCCCATTCCCGTCCATGTGACCGGACGGTGATGAGTTTTACACCAAGCACATCAAGTTGAAGGATTGTTTCCTTCTCTTCCGCTTACCCTCTTTGGGGAATCGTAGCATAATACAAATGACACTAATATAACTTACGGTAATTTGCTCTCTTGCAAAAGTACTCCTCTAAAAAGGACACACACTTAGCTTGTCACTGCATTAAAAAATCTCCGACCACAACATTGAAACTGGTTTAACCTGCTACAATCCAAAAGGGCTTTACAATGAGAAAAGAGATTTTATTGTCGACACAGTGGTTATGTTTGCAACCAAACACTCGGTTACACTAGATAAATCCACAACATTAATGAGTACATATTATATGATATTAGTAAAAATGATATGCAGTAGAATGTTCCAATTAAATTACGAGTAATTAAAATGTATCCGTAATATCATTATAGAGCTAAAATAACCTTTTCAAATGATATAGTAAATGAATCCTTTAATCTTAGGAATGGTGAGACGCTGGGATGGTGATTATTATAAAAATCTTACAAAAATAGTGACAAAGAAATGTCTTTTTAAAACTAAATTAAATTCGATTGTTGAGAATGACACGTTGAATTAAAACATAATAATAATACTGATGCTCCGAATGGGATAATAACTTTGAGATTATTTCTCTTTGCCACCTAAACACATTTAGTTGATATCCATACTTGCTCAGTAGTAAATGGCCGGCAGTCGATTTTATGATTATACTCGTATTTCATTATGTGGTGTAATTTGCAGGTAACGAACAACCTCAGGTCTGTATACAAATCTATGCAACTGAATAATATTTTTACAGATGCTCGATATCAACCCGGTGTTAGATGGTAGAGAACCCCATAGAAGACTACACCATACCATGGCCTGGTGAGACAGCATCTTTAATCTGAATCATAGATTCACAAACTTTTTGACCCATGGACCCCGGAGGCATCTTTATTTTTTTAAGCTAATTTGGGGAAATTTGGACGGTCAAAATCTCTGGGGACCATTTTTTTTTTGTCATTTGGAGATATCAGAAGATCGAAATCTTTGACGACCTTTTTTTCTCATTGGCGACTTCCGGTTAGTAGAAAAAACAGACATTCAATTTCCCCGAAGGAGTTAAAATGGTCACCGCCGAATTCTACCGATCTGAAATAGTAGATGAGCTAAAAAAAAAGGTCGCCAGAGAATTCGACCAGCCAATTTTCCCCAATGAGCTTCCCAGGGCTCTCGCGCTCTCCCCAGGGTCCCCTGGGGGGCCAGAGGCCCACATTAGGAACCTATGATCTAAATACTGCTTCCGCCTTGTCCCCTTTCTCTGTTGCAGTAACAACGTATTTCAAGGTTTGTTATGTAACATTAGTTAAATTATTGATTATTCAATAATCTCTAGATTATTGAAAACAATTTCACCAGCTATAAATAAAATATTAATATTTTTGGCAGCCTAGTCAAATTAGGTAACATTAAAAAAACATAACATAAATTCATACTTTGGTAACTCATACAATTTTTTAAATAACTAAATAAGCAATATTAAATAACCTTAAAGCGCATAGCTGCTCAAAATTTTAAGGAAATATAAAAGAAACCCTTATAATAATTCACATTAAAAAAATAAGTTACTTATAAATACTCTCAAAACAATCAACTTTTGACTTGTATTGAAATGCGAGTTTTCAAAAAACATCACATTAAATTAATGTTTTACAATGTTAATTAAGATATTTTTTGTAGCACCTTTTCGTAGGCTCTATTCTACCTTGTTAGAGGGCGAAATCAATTTAATCAATAAAGAAACCTCTAGAATAAAAATAATAATAATTAAAGCAACAAAACTAAAACTAAACAACCTGAAAGAAACACGTAAGAACAATTTTCCTCTGACTATATAGTTATATACTATAAAATAAAGTTGGCCGTTAGATTACACAATTTAAAATTCACTTGAAGAGGTCCGGCCATGGATACAGGTGCCATCGCAATGTATCTTGGGGGGTTTTAATGAGTTTTAGAGTCACAGGTTTTACTATTAAAGCGGGGTATGACATACAGGCAATAAAACATTGCCGAGGAACAAAATTGTGAAACTGTATAGGTATACAATACTATTTCACTCAAACATACACACACATACATTTAGGCCTATTGATATCAAAGACTTTTACTTGATCTGTCGCATGTAATTTCAATTGGTCCAGATGATCAATAAGGCTTTTACAGACACTTAAGTACAAACTACTTACACATATGCAGATATTTATTCTGATTTCTTCAGTACAGTTACATATAATAATAATAATAATTGGCATGCAGTGGGACGGTCCCCAGAGTACACAGTTCCAAGTCAAATCCAATTCACGAACAGATGCTAGTTGAATTTGAGATTATAGGAAAAGATAAAACGTAACTCCCACGGGCTCATTACAAAAATTCCACTGCCAAAACACATATCCATTGGGCGTGAAGTGAAATAAATTGATTTGGCCCGTGCTCTTTTTATTCAGACACAGCAGTGCACTTACTACGCATGACAAGAGTGCATCATCGTCTTAATTTTTCGGACAATATTTAGATGTTCAGAATCTCTTTGGATATGATGTGATCACACACCACCCTGGCTTGCTGGACCCCAGACTGGAATGCTCCATGGGTGGTTGAGAAAAAGGTGTTGTGGCAAGCTTCTCCTGCAAATAAGAGTACAGGCTCCCTGTTCTTGTTGATAATGGGCACGGCAAGAGTGGCTGGTCCGACTCCTAGTTCATCGCAATCTCTGGTGATGTGGCAGTAGCAACCGAGAGTGTTCTCATCACTGTTCCAATCAGTTCTGAAATCATAAAATAATTATATACTAGGGTTAAAGGAATTCACTGATTCGTGCAGATAATGCACTAATTTGATAATTAATACAAATGAAAATTACTGTTTTCTAATTGTTTTATTATAGTTTATGGGAATGACATGTCTTGCCTTTCTAATACATTATCAAATGCCTTAGAAAAGTCCCATAAACTATCATAAAACTTTTAGAAAACAGATGTTTTCATTTGTATTGATTATTTAATATAGAGTTTTACATTTATAAAACTTTTGGATATAAAATAATAAATCCCTTTGTATTTAATTTGGACCCAAGTTTCATCAGGGCAATATATTCATAATAATTATGAGGCCCTGATGAAGCTTGGGTCCAAGTTAAATAAAGTGTTTTATTATTTTATATCTATAATTTTAAAATGTCTAACCACAAAGTGAGTGCTTCAAAAGAAAACTTAAAAAAATTTACACCATTGTTCAAGAAACAATAAATGTAGGAATTTGACATCACAAGTAACCACCCTCCATCGATCACAATTACCCAATATCAAAAATCAAAAAAACAAAATCAGTTAAATAATGTTGAGAATTACAACTCAGAATTGACAACTGTGTGTCTAGGTTTATTTTAATAACAAGTTCCATGATCAAAGTAACATAAAAATATTTTAAATATTAATAAAATAAAAAGGCTGCAAAATTTAGCAAGCGTAAAGGCACATATTTATAATGAAGTGAATTAGATTTACACATGAGAAAGCTCACCTGTATACGGCTTTCACTGGTGGAATTTCATACACTTTAGTGAAATCAGTAAGGGCCAACACACAGTCTGCGACCACTTTCTCATCAGTCAGTTTCTCCATAAGAACTGCCCCTTCTGCATTCACCCAACCCACAAGAGTGTTGGGAGGTCCAACAGTCAGTACATCAAAGCCAGAAATGTGCTTTACCCACTCCGCATCCTATGGTAATATAACATGTTTAAATGTGATATAAAAGGCAAGAGTAAAAATTATTGGAATAATAAAACCTAAAACATAATTTTGCCTATGCGGTTATTTGAAATTTATTTAAAGAGATTTTATTATTAATTCTCTTATCTTCCCCTCGGGAACAGACTTTTTTAATAAATACAATCCCAACCCTAACTGGTCTTCCATTCCTTGACAATAATGTAAGACTTTATCATAAACCCTAAATCCCCCCTCGCCCTCTTTCGGAGGAACACTCCGGGCCATACATTTAGCCCCATCATAAAACAACTACCAAATCGCATTCCAACAATGTTTCCTACAGACGTAAGAGAAATAGCCATTAGAGCTGAACCTCCATAAGCCAGAAGATCCAAGTCCATTATTTGGAGTCGAAATTTAAGTTTCTTTTTCTGATAAATCATCAAATCAGGCGGGAATAGAGCCATACGGTAAACGATTCTCTAGATGCCTAATGGATATTAATTATATGAGAACCACTTCTTGAAATGGGTGAAATCTTTTAATAATTTTACTGCCTTAATTTATATAGAACAAAACTTTATTTGCTTGAAACTTGTAAATAGTAATGGCAAGTAAATATGTGATATCTACTCACGGGAATACAATAAAACTTTTGTATGTTTATAAAGTAAATAAATAAAAATATTCTTTGTAAATAATTGTGGTAACAACATTGAGGCAGAATAAGCAATAAAGTGTGTAAATGTCAGATAAGAAGATAGTTGAGTTTAGGTATTCCATGTCCCAACAGTGTGCCCTAGTGCCTGATAGGCAGTTGAAGCATAACACTGCCACTAAGCCACATCTTGGCGACACACCGTGATTAAGTGGCATCGAGGATAGAACAAAATACACAACAATCCACATGCATGTTATTATCTTTGACTAAATTGTTTTTACATGCGTACATACCATCACAGTGTAGTCCCCCCAAGAGACTAAACAGCGATGAAAGAAAAAACCCCTTCCCCATCAACGTACTAACTCCTGAAACAGATGAGATGGGTTGTAAACCTCATCGCCACCTTGGTGGATACGGGACAGAACAGTAGATCAGCAGAGATAATTAAACAAGGAAAGGGTGTGAGAGTTAAATCCTGCTTATTTAAAACAATGGTGTAGTACACAGTTTGAAAATATTCAGCCTGGATGGAACCGTTTCCATTCAATTGTGATTCTATGCAACATTAAACATGAAGAAGCATTATTGATTTTAATAATATGATGGAGTGCCTTTACCTTTCTCTTGTATATGTCATCGTCATTTTCATGGAAATTCCAAATAAATTGGAAGCCCTTGACATCTCCCCACCATTGTTCAGTAAAACTTAGAAAAATTTTACCAAGGGAAGAGAATCCGAGGTTGTCGATAGTACTCTGATGTTCGTGGGGAAGAGGAGGCATGAACATATCGAGATGTTTGGCTTTAAGCACGCCCAGTGGGATGGTGACAATAACGTGGTCGGCCATGTAATACTGGAGATCGTTCATGAACACGTACACATTATGGTCTCGGTTATTATTCCAGCGAATTCGGGCCACGGGAGAATTGAACCTTACAGAATCTTCGGGAAGAGTTTTCATTAGCTCATTGAGGACCGAACCATATCCATCTTTGAAATTTATGTGACTCTGAGAGTCGCCTCCGTTGAAATCATACAGCCCCCACGCCTTGGCAGATAAATGTCGGAGAGACTCGCAAGAATTGTCAATTTCGTGGAACTTGATGTGCCAGTTGAGGAGTTCTCTCCAGAGCTTAGCATTTTCATCCTCAACATGAGCTTTTACATATCTATCAAACTCATGCTCCAAGTACTCCCCCACAGAGAAATTACATTCCCCTTCTGTCCTTGAGAAAGACTCGCAGCGCTTGAGTATAGATGCCACTACAGACTCGACGTTATCGACAAGTTCTTGGCTGAATTTATAACCATCATTACGAACAAAGTCGCCTTGGCCTTCATAAGACAATGTGTTGGATAAGAGGTTATTCTCTCTTGCAAAGTCACAAAGTTCGTTGTTCTCCCCATGGAGCCACTGCGCTCCGAAGTCAAGGAAACCGTCGTTAAGGGGAAGGGTTTTGATGCGTCCACCGATACGGTTCTGGGCCTCAACTATCACCAAATCCGTGATACCGGCGAGCACGCAGGTCCTGGCGGCCGCTAGGCCAGCTATTCCTGCTCCGATAATTACTACCTTTTTGCGACCAATACTCATAGTCATTTTTATAGATAAAAGTGTCGTATAGTCATTGCTGGAAACAAATTATGAAAAATTCTATTGAATAAATAATTACAAAACATCAATTTTAATATTTATTAAAAACAAGTATAACATGTATTTACACATTATATAATAAGAAAAAGTGCAAAAAAAGCAACAACAAAAAAAAGAGTAGTTCTACATAGATTGAATAGAAGGGAAAATGCCAAACTGGATAATAATTGTCCTTTGAAGTCCGGTGACCGATTTTCCATCAATTACAATTGGGAGCGAACCCTGTATGCCAAAAATAAAAAAGAAACGTAAATTTTTTGTAATGAATATTTAATGAATGAATGATTTCTTTTAAATGCAACAATGTGGTAATTTAAGAATAAGCTATTTATCAGAGCTAAACGGTATTTGGCCAAAAGGTAAAGCTACTATGACAGATGAAATAGAATACAATATTTGTACTTATGCCCAATTAGAAAGTCAGACATGATCATTATAATGCAATTGTATCTTTTTCAAAATAAATTAATTTAAAAATTTGCATCCTGTGCATTGACAGTGATTTTGTGGTAATTCTAATCACAGTTTATATAAAAAAAGATTCAATACTTTCTTCCATGAATCAAATTACTCTGGCATTGAATAATATTTTTTTAATTTTATAAATTTTTGATAAATTTAAGGCATTAACACCGTGGGATTCCATGATGATTTTTTTAACCAGTTTATATCGTTCTCCCGATGATGAAGTTGGGAAGCCTTCGAAACATGTCAAGAAAAATAAACTCAAAAGTGGAAAAAAGTAAAAAAAAATCATAAAAAAATGAGTCATTTAATCAACTTTTTTTAAAAATTAATATCAAATATATCTTATTGTGTTTTAAGGATTAGAAATCTATAAAATCAATGAAAGCGGTAAAAAAATAAAAACAATATTTTATTTCCTTAAATATCACTTGATAAATGAAGGGTTTTCCAACTTGTTTTTTTGCTTGGTAGATAAATATTTGCAATTTTTTATTATTTTGATTTAATACAAGATACATGGATTAAATACCCTTTACCTCTGGTATATAGAATTATAAATGTTGATTTTGACTGTACATTTTTTTAAACTTAAATGAAGGGCAATTATTTTGATTTAGAAGGAAATAAACAGAGAGGGACAGTTGTGTGGAAAGGGAAAACACTAAGGGGTAGATAACTTAGCAACAAAATGAAAAATTATTTACTATGGACCTTACTAATAGACACAACATAGGACACGACTGTTCAGAAAACTCAGAGATAAAAATATTATGCAAAATGCTGATACAATAATACTGTACTTTATTAAGCCAATATACCATCAAAGATCGAATGAAGTATGCAATTGAATTAAATATATTTTTATAGAATTACATGGAAATAATGAAATAAGTAAGTATGTAAAGAAATAGAGGAAGACCGATGAAAACGTGGTATGAACAAATCAATCAAACATTAATTGTCGGACACGTGAGGAGTTAGAGAAATCGACATGCGTGCTTGACACAATATATGAATGTGAAGCAGGGGAGAGAAGCATGTCAGGAGAGAACAGTGTGCCAATCAATTAATTCTGTCACCCCTTCGGAAGACGGCATGATAGTTGGTTAGTTTTTTTCATATATAACAAGTTCTTACTTACGCATGATCAAAAATCTGATAACTTATGTTTTACATCCTCAATTTGTAAATTTTTATAAAGTAGCATTTTTGCCATTAACCGCCCTACCTCCAAGTAACTTTCTGAGAAACATTTGCATTTAATTATATATTAATTTAATTTTTTTTAATTGCGAAACATCAAAAACTCGACTGCACACTTCGCCCGCCCCTTGTAAAACTATCATACTTGTGAAGACTTGTACTCAAGTGCTGTTGGCACACGCGTGTATCATTAAGGGTTTGTACATTTTAGATACATTACTTTTTCTTAAGCGTGTACGTGATAAGAGATAGTGCAGAATGGTACAGTGAAAGTGTGCGTATCACTTACGTTCATATGCATAGGGCGGTTAATTGACAAAAAATACCTTATTTCATAATCAAAATTAACCCGATTTTAAAATATTGCAATACAGCGGTAAGATTATGTACAGGACCAGAAGAAACGGTTTTAGATTCGATTCCCGGGCGTGATACTTCTGGATTCATTCCCTTAGGAATTATTTTGATCTACTACCGGATTAAAGGTTTACTAACAAAGTCCATAGAAAATAAAATACATATTGAAATTAAAACAACTGTAATAAGTAATTAGAATATACGGTTTCAACGAAAAACATGCCGTTGAAATCAAAAAGCAAAACAACAACTATATATTACATTATATAGTCAATTTAGAACAAATTTAAATATTCATAATATTGATTAGTGTGGATCAAAGCTTAATAAGTTTGGATGAATATATTTTATATTTTATCATTAAGTAAGCTAATTGAACACAAGAAAATGTTGAATTTTGTAAACAATGTTGCAAAAAAAATTGTCAGTGTAATATATAAAATTAAATTTATTTTTTAGTGTATTGACTTAGATGCTTACAGATAATCAAATAAAGGCCCCGGGGACCACATAGATGAGATAAAAAGAATATAATATAGATATTTATTCAATATAAAATATGTTCACGCAAGTTCAAAAAAATAAATTGTGCTTCGTTGTCACTGCTTGTTAAGATAATTTTTTTTGTATGAGAAAAATAAAAATGGTGATTATTAGAGTATTAATAATTAGATACAATGCATTATGTGTTATTAATACTATGCGATAATAAGATTAAAACGGCTTAAGATTACAGAAAATCTACTGAGAATGTTTATTAGCATAATTAACACGTTGACTTCTAACTATGAGATAACTCGCAGTTTGCATTATTGCCTAAGAGGCCAACTACCAGTTATCTCGTACTTTGTTCATTTGCCATATTTGTGCAGCTAGAAGTAAATTCATTGAGCATCAGTGTAAATATGAATAAATAGCCTCAGGGAAGAGAATGAAAAATCACGGTGGCTTACGTGAGGAGAAAATTTATTAATAAGTGAACAAAAAAAATAATTATTTTAATTACATAATATGAATACAGTAAAACCTCAATATAACGGACCTCTTTTTAACGAACTTCGGATATAACGGACAAAAAATCCGGTCAAATGTAAAAAATTGTAAAACATGTAAACAATTTTTAGCGGCCATGACAATCACGTCATACGTCTAGCACTAAAATTTGACACATAATGCCGAGGATGGAAGTGAAGATAGCGAAGAAGAAGAAACAACATTGCCAAAAATGAAGTTATCAGTGGAAAGATCACATCTCGACGATCTAATAACATGTATTGACTATTTGTCAGATAATGAAGTTCAACTATATTATACGCATTTTTGTAATTTTAGAGAGTTGATTATAAAAAAACAGCAAACTTCAAAAGTACAAACAAAACTTGATTCCTTTTTCAAAACAGGATTACCGAAAGCAAATGCGTCGATATCAAACAGAAACGTCAATTCACGACTGGTGTCCGAAGACAATAAATAGAATTTTGTTTGTGCTTTGTATTATTTATTTATATCTAAATACAGTGTACAAGTTTTCAAAAAAAAGTTTTGTGATTTATTAACTTATTTTTATATAACCGACTTTCGGCTTTAACGGACACCCCCTCCCCCCAATTAGTCTGTTATATCGAGGTTTTACTGTACTTAATTAGCTTGGGCTTTTTACACCAGAATTCTGAACTGTGGCAGTCAACATGCTAATAATTGAAAGATAAAAATATTTTACCAAGATGACTAAGGAGAACGAAGGAATGTTGAGAAGAAGGTAAAATATCTTAGCAGAGGCAAGACAGCAAAATACAATGAAATATATTAGAAACATGTTTATATAAATCAGATTACATAAATTATAAGAAAAATAAATAGCATGCAGAACACTGCAAGTGCTAGATTTCAACGAGAAGAAATTATTTCTAGAGATAATAAAACAGATAATGATACATACGATGTGTGCGAAGCATAGTGCAGAACGCGGTTAGCCTCCCTGAAGCCAGTGTCAACGGCGCCATGCACGGTGGAGAAGTAGTGGCTGGAAGTGGCCTCCCCGGCAAAGCACAGCACGGGTGCGCCACACTTGTTGAGCAGCGGCATGCCCAGTTCGTCTGAGCTGGCACCCATCTCCTCCGTCATCATGCTGCGGAACGTGTATGAACCGCGGGTCAGCGGGTTATTGAACCAAGTGGACCTGGAATATTACACAGTGACACATTTAAACTGTTGTTCCTGACATCCTATTAAAGGGTCACATGTGGTGACACAAATCACGTACACCATTTAAGGCCACGCAGACCACTTTAAAAATTTATATTTAGAACACCAGATCAACGTTTGAATGCATTTGTATGGTGTACACGCACTCACAGTAGCAAGATCGTATAATCAGAAATCTCCATAACCAATTATTTATATAACATATACATACATATATGTATACAAATGCAGAATTTACAATATTAATTATGAAAAAATTTAATAATTTTAAATAATTTAACTAACTAACTAACCATCATGGCATTTCTCCGGAGGGGTAGGCAGAGATTTATTTATGATATTATTTGTTTTTAGTAGTTTCTCAATGCCACGAGTATGCATACATACAATCATATTGACATGGTAGAATGTACAATAAAACCATACCTCACAACATCGATGGGAGGAGGCACCCTAAACTTCCGCCCAAAGAAGTGACACATGAGGCGATGGAACCCTGTGCGGACCTCCTCAATGGACAGGTTCTCCATGTAACGGGCTGCTGCACCAGACAGCCAGCCGCACAGAACCTTTGGGTTGTGCTCGTTTGAATTCACGCCAAATATATCCAGGAGCCATTTGTCACGGTCCGAAAACATCTTCTTATCCTCCGGCTTCCATAGAAAACCAGCCCAAGCAAAACTGCCGTCCCACCATTGGTCTTCATAGAGCATAAAGATTTTATCAACAGTCCCCAGAGTCAGGCCGAGGATAGAGTTCACTTTGGCCTCGGGAATCTGAGGCACAAACAAGCTGAGATACCTGTAATATGAAAATATTGAATACTATTTAAATATACAATCAAGACTGTAAATGTTACAATATCCCAAGTTGAATATCAATATCTGGTTTCTGAGTAATATCTTTAGATCCGACTTTAATTAGTCTAATTATTAATATTAACTTATGGATAAGAAAACAATTTGTGTCTTAATTAAATGTAATATGAACATATAAAATATACTCACTGCTCCTTGAGAACCCCAATAGAGAGAGTCACAACCACAAACTTGGAGTGGTAGATGGATCCGTCGGAGCATGTGACCTGCACGCAGTTGACCAGGTCGGTATCCCACTCTATCTTAGTAACTCTCTTATTCATCAACATTTCAATAGGAAGTTCATCCTTGGGATTAGGATACCTCTTCTAAAATAAGGGCAAATAGGTTAATACAGTTATCTTTTGATAAAAACTTTATCTTTATTCATATGCCAGAATATCTAACTCAATTGATTTCTATGATTTTCTACAATTCTGTTAATATACGAAAATATCGAGAGATGAAACTCCATTTTATTACACACTTCCACGTACATCATTTCTGCCTTTACACGGCAAGTCACATTTCTTTCGCTCGTTGCATTTCCATCTGTTTCTTTAATTGATTTTTTTTTATTAATTCTAATTCTTTCTACGTTAGAATGGTACTTTGATGCACTCTATACACAGACATTACTTTGCAAAAACCAATGTAATTTGAGGAAACTAAAGAAAAATCTTATAAAGAGCATGGACTGATTTATAATTCCACAATTTGGATTTCAAGAGCCAGTTCAGCAAATAAACTCCACAATGTTAAAAAACAAAATCAAACTTATTGGACACTTGTAATAATGGATAAAAATAAAAAATATCGGAAAAGTAAATTGAAGTCACATAGAAAAGTAAGAAAATAAGCTCTTAGAATTATTTTTATACAAGGGACGCTGTGGAGTTGGCAGAAGGCGGAACCTTGGCTCCGAGAGGCATATCCTAATCAACAGTAAATGTCAGGATGAAAGCAAGAAGGAGTAGAGTGGATCTAGTATATTATTTGAAAGCTTATCCAATAATATAAACATTACCCACAATCTTCCAGTAGTATTATTTTTCCTTTTTGTTTTAATAAATATATCTTTAATTTTAATAAACATATTCCTGTCAAAACTATTGAATGGTATACACCTAAATACTGTATTTTTGTATAAACACTTCTGATAACATGGTAGTGAAAGTGAGCTGATCTATTGACAATAAGAAGTTCATACCAGCAAAATATCAATCAGGGTTGAATACCCTCGGCCCTTCCAGTTCAACTGAGGGTTTCCATCGCATTCCCAATATTCAAGATGGCCCTTCCCAGAAGCTTCGTTCCATGTGTCCGAGGCATTGATCGAGTTCTCGTACTTCTCAAACCATTCAATCATTTGAGAAGCCACGGATGATCCAACTTCGGGAAACTGGGCGGCGATCAACTCCCAATACCTATGAAGTATAAAATCGCTGATGTTTACAAAAGCACAAGTAGATAGCTGACGACGCACAGCAATGGAATACCATCCAACATCAAAATCATGAAAAATACATAATACACAAAGGAATCACTAAAAAATCAGTACAAAAAGGAAGCACGTTGCTACAGCAACAGCTCATAAATATAAGTAAAAATAATGTAATACAATGCAAGAGAATAAGAAATAATAATATACTAGTTAAGTGACACAGAATGCATTTAGCTTTTTTACCTTAATTCAATGACACAAGTCACATGTGTCAGGCACATGAAATATTTGAATTACCAAATATTAATGATTAGAACAAACAATTAAGTGAAAACATTTGATATCTGAAATAATCTTAAAGCCAGAGATATTTTTTAATGAAACATATATAGTCTTTCATTAGGGAAGCTCGAAGTTTGTTAGATTATAGCGGCAATGTTGTTAAGCATCTGTTAAATTTGTTGTGAATTATTTAGTAGTGTATGGCAAATCACCATGGAAAATCAGTCCTCTATTCGAGCCTAATTTTCACCAAAAAATCATTTTTAGCAACGAGGAGTCTGGAGGTCCATTTTTGGATGAATGAATGTGTGAACAAGCAAAATTATTGGATTTGGGACAATACCAATCCACACGAGACACATCAGCACCAAATGCATCCTGAGAAAGTCACTATTTGATCTGACGGGATCATCTAGTCGTACTTATTCCAAAACGAAACTGGCATTACCACAATTGTCAACGGCAAGCGCCACAGATCGATGATAAGCAACTTTTTGTGGCTTGAACAGAATGATATACCGACATGTGATTCCAACAGGTCGGCCCTGTGTGCCACTTAGCCCATGCCATGAAGGACATTTTGAACTAGCGATTTAAAGGCATGGTTATTTCACGTAATGGCAACGTTAACTAGGCACTGAGATTGTGACTCAATCCCTTTAGACTTCTTCCTTTGGGGCTATCTTAAATTACAGATCCATGCGTATTAACTACGAACAATTGATGTCCTCAAAGTCAAAAGAGCGAACGCCATCTAGCAAATTCAACCAGATTTAAAGTTGGACCTTTCGAACATGTGCCACCAAGCAAAGCCATAGCGGACATTTCGACGATGCAGTATTTCATACTTAATGCCGTAAAATATTCTTTCAAATAAAATAAAAATGGAGTAGATATCTTAAACACAGCTTGTTTTATTTACATTTAAAAATTGAGCATCAATATTGAAAGACCTTGTATAAAATCCAATTTATTTTATGCTAAAGAAAAATAATGCAATGTAAATATTAAGACTGTAACAGCTCATTTTAAAAAAACTAAATGTTTCAGTTGACGACATTGACAGTTAATTATTCTAGTTAAATCGATTATGTACATCACCATTTTAAGAAGAAAACAAATAGAAGTAATGTTTTACTGAATTTAAAATGATAGAACAATTGACACCCATTATATACAAATATTAGGTCCTTACATATGAAATTGGCGTTTTGCATGGGAGGAACATAAAGTTGATTTTTTTTAAATATAATATATTTATTTAATCAAAGTATGTACCATTGCTATCTATGCACTTTTGCCATCTCATAGGTAGTTCATCGATCCCTTTACTAAAAAAAACATTCGGACGGGAATCAATAAAATCTTTGAAGTCGGTTTGGACTGCCCCATCGGAGTTGAATTTTTTCCCTTGCAAGAAGTTATCCAAATTTCGAAAAAAATAGTAATCTGTTGGGGCAAGGTCCGGAGAGTACGGTGGATGTCTTAGACATTCCAATTGAAGCTCTTCTAATTTGGTAGCCGTCTGTTGTGCAGTGTGTGGTCTAGCGTTATCATGAAGCAGCAGTGGCCTAGAGCGATTAACCAGCCTCGGTTGTTTAGCAGCAAGCTTTTCCATCATGGTTTACAGTTGCTGACAATAGACATCTGCCGTAATCGTCTGGCCAGATTTAAGAAAGCTGTAGTGAACGACACCAGCACTAGTCCACCAAACGCTCACAAGTAACTTTTTTGGAGTCAATTTTCGCTTGGGGCATGGTTTGGCTGGTTCGGCAGGGTTCAGCCATTGCGATAAGCGCTTCCGATTATCATACAGGATCCACTTTTCATCACAGGTAATGATTCGATTCAAAATCCCTTCATTATTGTGCCGGTTGAGTAATGCAACGCAGCAGTCAACGCGCGTTTGTTGACTTGCTTCACTCAATTCGTGAGGTACCCACCTTTCAAGCTTTTTCACCTTCCCAATTTGCTTCAAGTGGATTAAAACAGTTTTATCACTAACACCGCAGCCTGCAGCTAACTCGGACGTGGTTTGCGATGGATCCGCTTCCACAATAGCCTTCAATTCTTCATTATCAACTTTGGTCTCCGGCCGTCCACGGGGCTTGTTCTGCAGGTCGAAATTTCCAGAACGAAAACGTTGGAACCAAAAACGCACTGTGTTTTCTTTTGCGGCACCGTCGCCATACACATCATTAATCCTTCGAGCCGCTTCTGCAGCACTGGTGCCACGGTGGAACTCGTACTCGTAAATAACGCGATATTTCAAGTTTTCCATTTTGTAAACTGAGTGACGTAAAGAAAAAAAACAATTGAGGAAAAAACAAATGAATTATAATTTTCGAAACACAAATACTTGAGTAAATAGCTGCATAAATTTGAAATTGGAATTCCTAATCAAAGAGAAGATATTTGAGATCAAAGTTGCCAGTACGGCAAAACGCCAATTTCATATGTAAGGACCTAATATAAGAATAAAACAACAATATTCTAGATACGGATAGGGAACAGCAGCAGAATATTGGGACACATTGTGGTTTTATGTGTTTTCTTTATTCTGTGTACATCATGGACATAACATAGCACCATGGAAATGTACAAGCACCAGGCCAGGTATATGCCAGGAGACGGGTACGAGACGCAGGATAACACAAATTTTGTACGCAAATGTAAACGCAAGCTTACAGATACATTCATGCCTGCACTGTGCCTATTTCAGATGACAGAATTATTCATCTTGTTGTGATGCATGAAGTCGCAATGCAACAATCTCAATACATTGGTTGCAGAGAAAAATACCACCAGATAAACAAAATGTCCAATGAATTATTCTGCCAACTGAAAACATCAGACTGGTGTACACACATATTAAAGAGCATATATACAGATGTGTATCTCTTAATAATAAACAATTTATTGAAAGGAAATCAATTTAAATTACATTACAATAGGCTTATCATGTTGACTTTTGGTTGCACTAGTAATAATAATGTGAAAAAATTAATTAAATTAAACATGATTTAAAGAATATGTATTAGGTGTTTCGGAAAGTTCAGTCTGTTTTATAATATAGATGGCTCTGGCTGCTTCAAGCCTTCAAATCTGACAGCCATTTTTTTTTTAGTAAGCCTGAGCAAGTTCAGTTTGCAAATGTTTGTCATTCTCACAACATTTGTTTTATCGCTCCTTAAAATGTCGACTTTCGTAGTAAACGAAAGTCGAATAGTGTATAGAGAATCAATCAGAGTTTAGATCGAGACTTAAAATGCACCTTTTCAAATTATAATTTCCTGACAGGAAGGGCTGATCGACTAGGTCAGGTGCAGCCCTCATACTAAATATGTTTATTATTATTATTGTTATCATCATTATTTTTATTTTTATCTAGTCGATAAAACGGAGCATCTTCTACAGCGCCCTTGAGATGAGTAATTTATAAAAATGGCGCTCTATAAATCATCCAATTTTTTATTATTTGTGGAAGTTCTACTGTTCTGTTTTAATTGGAAGAAGAGTGCAGAAGAGGTTCATAAAATACTTGTGGAAGTTTATGGCTACCATGCCCCATCGGATAAATCATGCAGAGAATGGTATAGTCACTTCAAAGATGGTGATTTTAGCGTTGACGCCAAAGATCGCCCTGGAAGATCAAAAAAGTTTGACTGAAAAATGAACTCCTCAAACTGGGTGAAATGGTCTCGGGGTAAGTCTACCCACAACAACTAATGCGATTAAAGCAGACACTGGCTGAAAAACGACCGGAATGGGGCAACAGCCACAGCAAGCTAATTCTTCAACATGACAATGCTCAACCTCACATTCCAATTGCGGTCAAAAACTACTTACAAATTTTGGGTTGGGAGATTATACCACACCCGCCTCATTCATTGGACGTGACACCATCGGACTACCACTTGTTCAGATCCATGACACATGCCTTAGAAGAGCAGCACTTCCATTCATATGCAGATGTCAAGAAATGGGTCGATGCCTGGATTACCTCAAAAGACGAGGTATTTTTTCGACAATGGATTATTCTATTGCCAGAAAAATTTCATACAAAAAAACGGACCGAACTTTCCGATACACCCAATATATATACTTGTATGTGTTGCTTTTATAAAACCTCTTAAACCTTGCCTTACCTTATAATGTTCACACTCCTACTGCAATAGAAATATTACGTGAGAATAAAAGTAATGATTGTAAAACAAGTTATATAATATTATTAATAACGACAATCATTTAAAATCAGTATACAAATTGTCCGTAATCAGCGAATTGGCCCATATTATATTGTGTAATTTAGCTTCAAGAAGCAGTTAAGTTATGTATATATTGTTAAATGCTTATAATACTTTGGACTAACATTGTTAAAAATCATAAAAGTGGCAAACACTACTTGTAAGCTGTTAAATAATATTGAATCAGAAATGTGGTACACATGTGTCCTGTATTTAAATATGAAAAGCACTTACTGCTTCAACTGATACTAGAATAGAAAAGATCGAGAAATGTTGTAGAGTCAACATCAAAGTTATACAATTTGAAGTTAATGTACTATTGTATGGCTACAACCACATAGGAAGGAACCTTTTGCCCAGTGTTAAGAGCTACTGCAAGCAAAGTGACATATTCTAGTGAACCAATGGCCACACTTTCGTGATGGCTTCTACACCAGACCAATGAGTGTGAGAATCACACTGCCCTCACCGGGAATCAAAGCCAGGACCTTCGGTGTGACAGTCATAGCTCTTGCCACTTTGCCACAAAGGTCGTCAAGATTTGCATCATAATTGAAAACTTATCACCTGGCTTAACACTTCGGTGTGGCCTTAGTCTAAAGGAAATAATTCCTAAAGTAAAAGATAGAGAGAACTCTATACGAGTATTTGTGTGAAATGACAATAAGAAGATAGACGTGCTTGATGGACTTGCCATATGTGATCAGTTGCCCAAGTTATGTAATTAATATTAATATTATTAGATCTCTTAGACAAATGTGTGAATCATCTGTGTATGATAGAGTGTCGAATAAAAATTTAAGAAGTGAATGCGGTGCGAATGACAGTGTTATGAACAAAATAATGAAAGGATCATTAAGATGGATTGGACACATGGAAAGAATGAATGAAGGAAGAATGGTAAAAAAGTAGATATATGTTAACGATGTAATTGGAACTAGAAATAGAGAAAGACCGAGGAAAACGTGGCACGATCAAATAAATCAAATATTGAATGTCGGCCACGTGAGGATTCAGAGAAATCGACGCGCGTGCATGACACGATGTATGAATGTTGAGGAAGCGAGAGAAATATGTCAGGAAAGAAAAGTGTGGCAGTCCATTATTTCTGCGTACCCCTTCGGAGAGGCGGCGTGATGGTTAGTTAGTTTTTTTGATTTCTGTTGTATTATTATAAAAGCATTTAAATCGAGATAAACGATTATAACTAGTTTAGCCCTTTGTGTCCCTGTTAAATAAAATAATATTAAATCATAAAATCGCATCTCAAGAATATCGGATAAGGATTGACACAATTGACCAAAAATTATTGCATTAAAAAATTTTGGAAATCACAGACAATTTTATTTAAGTAACAACCATGGACTATGTATATGAAATATATAGCTGCATCTACACTATCACATGCGTAAGCGACTCTAATTTAACCATCTATAAGGGACTCCAAGCATTTGAATAGCAAATCGCATCTCAATTGCCATGTCTAGATTCTGTCAGATATTTATAGATACAATTTGTTTACGCCCCTCTAGACTTCTTTACTGCCTTCTCATTTTCTTTGGGCCTTTTGCTGCCCCCCTGAAAGCCCCCGTTCTCAACAAGGGGGCGTTATCACTCACTTTGGGAAAGACTATTTTAGAATTTAAGAAAATTATAAACTTGAGTGTCAACTAAAGTTATTTTTCGAAAAGTTTGCTATTCTCCTTTCATTGATCAATTTTATGGCTTGTTGACAACAGAGTCGATAAATCCACAAACCCTCTACAGCAGGGAGTGATCGCAACGTCCATTTTCTGATACAACCATTCTAATTTTAAGTTAAGCCCTTAACACTGTGGAATTCCATAATGATGTTTATTTTTATATAAACTTTATATCGTTCCACCGATGATGAAGGTGTAAAGCCTTCGAAACATGTCGAGAAAAATAAACACAAAATGTGTAAAAAACAGTGTTTAATTCATAAAAAAAATTTGTCATTTCTTAGTATTCTTATCTCTAGCTAAAATTTGTAGATTTTGGTGTCATGTTGACAATATTTTGTTTTTTAAGGCGGGTAAATATGTAAAATAAGACACAGTATCTAAATACAGTAGGTACCTATTTTATCTTGTCCAAATTTAATCTTGTTTTTCTAAATTGAAATGGATGACAAATTTAAAAAATAAAATCTAATTGGTGCTTCAAGCAAAATATTATAGATAAGACCCTTGCTCTTATGCAGAATATAAACAGTATCATTTAAAAAATTATCATTAATAAAAAAAAAATTCTAGCTTCCAAAATATCATAATCTCAAGGAATACAAAATAATTTATTAAATGAAAACTATTTTGAGTTTATTTATTGTTTATCATAACATTTGATAATGCTTTAGCTATGGGAAACATGTCATTCCCATGAAAGAGAAATGATATCTTTTTGAAAAATGTGTGGTGAATCTGTATATGATAGGGTAAAATGCTGATATAAGTAGTGAATAAAAAGGTTATGAACAAATTGAGAAAAGGTTCATTTTGATGGTTTAGACACCGGGAAATAATATAGTAAAGAAAGTATATAACGACCTTCGTGGCCAAGTGATAAGTGCTTTGACTACCACATCGAAGATCCCGGGTTTGATTCTAGGCGATGTCAGTGTGATTGTCACACTGTCTTTAGTCTGGTGTAGAATTCACGTGACAATAAAATGGCTATTCCCTTTACATCGATTTGGCTCATGCTGTAATGATGTAAAGAGCGATTCAACAAAATAATATTAAAATCAATATATTAATAATCTGAATGAAGCAAGAAATAAAGGAAAACGTGGTAAAATCAAAACAATCAGTTTTTAAATGTCAGTCACACGATAACTCATCGTGCGTGCATGACACAATGTATAAATGTTAGAGTTGAGAGAAGTATGTTAGGAAAGTACAGTGTAGTGGTTCCATTCTTTCTGCCTACCCCATCAGGGAAACAGCATGACAATTAGATCATTTGCATTAATTTAATACAGCAACATCTTTATGTAAAGTAATCTGAATTTAACTTTTTGATGAAAATGTCAGTTATCTATAAGATTTATTATAAAATATGGAAGTGACATGTCTTGCCTCGCTAGGGCAGTATCAAAACCGAATGTAAAATTGGCATATAAAAAATAAACACAAAGTAAAAATTTAAGTTGAACGAGTATGCACTGAGACCGCCTCTGTCCTCACAAGTCAAATGTTTTATCTCGCTAACCACCTTCTTATCTATGAGGCTTAGATTGAAATAAATTCTAAAAATGATACTAGTTTTTACATACTTTATCAAAATGTATGTAATTATTATAATACTTATCATAAAAAATTGGAATAAAAATATCTGCATATCCCGATTTACTAACTAACTAACCATTACTTTGTTTTTCCGAAGGGGGAGTAATGCCTTAAACATTTTCCTGTTTGTAATGTCTATTGAGTCAATAAACTGAGTTAATAAACTGATAAAGGATGGATCGCTGCACTGTTTGTTCCAGACTTTATTCTCTTGCGTCCTCAACATTCATACATCATGCACCATCTGTTTCGATTTCTTTGATTTTTCACATAGCTGACATTTAAATTTGGATAGATTTGATCTTCCTCTATTTCATGCTCCATTCACATCACTTTCTTTACAATTCTTTCCGGGTGCCCAAACCATCTTAACACATTTATTTAGTGGAAAAAACCTTATTTGTGTGTACTTTGTATTGAAGCAAGTTGCCCGATCCAGGCGTCAACTCAGCCAATAGGCTGATGAACCTATCATTATACATATTGTTCATAACACTTTCATTTGCATTGAATTCACTTTTAATATCTGCGTTTAGAACTCTATCATATAAAAGATTTATTACATATTCATCTAAGAGATCTCATTCCACTGTATTTATTCTACTTTCATCTTTCTTTTACCAGCTTCACTTCCATACATAAGGATCAGTACAAGAATAGTGTCAACTTTGCTTTCATTCATAGACTTTTGTTTATATTAACAACTGCGGGAAATCTGATAAAACTTGGATCAAATTGTGAAAAATCCAATCATGATAATGAATTTTTGCATATTTTCTTTTTAAATAAAGTTGTTATACTTCATTTTGAAGTAAAGTGGTGTTAAAACAAATAACATAAGTTTTTTTTATTTTATTTAATAAAATTAGTTCACTCTGGGTCTACAAAATTTCACTAAGTAAATTTTTAACAATTTGAACACTATTTTAGCAAGCCATTGTAAATCTTCTTTAATTTTTTATTATTTGAGTATTATTTGAGTAGCATGGAACTGGCAGAAGAAGGATGAGAGTAGAATAAATGCGGTAGAGATGAGGTCCCTAAGACGTATGTGTGGTTAAACGATATACGACAGAATCTCAAATGCTGATATAAGAAAGGAATGTAGAGCGGAAAAAGGTATAATGAACAAAATTATGAAAGGATCGCTGCGTTGGTTTGGACATATGGAACGCATGGATGGAGAAAGAATGGTTAAGAAAGTATACGTTAATGATGTAAATGGGGTACGAAGTCGAGGCAGACCGAGGAAAACATGGCATGACCAAATTAATCAAATTTTAAAGGTTTGTCATGTTAGAAGTCGGAGGAATCGACGTGCGTGTATGACTCGTTGTATGAATGTGGAGGAAGCTAGAGAGGTTTGCCAGGATAGAGTAGTGTGGCGGTCCATTCTCTCTGCCTACCCCTGCGGGAAACGGCGTGATGGTTTGTTGTTGTTGTTGTTATGTTGGTAATTTAAATATTCAGAATCATATTATGTGGTCAAACATTAAAACATATAAACATAAATCCAAATCACAGAGTTTCGCTTAATTAAAAAAATCTTGGTTAAACTTTTAAAAAAGTATAAGATTCAAAAGAATAATTTGTGGAAGTTTTATCAGCATTTATTGTGTATCACTCATTGTATCACTTTGTGTAGATGTACCGCTTTAAAAATTTATCAGAAAATAAATATCTTGAGGTTGAGGTATGCCTGCAAAAATATTGAAACAAACTCTAGCGCAGGTGAGAATTTTGAATTCAAATTGAGGCACATATTTTTAAATTTTCATATGAAGCGTTCAATTCGTGGCTAGACATTTTAAATTTTAAATATACATTCCGTGGACAAAATACAAAGTGTTCCTTTTATTGCATATAATTTCTTTATATAGACACTTACTTTCATGATACAATGAAAAAACCCACCGTATAAAAATGTTGATACATAAAATATTTCAAAGTGAATAGTTGAAATAAAAAGGAAACATTCATTTTAACAAGTTGCTCATAGAAAAAATCTTACGCAGTGTTAAAAAAAACATTACATGGTGTCCATGATTATAAATAAGCAACTCAATTTACATTTAAATCTATACAACAATAAATTACACAGATGAAACATGAGATAATACAACATCCTCACAGCACTTAAAGTTGACCTACTTAACTTGGCTACCCAGTGGGACCACCCACCCTCCGCATACATATTTTATGAGTGAGGTAGAAATAGCCTCTACTGTTGCGTGTATCAGTAATAGCTAAATAATTCATGTACGTAATTACTTATTTCAAATTATTTTAGTATGTATGAGAATGTTATTTTATGTATATAGATTCAATTTTCCCAATAAATATGAAATTATTTACCTCAATGTTTTTCAAAAGAAGTATGCCCTCTTGTCTCATTGGACATAAACTAAATAAGTTGACATCGTTCTACTGATGATAAAGTCAGATCATTCTAATTTAAAACCCTTGGACACCATGTATTGCTAGTAAAAACCACAGCACCTCCAATGCGCAATGCAAGATAACAAAAATACATCAGAATTTTCACGCCACATTATTCATATATAAAATGTACTTACTCTTCAGTCAAATGGTGACCGAGTGGCTCCGCTGAGTCGATCATTTTGAGGGCAGCATTGTGAGAAATCTGGGCCCAAATCCCACTGAACTTCCGACACATTTCAGTGGACAAAAACGTCCCTTTAGAGTCAATAAAGGTAATACAGTGATCTCCAGATGGTTCTTGGAGAACACCCAATTCATGCGCTAAGGCAAAAACTGAATTGTTAATTTCACCGTGGCACCTAAAATAAGTATGCAACAATCACATTATATCCGCTTTACATTGATCAATGAAATAGATTCTCGTTAGTAATACTCCACTAATCAAGAGACCACGACGTCTGATAAATAATTATGGAAAATCTAGTACCCATCTCTACTAGTCAGGATAGAATGCCTTAATGTTTTAGCAATTAAAAAGATTTTTAATCCATTAAATAAATTTGTAACAACGAGCATAAGGTTGGGTAATTTTCACCCGAAATTCTTACTTAGATAACTAACTAACTAACCATCACGCCGTCTCCCCAAAAGGGTAGGCAGAAAGAATGGACTGTCACACTTTTACTGATGCGGCACTCCATCCTTCTCTTTTCGCCCCGCGGGAGACGCGGTGTGATGGGTTGCAAACCTCATCGCCACTGTTTTTTAATTCTTGATTTATTATATTTAAATCAATAGTATACTTATTTTACCTGTTTTCTAAGTACTTATTATTGTAAGTACTTAGAAAACCTACTTGTTATTAGAAAATAGGAATAAAAGTGTTGTAATTAGTGGTTTATTAATTTTTATTCTAATCAATATTTTTCTTAGAGAATTTAACTTATGGGACTTAATTGTCTTAACTAGAATTAACATCTTTTAAAGTTTTAATCATAATAAACACAAATTATATACATATTTTTCTTTTCTTCTACAACTAATAAGACTTACTAGAACACCGAGCGCTAGGTGGGTAAAACTCACTCGCCGACAACTTTGACAATGTCTAACTACCTCGCTGAGCGGTGGCTGAGTAAACCCTCGTTTCCTGTCGCTTCTACCTCCCCCCGCGCAGCTACTGAGGGTCACGGAACAATTGAGCGCGGCAAACGATAATTATCGAGCAATATAAATTGCCTCCGGTAAATTTTACCCAACCTTACGCTCGCCGGGTTAATATAATAACATCACATCGATACTAAAAAAATGTTTTGTCTTAATGCGACTTTTATGCCTTAAAACATTTTGAATCTTTTAAGTTCCAACAGCAGCTTCTCTCCCGTTCACATCACCAATGAATTGTAAATGTCATACAATAAATATCGCTTTGTATTAAAACATATAATGAATATAAATTGGTTTGATATGAATAAGTATTAAACATACCATTCAGCGCCCATATCAATCTTGTTATCCCCAAACGGGATACTGTTGATTCGTCCACCGATTCTGGAATCCGCTTCGAGTCCCAAAACAGTGAGATGTCCCTGGGCCATGCGTGAAAGGGCAGCTATACCCGCCGCACCACAACCCACGACGACACAGTCATACAGCTTCCTAAAAATATAAAGAAGCATGTTATAATAAACAAAAAGCAATAGGCAGAAATGATGTACCGGTTTAAATATTTTTTTGAATTTCTCATTTAAACAGCAAATCACGCACGCATACAGATTGCCCCATCAGCATTTGGAATTTCATTGGTTGGCTTAAACACATTACTAATTTACACTTCATCATTATTTCTTAATTCATTAATTCCCAAACCTATCATACCAATAGTATATTTATATGCAAGAGCTGGTGCTGGGAGCAAAATAAATGGCGCTCTCAAAGTCATCACTGTAAATAGAAATATACCACTAAAGCAAAGATGGCAGTACATAATGGATTTCTAGTGCCAACCTTTATGTATAGAAATGAAGCTTGGAGCTGGCAAAAGAAGGATGAAAGTAGGATAAATGCCATAAAATGAGATCACTGAGAAAATGTTTGAGAAAACCAAATATGATAGAATACCCAATGACAAAATAAGGAAGTAATGTAAGGCAGATTATTGCATCATAAGTAAAATTAAAAAAGGATCCCTAAGATGGTTTGGACATATGGAACGAATAGACGAGAGAAGAATGGCAAAATATTGTGAACAAGCAGTGTGAGTGGAAATAAAAGACGTGGAAGACCAATCAGATACTAAAAGGTGGTCACATTTGAAGTCAGAAATATATTTTGACTAAACCACCAACGCTTCAAAATTTGCACACATGTTCGCACAATTACAGTATAAGATTCCAGAAAATATCCAAACTACACATTACACATACTATGCGAAATATTGAAATGAAAACTCAAGAAACAGAATCATATTTCAGATCATATTTGAGAAATCACCAATGAAAAACCACTTGCAGCAGATATTACGTGCTTATGGCAATCACATTTATGAAAATGTCACAGGATTGCAGTTTTTATGGATTAAATCAAGTTTTATTAAGTATATTCATAGAATCTTTATTGTAAAATATGTCCATTGTGCAAAAGCTACATTTTTTGGAACATTTTACTCCAATTGTTGAAGCCATATTGCAGAAATTACATTTTTATTGTACTTTTTGGAAATTTTTTAAAGCATATTTGTAAGATATATGATGATAATGTGAAAGATTTTTATAGGAACAAAAGTAATTAATTGGGTAATTTGTATTTTTTTTTTACTTAAACGCTTGTGAAGGGCTGATAAGTGCAGCTCTGTAGTCGCCAATAGGTCGGTAGCAACACTAGGTCTTTACTCTAATAATTATTATTATATTTAATATTGCACAATAGAATTTGGAGACAAAGAACCCAAACAACTCAAATTGGTGTGTCTTATATAACTAGACATAAAACATGTTAATTTCTCTGAAATATTTCAAACACTGTCTAATTTGTGTATTCTGGCCCCAATTTTAAATCATTGAAAATATTTTAGTCCTCCCCTTCACTTACTACTTTAACTCAAACACTGGACTAATGTCGGGCAATAAGGATAGTTACACATACCAGCATACAAATATACAGACATTAAAAGTCAATACATTGCTCCAACAATGTAATATTATAAGACCAATTTGATGACATTTAATTGACTAAATACAAGTAAAATAAAAGTTATTGGAGAATAATGTGACGAAATTATTAGAATTCGATTTCCAGACAGGATGCGTCCCTCTGATGGGATTAGGAAACAAAGAGTCTGGGTTGAATATCCTTTGTGTAGCGCAAGAATGGAAAATTGCAAAAGGAAAGCACACAACAGGTAAAGGAACGCAATTATTAAGCGAAGTATTTGATAGAATTACCCGCAGCTCATCTTCGGACGATTCGGAAGTCCTTTTTATATCTCAATTCCGCGGGCACACATATCAAAGACGTCAACAAGTACGAATGGAAGCGCGGCGCCGACTATGCGTATTAGCTATTCGGGCGACCTAGGTACATCACATACCACAGTGTGTTCGGGAGACTGACAAGTATGGGTAATGTAATACCGGTTGTGTAGGTTATGAGCCCCTCCCGGGTTTGCGCAATGCACGGCAGTTGCCCGGTCCACGCAGCCTGCACACACATGCAAGGCAAAGGGAGTGTTTCTGTGTCTATGCAGCCCATGCATCCTGCACACTTCCAGACATTATTACATTATTGATCTGCCCGCTCGCTCGCTGCGCAGTCTACGGCGGGCCCGGCGAACCGCCGCCTAGGGAGGGGAGGGGTTGGGGTGGGATAGCTTTATGGATTTTTACAGCGTTCGAGAACTTACCCAGACTGCTCCATTTTGCAATCGACCAGATTTGCGCTTTATTTGTCTTCAATAAACGACGATGACCGAGATTCAGGCATTAAACACGCGTAGCACCCCGAGCTGTCAAAACTCCAAGCAGTCCTTATCCTTATCGGCTTATCACATTCCCACTCTTGCGCATTTGGCAGGTATGGCCAACTAATAAACCGCAAAATCACATTGTTAATTAATATAACAATCTAAACACATATTACATAGATTGCGAGAATAGCTAATTTTATTAATAAAAATGTGAATGCCAAACTGATTGTATGTTTGTGAAATAAAGGTTTATTATGATAATTTATTCCCAAAAACACTGTTATGAACCCCTGGTAAATAAATTTGTTTTCTCTTTCATTCTTGCCATAGTTAAAAAAAAAACTGTTAAATAATGTATCCAAACCACTAGAAAATCTAATTAAAATTTTATTGTCTAAAATAAACTAACCATTACGCCATCTCTACAAAAGGATAGGCAGAAATAATGGACTGCCTCATTGTTAGGGGATGCCTCATTGTTACCTCGGTGGTCTAGGGGATAGAACGCTTGACTCCTAATCTAGGGGACTTGGGTTCGAGCCTGGACACGACCAGATTCCTTCTTCATAATAATGAGCTATTTTCTACTCATATTGAAGATTGTAAAATAAATTCTAATATCATTGATTTAAATCTTTGGTGTTAGTCTTTTTTTTTTTAAAAAAATACTTCTTTCGATTCCCAGACCAATATAATTACCATTTCAGATTCTTCCAAAACTAAAAATTACCAGTGCTATTTTACATATAATTCAAACTTCAACACATTCTAATATTAAACCTACGTTTTATACTAAGATCCACCAACATGACACACAATCTCAAAACAATATAAATATATCCCCCGTATACTCTACTAGATTCGGTATTGGATAACTGCAATACATAGCTTTCTCACACATTCGTAATGTTGAATCGATACATATCTCGGCCTATGACATTTAAATCATTGCTCCGGCTATTTATCTGGATTTTATGAAAATCTGTCGGCAAGTCTATTAATCCAGTATGTACTCGTATGTTCAGTAAATAGGTTGGTAGTCTGTTTTCTAATACGGCTCTTTATGTATTAGAGACAAAGAATAGAATGGACACTGAGATGGACTGTTTGCTTGGTATTACCTGATGTTTTTGTTTCTAATTCTGTATTTTGATATTTCCTGAATGTTTTTATTAACATTATGTCTATAAAATAAAATTAAAAATTTCTTCGACATTCACACATTGTGTTATGCACGATGTATGTAGGAAAATTAAAATGTCGTATGATTCAATTAAAAAAAAACTTTGTAAACACGATTATTAGGTGGACACCTGGCGAACCAACATATGGCGTACTATGGGACCGGCCACACTATAGAGTTCACGCCACAGGACGTGATCACAAGCGAACTGTGTCTTGACTCCTACCCAGGCACTCCGGTGTGGCCGTACCCTTAGTGGTTTTACTTCGATTTACATCCAAGTAAAACCACTAAACAATCATGTTCACTATAATAAATTAATAATGGAGTTATACAAAACTAATATCTCGACCATCAATCTTGTCAAATCTTTTGGGTAATGTTTTTAAATACGTTTTTTTTTAACAAATGGACAATTATGTCAAGGATAATCCAAAGTCATATCCTATGACATATTGACAAATATGGTGTTTACCTTTATGGTCCACCTAGACAATTTTATATTTATTGTGCGTTATTCTGCCAGTTCTATGCTTTGCTTCCATACCTAAGGGTCGGGCCTAGAATTCCATTGTGAACGGCCGTTTTAGCTTTCATTGATAAATTCTTGTTTAAAGCTCCATTCACTTTATTAGCCGCACCAACCCGTCTTGGTGTTTTAATCTTTGCCGCTTTAATAGTCTGAAAAATCGACATAGGGAATTTGTAGGGTAATATGTACCATACATATCTTTAAAAATATTTAGCCCCATCATAAAACAACTATCAAATCGCATTCCAACAATGTTTCCTACAGACGTAAGAGGAATAGCCATTAGAGCTCTGTAAGCCAGAAGATCCAAGTCCAAGTCCAATTTAAACTCCCCACTTTGAAAATGAAAAATAAATATCAGATATTCGACAGTTTAACGATACATTCTTTATGTCAACCAAAATTTTAAACAAATATTTGCATCCCAAAATAATATACATATTCTAACTTTAAGAAAATATTATATCAGACGCTTTTATTAAATTTTGAAAATTTACTTTGTAAAACATTTTTTGCTATATATATGGTAAGTAGGTCCGTATATCTATCGAATTCATTTGGTAGAAATTTTTATATGGCAATATTCGTAGGGATTGCGCAGCTGTTCACAGCATCAATAATCAATAATTTGTGTTCTCTTCTGTCATCTCGGCGGGGTTGTTTGCTACAACGTTCTGATTTATTCAATAAAATACAACAAGCGGGTAAGTTTCTTCGGACTAACATATTTGTATGTTGCATATAATGACATTGCTTTTTTTTATAATCATTTGTTAAACGTATATGTTAATAAATTAGCTTTATTTTTTTTAAATCCTACCATCACAAGATGGCGATGACGAAGTTGAAAAGCCGGAGCCATTGTATTATGTACAGAGAGCCATAAAGTCTTAAGTGAATTTTTCGCAAAATTAATTGTTTGATTTCTTTAATCATCGACACAGTATCCAGTATAGTATTTTAGTCCGGTATACATTGTAGTAAGAATTAAACGTTTGGATAGACATTTGTCCTGGATAGAATCATAACATAATGAAACTCTGAGAGCTGGTAGCTCATTTCGGCCAAAAAATTACTTATAACGGTTTGGCTCGTAGGTACAGAATCGGTATATGTAATAATTTAATGCAATTCATTGAGAGAAAAAAAAAACAATTGAAAGACTAAAAATATCTATTTGGTAAGATTGGTGGATTGGTGGATCGCATTTATGTAATTGTAGCAATATTCTATGTATATATTAATGTGTAAATTTGAACACGGTCAACACGTACAAGTAATGATCCAACAGATTTAACCTTTAATTTTATAAATGAAAATCCATATTTTTCATATCTCTTACTCAACTTGTATATAAAACAATTACGTAATTTTCCTACTTCTTTTTTAGAATTCAAAATGTTCAATAGCCGAAAGCGTAAGAGTGAGGAGTCTACTGAGACGCTGGAGAAGGATTCCCGTGACGATCGACCGGACAGCACATGGACCGAAAGAGTGCAGTCGCATTTAGCAAGCCTGTGGATGATGTACAAGACTGAGAACAAAACCGATGAACTTCCCGTTGGGCTAAGGAGGGTTAGTATAGTTCGTAGGGATTAGGTGCATATTATTACTATAAGGGGTTTCTAGGCCCGTTCCCCATCCATCCGGGCCTGACGTTAACCACATTTAAGCTACTCTATTTTTTCCCCTTCTGTGCCCCACAAACGCAAACACATGTATATACAAACAATAAAATCATCGTCTTATCTATAAGGGAATATAAAAGCAAAAATCTTAAAATTAATAGTGCAAGGAAGGCGGGATACAATTAGGGGATGGAACACAGTAAATGATAGGTTTAGGGAAAAAAACAGTAGAGTTAGTAGACAGGGGAAGAAGCGTTATTTGAATAGGATATACATGACAAACCAGAAAACATTATTCTATATTATAAACGGGTGACTCCGTGCCCCACTAAGGGGGCAGTTTTGACTTCGGGTCAGGACAGTCGACCAGGAGCCAGCGATGACAAAAAAATCCAGAAGCAGTCGCCCCAAGATAATGATTGTAACTTAGATGAACAAAATTACATTCAAAACACAACATGCTTATTACTGCAGACTGTTATGAAATTGGAGAGTATATAGATAAAAATGCATCCTCCCGGTGATTACATATGGATTGGAAACTGTGATACTCACAGCTAATATCAGTTACAAGCTGAAATGTGCACAACGGGCTATGGAGAGACAAATGCTTGGCATATGTCTGAGGGACAAAATACCGAAATCAGCCGCCGAACAAAGCTTGTCAATATAATGGGCCGTGTTGCCAAACTAAAGTGGAAATGGGAAGGATATGGAAGAAGATGAATGAGAGTTGAACAGGATAGAGAAAAATGGAGAACGTTTGAAGAGGCCTACATCCAGCAGTGGAGAGAAGGCTAAAGAAGAAGGAAATAGATAAAAATATATCTACAAAAAAAACTAACTAACCATCACGCCGTCTCAGAGAGAATGGACTGCCAAACTGTTCTTCTCTGACATACTCATTCGCTTCCTCAACATTCATACATTGTGTCATATACGCACGTCGATTTCTCTGAGTCCTCACATGGCCCACATTTAATATTTGATTGTTCATTTCTTATATTTGCATCTGACTCTTTCATATACGAAACATTCATCTAAGAGATCTCATTTCATCCTTCATACTTCTTTTGTCAGTTCCATACTTCACTGTATGTAAATATGTTTCTCTATATTACAGGTGAATGGCACTCCGGGGGAAATGAATATTACTTGGTGCTCGGTGTGCCGAAAAACTGATTTGCTAACATTTTGCCGCGATTGTTATGCTTCCCACCACATCAAGTGTGGGTGCCCCATGAATAGTAAGTTTTATATTGTGATGAACATCAATTGGCAGTTATTTTAGGCAACTCAACTTACTGTATCTTGTTTTCAGTTGGCTCCAACAGTTCCCGTTGTCTCTAGTGCAAAAATGGTCGCCTCGTCAAGTTTGGGGAGGTGGTCTGTTGTAAGGTGGGGCGCAGTACTTGGAGGCCGGCTTGCCCGCTAGCTGCCGGGGGACTCGCTGCTGGGCCGACCTTGCCCACGCGTGCTCCTTCTCCCCTGGTTAGTTTTCTTTTGTTGGATTGCTGAATGTGCGAGGCAGTAACCTATTGATCCTAGACCCGCTTTATGACATGGCGATTACCAACAGGATATTTGAATTAATACCTAATTATACTTTCTAATGAAGCACTTCATTTGGGGTGTGGCATTATTAAAAATAATTTAAAACACTTTTCACAGATTCAGTTTGTTTTGTACCCTGATGGCAATAGCGAAACCTTTTTTTTTTGACATAATTTAATTGGTGTAAAAACTAATAAAAGTGTTTAAAATTATTTTTAAAAACTAATTTATTTATTTTGCTTAGCGAAATATTAAAGCGTATAATGAAAACCAAAAAGCGAGCGCCCTTGAAGGGAATCTGTTCATAATAAGCATCATCATTTGATAAAGAAACAGTGTATGTTTATTGTTTTTTGAACAATGATGTAAAACTCCATATTGAATAATTAATACGAATGAAAAAACTTATGTTTTTCTAGACATTTGATAATGCCTTAGAAGGGCGAAACATGTCATACCGCCAAAAAATATAATAAAACTTCTAGAAAAACATAAGTTTTTTCATTCGTATTAATTATTAAACAGTGTATGATTGTGTTCTCAGGGTACGGCCACACCGGAGTGCCTGGGTAGGCGCCAAGACACTGTTCACTTGTGATCATGCCCTGTGGCGCAAACCCTATAGTGTGGCCGGTTCCATAGTACGCCATATGTTGGTTTGACAGGTGGCCACCAAGCCTCCGACCCTGGCACTTCGGTGTAGCCGTACCCTCAGGGTTTTTGTGTAAATTTTATTTGTATATTTATATGTATTGTATAATGAAGGTGACTCCTTTGGGTCTGGGTTACAAAATTGGAAATAAATTAATCATTATAGTGTGTTGTCGGAGAAGGCAGCGGAAAACCACTCCAGTAACACTTCCAAGGAAATCACTGTAGCGAGAAAGCATTCGCCACAATGATCACAAGCGTTAGAGGGACCTGAAACGGCACTATAAGAAGAATATAATGTGTTATGACGATGACGCTGCATTATTAGCAGAAAATGAAAATGATCTTCCGAGAGTGCTCTACAAATTTCACCTTTCTTCTAAGATATACAATCTGATTTCTATCTACAAAACAAATTGCTTAACAATAAATATCAAAAGAGCCACTCAGATGCAAACTGATCATTGATTATATACCTATTGAGCAAGTCATGAGATTCACCTACCTAGGTGTAGAGTAAAGTAGAAGCACAAACTAATAAAGTGACATCTTTGGGTGGCTGCTTGCAGGACACTATGTGGAGAAAACTATTTGATACAGGACACTATGTGGAGAAGACACTAAACAAAAGTTGGGTCAGGCACGCATCCCTTTTCCATCATGACATACAGGATAGAAATAAGAGCCAATACCAACAGGACAAAACCTTCTCAAAGTGGCAGAAATGAGAACCCTACACTTCATCGCAGGCGGAACTCTTAGAATTTGGACCAGAAATGAGATTATTTGGTATGTCTGTAGTGTTGAAGACATAGTGAGGTGAGGAAGAATCAGAAGGCGCTTTTGAGGGGATTACATAGACCGCATTGAAGATACAAGTCTTAGAAAACCCCAACAGCAAAAGATTACAAGGAAGACCCCACCAACGAGAAGAAGTGATAGCTGAAAGTCATCATCCAGGACCGCTCACCGTCACAAACAGAAGTATAATGTTGGTCTCAACAAGGTTCGGCTCTTTCTCTAGTCCAGAGAACCTGCTACTACTACTTGCACTGGTACCTCATTTCTTCAAAGCACATCTCACCACCAAGGACTTATTTAGATGGAGTTAAGTGCATAATTGGTAGCCATATTTTAGTGTTCTCATTCTGCAAGACATCACCGCTCTCTCAATATTTTAGATCTTTTAACCCAACTCTCAACCTTCACACCGAAGTGCATATACTATTGTGATTTAACAAAAAAAGTGAATTTGTTTATAAAATAGAAATATTTGTTTATTCTTGTAAATCAATTTTATCACATTCAAAGTACTCCCCGTCTGACACAATGCACTTACGGCAACATTTTTTATCTGCCCATAATTCTAGCCTCTTGAGGCGAATAGTTTCAAGCAAACAACGCTTAACTATCCAATTATATTTTTTGTTAACAGTTTGGCCTGGAGGAAAAAAAATCATAATACACAACACCGCCATAATCAAAGAAAACTGTCAACATGATCTTGATTTTTTAGTAAGTTTGGCACGGTTTTTTCGGGCATGGTTCACCTTCTGCACGATATATGCTTGATTAGTCGGTTGTTTCCGGGTCGTATGCATAGATCCAAGTTTCATCTTCTGTAATGATGCGTTTCATGATGTCCTGGTAGTCGGATCAAATCATTGTTTTTTTTTTAATTTTGTGTTTTTGGATTTGACGCATTTGGCTTGATTCAAATTAACTGCACACAGTATCAGCAAGGTCTCTTATTGTTAATCAATGATTTTCAAGCACCAAATCTTTGATTTACTCGACGTACTTTATTTGTTGATGGTCATCCAGGGCGCAGTTCGGTTTGAACTCACTCTTGGCCTTCTTTGAAGTCTTTGTACCACTTATAAATATTTTTGCGACAAAGCCTCATCAGCAAAGGCTTTCAGCAACATCCTCAACTTTTCTGCGGTAGAATATTAATTCCGCAAACAAAATTTAATGCAATTTTTTGCTGAACAAAATCAGACACAGTAAAATACAAAAAACTCACATTTGTATTTTTACTGGAACACATGTAACAATATATTCATAGACAGTACTGCAAACCCACAAAAAAAAAATCTCATAGTTTAAATGAAAAATTCACATTATTTTTTGATCACAGGGTATATTCTTAACTTACTTTGTTCGGAAATATAAAGCAAGAACAGTCCTTTATGGTATTTACAAAGATTAAATCACATCTTCACCTTCTGCATTTTCTGCAGGTTTTCAAATAATTTTTATTTATTTATATATTCGGATCCACTTTTTATTTAAAGGTTTTAATCGAAATAGATTAATGCACTGATTACTCAATTCAGTAATATAACTCTGTCATTCCAGAATTTACTTGGACGACAATAAAGGCAACAGCAGTGGGAGAAACATCATCTTAAAGGAAGCATATGGACTGGGGACGAATAGATTCAAGAGGAAAACAACCTATTTGGATGTCTTTACTAAATCTAAATGTGCTTTAGCATTATGTAAATATTATCTGCGAATTTCTTCTTCTTAAAAACAATTTGATGTTTTATCCATAAATTCTTTGTGTTGCACATTGATGGTAACAATTAAATGTCATTAAATAATGTACTTGTGTTCAATGTCTCAGTTCATGAGTAATTGTTATAGTACTTAAACAAAATATTAATGAAAACTTGGTTAGTTTATACGATGGTCATCTGAAAAGTAGTACCTGTTTGGGAATATAAAAAAATCTAGTATATATAAATGAATATGAACGTTTTATTTGTAAAGAACATACCTTATACTACTTCTATACATAGTCACCTAGCTAATTTAACGATTTGTTGTAATGTTTGATGAGTTTTTGTATCCCAGCGTTATATTCCTCCGCCACCAGTGTACTGAAATATGTAGTCACAGCATTTTCGCATAATGCAGGTGGTGTTTAACAACTTCATGAATGACTGTTCGTGAAACATTACAGAAATGTTCGCAGATCTAATCAATTGTAACGCGCCGATCTTTCTTAACAAATTCATCGGCCATCCTGAACGCTCGTCATCATGGGTGTTAAATCCCTCTCTTCCCAAGTTGAAATTTCGACACCAGTGCCGAACGGACAACTCATCCAAACACCTCCTTCCTATGAATATCGCAAGGTCGCACATTTCTTGTGTTAAGAAATTTAATCACACCTCTAACTTCACAACTAGCGGCGTTCTCTATTTTCTTAAACATTATAAACACTCACAGAAACCACACAGTCAATACCAGCGAGATGTAACGTTGCACACAGACAGCTGAAATACAACTGAACGTGTTAATACTTGTCTGGCGGCCACTCTATTCGCCAGTGCTCCGCACGGCGTAAACAGGTATTATTTTATGGATGACCCTCGTAGCTACCGAATCATTCTAATTCTGTTTTACAGATTATTTCACTACTTGTAGGTCTGAATTTATAAATTTAATAATGTTGTATTTCAAAGCCATAAGTTATAATATACAGGAGAGAGTTTATCTGCTAACTGATTGGTATACAGGATGATAGAGTACTTGAAAGATATTGGGTGAAATTTTATACATGTTTTTAGGTAGTAAACATTTTTGGTTTTTCAGTAGTAAATGTAATTTTAGTATATTTAAATAGATTTCATGTCAAGCCATATATAAATCTAATATGAAAAATTACATGTTTGCATATCTCAAATATATACGATAGAAAAGTGGTCCTAAACACTCTTAATCCAAATGTGTAAGTTTAAGAGAAAAATAACAAAATGGATGGTTATACGGCAGATATTACTGCTATTTCAAACTACGCATCCTTAGTTATGAAATGTTTGCTCTCAAGCTGACATTTAATTCTTTACTAAGTATTTGTTAACGTGCAGAATGCTATAATGTCTCCCTCTTTTCCATTAATGTGTTAGGTTTACAGCTATTCGAGGCATAAATATGAAATAATTATTTTTCTGCATGTTATTATATATTGAGCTCCCACTCTGCCATATTTCATCTCATGCAATGTTTGTCAAAAAAAGCTAAACGTATTTGCCATATCTGGAAGATTGCCATCTCTCCTAAGGGGTAGGCAAAAAGAATGAACCGCCACACTGTTCTTTCCCGAGATATTTCTATCCCTTCCTCAACATTAATAGATCTTGTCACACTCGCTCGTCAATTCCTCTGACTCCTCACATGACACTTAATACATTAACATATTTGATTGATTTGATCATACCACAGATGCGTATACAGGATATGACTATGTAGTTTCTCGGAGGCTCCTTGATCCTAATATAAATTATTCCAGGTTATCCTAGAGTCTTTTGTTTATGAATAGAATTTTTCTGACAAATAGAACGTTCCGGGATCTAAGAATAACTCCAGGTTAAACTACAATAGTTTAGCCGCATGTAAACAATTGTTAGTGGCCATGATTATCACGTCCGGGTCACCAATTTGTAGTGTGAGGTGGTTCGGTGTGCAAGTGAAAAGTCAGAGGTTGGTTGGTACACAGTATAACAATAGATAGGGCGAGAGCGTTATAGCGGACGCGTGTCGCTCGGCCGAAGGACGCGGTAATAAGCCCGGAGCAAAGACGGGGTCCTTGTCTCCAGGGGCGCTATGCTGCTGCCAGTATACTAGCGCCATAGGTTAGGTAGGGGGGATGGGATTAATCCTCGCAGTCCCACAGGAGTAATTTCATATTACGAAACATGAGTTATAATAAAAATAATAAAATTTGGTCACATATTCCTGGGAGTGAAAACGAGAAAGGAACCATTAGATCGATAATTGTCTGGGGATTAATTGAACTGTAGAGGCATTTTATGATCTATAAAAGTGAGGAACTAATTCAAACTACACAATCTTAAATCCAATTGTCTATTCCCAAAGAGTAGTGCCTACTGTCTTAGGTGCCCAATAATGAACAGAAAACTTATTGTTATCATTAACTTGTTGAAAGCAAAGAAAAAACAAATAACCTAACTCATTCCATTAATTCGGTTAACTATAGAGTAATGTTAATCTGAAGGAGGGTGTAGAGTTAGATTGGTGTTTTGTAATATTAGATAAATGTATTGTGTAAGCCAGCATATGCTGGGAGTTTCGCTTCCTCTGGAGCCACCATCCAGTCCATGTCAACTACACAATAAATATATTCTGCTGTTGGATACATTGTTTTATTTTATCCCTGTGCTGGAAACATTCAATAAAATATTATGCATTTTTATTTATTGTAGTTTTTTTAATCATCTAGACCAGCTGTCAACAAACACCAGTACATGGATCAGATCTGGCCCTCAAAAAATGTTCATCTGGCAGTGAGTGTTTTTATAAATATACGAGGCATATCTAGAAAGTAAGTGTACTAAGGCTCTCACGACCGGATGGATTTTATTTTCGACATGTTGGCTACACTTCCGTGTAGCCTGACCCTTCCCCTCCGCAACGAGACCGGTTCGAGGTCAGTACATTGAGAAGTGTTGACGCGACAACACGTTTCGTGAAAAATGTCAATCCAATCTCCCGCCAAGTGTGAAATGTGTGAGACCCTAAAAAAATTGCGGAGGGTGATTCAGAACAAGAGGAGAGAGAAAATGCCAGAAGGTGAAGATGTGTCCCTGACCTAGCACCTTCAGGTTACTATCTCTTTACCTCCCTGAAGCTGCACATGGGTGGAAAAAGGATTTCAACCGACGAGGAGGTGAAGTGGTCGAAGGGGTTGGCGGGAAACTACTTCGAGGAAGGCATCAAAAAGTTGATACCCCGCTTCACCACCTGCATTGAGAGGAATGGCGACTATGTCGAAAAATAGCTTACATATATACTACGGTAACCACATCATTTTTTTATTTAAATAAAAAAAATTGTAACCTACTAAAATTCAGTACACTTACTTTCTGGATATGCCTCCTATATTCAATTATTAAAATAAACACAAACTTCGCTCTGAAATCAATTCCATTACACAAATTCTACTTTTATTTTTATTTTTTAAAAGACTAATACCAAGGATTTTAATCAATGATATTAGAATTTATTTTACAATCTTCAATGTGAGCAGAAAATAGCTCATTATTATGAAGAAGGAATCTGGTCGTGTCCAAGCTTGAACCCATGTCCCCTGGATCAGGAGCCAAGCGTTCTATCCCCTAGACCACCACCCGAATGTTCACTCTTACAAAATGACTTAACCGAGCGAACTCTACCCTTTAAGTTCTCCAACCATAAGAATATGGCAACAAATCAACATTATACATTTATAAGTGCATTTTGGAATTATAAGATTTTATAAAAAAATCTTCACACTATTGAGATATCAAACTCACTTCCTCCAATCACAAGCCAAGTGTTCAGTCCCTGAGGGCATCACCAATACTATACTCAAAATCCTTACTCCCTTGCATACCTGTTCTTTTTGCTCCTCTAGAGTCTTTCCCTGTTTACGGCAAAATAAAATATACTCTGCTCCATATACAGATTTAAGGGTAATGAGTGGTGGCCCTGTTTGAAAACAAATCAAATGCTGAAGGTGTCCTTAGGCAAAGCAACAAAGTGATCCACAAGACGGCGTGTGAAGTGTATTAACCAAATTGCACATTTAATTCTCAACCATTTGAAAAAATCATGATTGTTTAGGCTATTTTTGTAATCAAACAAAGATGTTAGCAACTAGACATTTAGAATATAAATAATTGCAGATGTTATTTATGTATAATACATTTAATTTTTATCTTTGTTTGCCGACCTGTAAAGGTATTTCAATATTATCGCCATATTTTCCGGCAAATAAAATAACAAATAATTGTTTGGATATTATTTGAATAGGCCGAACAGTCAAAGGTGCTGGCTTAGGACCATAGAAAGGTATTTTTAAAAGGTCAATAAACATAATTGCAGTATTTCCCGCATTAGTTTACTTAAAGTTTATGTAAACAGTAAATTCTATAGAGCACTTATAAAGGATAATCCTAGCAAGAGGTACAATGACAAGAAACCATCATGCCGTTTCCCCGAGAGGGTAGGCAGTTAGAAAATTATTATTTAGAAATTTAATTAAACAAAAAGGTTGTTTAGTCACAGTACATTTTAGATGGATTCGTGGAACATAAATTAAATAGACAAATGTGCACCATCTAAAAATAACATCTTGTATTAAATTATTTTTATTTTGTTATTTTATTTTATATCATTGTATTTTATATTATTTGTTTTAGATTTATTTTGTGGATTTTGGAAGATCGAAGTGTGCGCGGGAGATGCCTATTGGTGGCGATGAGGTTCGCAACCCATCACACCGCGTCTCCCGCGGGGCGAAAAGAGAAGGATGGAGTGCCGCATCAGTAAAAGTGTGACAGTCCATTCTTTCTGCCTACCCTTTCGGGGAGACGGCGTGATGGTTAGTTAGTTAGTTAGTTACATTTTAGATATATGTTAGTTATACCTAACAATTACGGACGAATTACAAATCTTGGTGTCGAGAATGAATGAGGTATGCAAGTCAAATGATTTAATAATGAATGTCGGAAAGTCAAAGGTGATGGTTTTCGAAAGGGAAGAGCAAATGACAGTTTGTAATATAAGTGTGAATGAAGAGAACTTGGAACAGGTGAGGGAATTTGTGTATTTAGGTAGTATGTTCACAGCAGATGCCCGAACGGATAGTGACGTCGAAAGAAGGGTTGGTGCGGGTAACAAAGTGAATGGAGCTTTAAAAATAGTTATTGGAAACAAGAATTTATCAATGAAAGCGAAAACGGCCGTTCACAATGGAGTTCTGGTCCCAACCTTAATGTATGGAAGCGAAGCATGGAACTGGCAAAGAAGGATGAGAGTAGAATAAATGCGGTAGAGATGAGGTCCCTAAGACGTATGTGTGGTAGAACGATATACGACAGAATCTCAAATGCTGATATAAGAAAGGAATGTAGAGCGGAAGAAGGTATAATGAACAAAATTATGAAAGGATCGCTGCGTTGGTTCGGACATATGGAACGCATGGATGGAGAAAGAATGGTTAAGAAAGTATACGTTAATGATGTAAATGGGGTACGAAGTCGAGGCAGACCGAGGAAAACATGGCATGACCAAATTAATCAAATTTTAAAGGTTGGTCATGTTAGAAGTCGGAGGAATCGACGTGCGTGTATGACTCGTTGTATGAATGTGGAGGAAGCTAGAGAGGTTTGCCAGGATAGAGTAGTGTGGCGGTCCATTCTCTCTGCCTACCCCTGCGGGGAAACGGCGTGATGGTTTTGTTGTTGTTGTTGTTGTTATACCTAACATTATTGCAATGTTTAAATTTTGTAATGTTTTGTGTGTCTTTGTTTGTCTTTGCATCTTTGTGTTATTATTATGAATAGATATGTAACGACTTAGTATTTTATGTAAATGGATCTAATTGGCCTACACGGTGAATGATAAAGCCTTACGGTGTGGTTAGGCTAAGATTATAATTATTTAAATATTTAATTTTAATTTTATAATTTTAATGTGCATAAATATGGTACGGAACAGAATGACTTGAGATAACGGGAAAAACCAGCCACCCTTAGTTAGGGTAGACCATATATACAGAACCCTTTTAGATAAGGGAGAAGTCTCCAGTTGTCAGTGCTACAGTAAGGACCATCCTTATACTCCCGCGATCTCACGTCAGTTTTCCGTTCCGTCGAAGAAGTGGACATTCAGTGTGGAATGTCGTAATGCTTTGGGCGGAAATAAATAGATCGATCCGAGACCGGTGTGATTATTTGGAAAAGTGACGTGGGAATATGTGTGCTGCACCATCAGGAAGCCGTGCTTCCGCTTAGCCGAGTGCCAGGACCGATTGCAAGTTTCGGCTAAAGCGTCAAGCTGAGCTTTAGGCTGGAACAATGATTGAAAACAGGTACAAAATTTAATCATTAAATAAATTGCTTGTTTATTTTCCTTTAGTAAAGACATTTATCCCCAGTGCAGTAATCTCGGTTCCGCAGTCTGGTCACACTCGATCACTGGTGCCATGGCACAGTTACCTATTTTAAAAAATAATCTAAATAATGAAAGAAAGAATTAATACAAATGAAAATGTCAGTTTTCTAGAAGTTTATCAATGTTTGATAATGCCTTAGAAGGGGAAACATGTCATTCCCATAAAATGTAATAAAATATAACTTCTAGAAAACTGACATTTTCATCGTATTAATTATTTAATATGGAGTTTTACATCATTGTTCGAGAAATAATAAATATAGATAGAAAGAATGTTCATTTTCTTTCAAGGTCTTCCAAGGGATTCGTTTACAGCAAAGTCTAATACCTCTTGCTGGTTCTTGGGATACCACTTGGGCCTTCAATGTGATAGTTTCCCATTGCTTTCCACATTTTATAATGTTTTGTTTTATTCCTGTTGTTTTTTAGTTTTGACTGGTTTCAGCATCTGCTGCCTCTGGTCAAGGCCAGAAGATATTTATATCATCATCATCAGCCCTTAGTCATCCAGTGCTGGCAACATAGGCCTCCCTTCCCGACTTCCACAACTCTCTATCTCTCGCCGCTCTGTGCCATTGACCTCCTGCCACTCTCTCGATGTCATCAGACCATATGGCTTGTGGTCTGCCAGGATTCTATGGCCGGTTCTCGGTCGCCACCCCAGGGTGCGTCTTGTCCACCGATCTTCCGTTGTCCTCGCTAGATGGCTGGCCCTATTCCACTTCAACGGGGCTTTTTTTTTATATGGATGAAATAAAACATAGTAACATTATTATAATTTTTTAATTTATTTATTTAAATTTACAGCAAGGCGTATAATTACAGTGATAAGTATTAAAAAAATCTGTATTTACAATAATTGTTTAATATTACATACAAGTTGCTAGTAATGGGGGTTGGAGCATATTTCTCGGTAGTAATTTTTGCTCCTTATGGGAAGTCACCTGTACATTAGGTGCGAAGGACGTGATCTTCGATAAAAATCATGTTTTATTGTAGGTTATTAGTGGGAATTAATTACATTATTTGTGCCATCTCTCTGGGACTGACACAGACAACCAATACTGACCAAAGTCATCTGTCAGCGACAAGATCATTACATTATGGGACATCAGCTTTATATGATAGAGGTTGGCAAAAGGTTGGTCTTAACCATCGAATAAAGCCCCAAAGTTGAAAAGTCACAATCGTAGGGTGGCCACTTCTTAGGAACGGGGTAGCGTAGTGTGCGGTTTTCAGCGTTAATGGAGAGTTTATTTAATACACCATAACGAGAGAATCTGTCTAGATCAGATTGAAGTTTAAGGCAATCAAAGTGTCAGAAATGTTCAGAAAGACCTTCATGTCATCAGCGAAGAGGAGATGTTTGGAATGGAGAAAACAGTTGCCAATGACATGAATATAAAGGATAAAGAGAAGAGGTCCCAAATGGGAACCTTGGGGAACCCTGGAAGGAATTCCCACGAAGTCTGACTTTAAGCCACCAATCACCACAGCTTGTCTACGATTATTGATATAAGAATGTATCCACCTTAGAAGGTCACCGTAGATTCCTAGTCTATTTAATTTCAAATCAAATCAGTTTATTAACTCAAAAGACATTACAAACGGCAAAATGTTTAAGGCATCTATTGAGTACAGGTAAAATATTATAAAAATACAATATATACCAGGAACGCATTAGAGATGGTTCGACATTAGGAAGACAAGATACTTTCTTAGCCACATAGCCACATTAAAAACTACCGCCCAATCTCCATTTTGTCTACCATCAGCAAGATTTTCGAACGCATTATATACGACCAAATATATCCCTCCCTTAAAAGTATTCTGAGCAATCAAGAACATGGATTTCTACGCAACAAATCTGTATTATCCAATCTGTTACCATTTACTGATTGTATTATCTCGAACATGCGTCGTGGACTCCAAACAGATGTCATATATAATGACTACGCCAAAGTTTTCGACAGGGTAAACCGCAGCATACTTTTACATAAATTTAGGAATGCTCGGAACCAATTATTTATAGCTTCGAAGAGATGGGACATTTCATAACCCATTTCTTTGAATTAATCAGGGGATATTTCGAGAACTCGGCCGTGCTAGAGGGTTTTGCTATTTTTGTCCCTAATAGATTTCTCCGACAGCGACAGCACAGATTGTTTTACCTACCGGCCACCAGAACCAATCTGCCTCTGGTGACACCGGTGGGAAGAGAAATTAGTCTGCTGAACGCGGTCTCCTCAGAGATCGACGTCTTTCATATTAGTGAAGGTACGTTCAGGGGATAAATACTCTTGACTTTAGAAAGTATTTTGTCTTCCTAATGTTGAACCATCTCTAATGCGTTCCTGGTATTATACATTTATTATATTATATTTTACCTGTTCTCAATAGATGTCTTATACTATAAAAATTGTTTGTAATATCTTTTGAGAAAATAAACTGATTTAATTTGATTTGAAAAAGACAACAAGAAGAACAGAGGCTGAACGTAGCAGAAATGAAGATGCTGAGGTGGGCCGCCGGGGTTACGATGCTGGATAAAGCTAGAAATGAGCACATCAGAGGTAGCCTAAAAGTCGCTCCCATAGCGGAAAAAACTAAGGAATGTACTGCGGTGGTACGGCCATGTGAGCAGGAGGGAAAATGAATACATTGTTCGCAAGACCCTGCAACTGGAAGACGGAAAGAGGGGACCAGGTGGGCCTCCTGCAACGTGGATGTCCACAGTTAGGAGCGACCTGAAGGCGCTGGGACTGGACAGCCAGATGACCCTGGATCGTAAGACTTGGTGGAGCCGTATCAGGAGGGCCGACCCCAAATAACGGGAAATGTCTAGGTCTAATGTAACTTGGGCCAAGAGGGAAACTTCGCATCGAAATACGAGGGGTTTACACGTTCCGGAAATGCACTCGGCAACGGTCGATGATCTAGCATCTGGAACTGCACGCCTGTTTGGCGGATCTCAACTGAAGCATCCGGAATTTATCAAATTAAATCGAATTTGGAGTTTGCATCCTGTGCTTGTCATAATTTTTTTTTAAATCTTTTGGTTATAGCTCTATATAATATTCATAGTTTGAGAACGGCAAGGCAAAACAAATTTGTCACATGTATATATATATTTTTTTCATATAAATAAAATATCTGTAAAACAAATAAAACAATCGCTTCTATAATGTATTATGATATATTATTATAATTTACTTGTGGGTAATTTATTAATAATTTGAGAACGCCCTCGCAAGGCAAAACTAATTTGTCTAAGTATTTATATATATTTTTTCATATAAATAAAATATCTGTAAAACAAATAAAACAATCGCTTCTATAATGTATTATGATATATTATTATAATTTACTTGTGGGTAATTTATTAATAATTTGAGAACGCCCTCGCAAGGCAAAACTAATTTGTCTAAGTATTTATATATATTTTTTCATATAAATAAAATATCTGTAAAACAAATAAAACAATCGCTTCTATAATGTATTATGATATATTATTATAATTTACTTGTGGGTAATTTATTAATAATTTGAGAACGCCCTCGCAAGGCAAAACTAATTTGTCTAAGTATTTATATATATTTTTTCATATAAATAAAATATCTGTAAAACAAATAAAACAATCGCTTCTATAATGTATTATGATATATTATTATAATTTACTTGTGGGTAATTTATTAATAATTTGAGAACGCCCTCGCAAGGCAAAACTAATTTGTCTAAGTATTTATATATATTTTTTCATATAAATAAAATATCTGTAAAACAAACAAAACAATCGCTTCTATTATATCGTCACTTCAAAGGTAAAACTCATTAAGTGACATTTCAAATTTTTCTCCTTTTCTTGCAACTTCCGCATCAGACTTGTGAATTCTACGTCAGAAAACAATCACCAAGTGTATTTATTAAAGAATAACAGTTATTCTTTAATAAAAACACTTGGTGATTACTTTCTGACGTAGAATTCACAAGTCTGATACAGAAATTGCAAAAAAAAAGTGAGTTTTACCTTTGAAGTGACGATATAATGTATTATGATATATTATTATAATTTACTTGTGGGTTATTTTTTAACACAACTCAAATGATTATAATGTGATATATTGACAAAAAGTAAAACGTTTGCCCACTTTATACATTAATTTTCATCACTCGGTGTTTAGAGCTTTTTGTAATATTTTTTTTAACTAAATCCAAGGCGATCCCTATAGAAGAACACACTGTTGAAGAATCTTGTTGCCGGTAATTCCACTCAGAATTGTGATGTGACGACGCATGTAATGAAAGCTGTAATTGAACAAATTAAATAAATTTTCATTTTCTAATTAAACAATAATCTTAACTTGAAACTCTGACAAAGAATGATTAAATCAATATTTGATTTATTTGATTGTGACACGTTTTCCTCGGTCAAATCTATTTCTATTTCCATTTACATTGTTAACACATAATAGTTTTACGATTCTTACTTCATTCATTCTTTCCATGTTTCCAAACCATCTTAATGTTCCTTTCATTATTTTGTTCACAACACTTTCATTCGCACTGCGTTCACTTTTTATATTTTCATTCAACATTCTATCATACAAAGATTTTTAATACATTTGTCTAAGAGATCTCATTTCTTCTGCATTTACTCTACTTACTTCTAATATCTCTCTTTAAATAAATGTAATAATTTTCGACCATTTATGATTTTTAATTATCCTTACCTACCATTCAAAAATTTCATTGACATTCAACATTTTGATTATTAAAATTACTAAATAAAACAGGCAAGATGTAAGCTGACTGTTGATGATATACCTGTGGAGCAGGTGATGAGTTTCAGGTATTTGGGAGTGGAGATCTGCAGCCAAAGTGACCTTTATACCGAAGTACGTGAACAAGTCAGTAAAGCCTCTGCCGTGTCAGGATGCCTGAAGAATCTGGTCTGGAAGAACAAGCACATGCGTATCGACAGCAAGATCAGAATCTATAAAACATGCGTGCGACCTATCATGACGTACGCTGTAGAGACGCGGGCTGACACTGTGCGAACCAAGGGACTACTGAGAACATCGGAGATGAAGGTCCTAAGATCAATTACTGGAAAAACCCTCCGAGATCGTGTCCGCAACGCAGACATAAGAAAAACCTGCGAAATAGAGGATATCGTTCAGTGGAGTAGATCCAGAAGAAGATACTGGAGGGACCATGTAGCCCGAATGGATGGTGACAGACTCGCATATACAGCCGCTTATGAAATCTAGATATGATTTCTGTGTCACAGATCGTCAGATCTATTAAAAGAAGACTAAATAAAACAAAAGCATATCAGATAATAATATTGAGGAACACTCCGGGCCACACAAATCATGCCCCCGTATAAACTAACAACCCACCAAATCACCTTCCAACAATGTTCCCATCAGACGTAAGAGGAATAGCCACATGAGCTGAACCTCTATAAGGCAGAAGATCCAAGTCCAAGTATTCTACTTACATGTATTCGATGCTGCATTATTATTTCAAAGGGATCTCAAAGGGCCTTTGGTCACCACAATATTCTTCTTCTTGTAGGCGTTCTTTTTGCCTTTCCCGTATGCAAGAAAATAGGATCCCAAAGATAGCTCTAGACAGTCTACCAAAGGGATCCTGGCCACCGAAAAACAGACGGAGTTGCAACCAATAATGTCATCAGACCTATAAGAAGAGAAGGAAGCTTAAATATAAGCTATAAATTAAGTTTATACAAAGCATGCAACAGGTAGGAACCTTACTATTGGACGATGTAATACTTATGATTGAAAAATAATTAGACAAACCTCCACATTTTCCGTTAGTTGCATCTCAGACACGCTCAAGACTGTAATAAATACGACTAGTTTGTAAAACATCAAACATTAATCGAACTAACGAGTTTCAATGGGAAATTATCTTGGAATAAGGACACAAAACGAAAAAGCCGCAATAAAATAATCGCTCAAAATAATAAAAAGTAAAAAATCTTCACAATTTGAGACTAATTGTAAAAATCCATTTCAAACGAAAAATTTTAATATTATATTTGAATAGACGAAATGTCATTAACCGAGTTTTCACCAAATTATTGCCATATGAACAAATAATAAATCAACACCAGACTCGTCGACCGGCAAGTATAATAAAAACCGATTTCGACAAAAATAATATATTAAAATTTTTTATATACACTACCTGCAATCAAATATGAAGTGAAGGGAACCTCTTTTTCTAATGATAACGGAATTCTTAATTTTAAATTGTATCGAATAATCAGATTGCACTTAAAATTATATTATATTTATATGCACGCAGTGGCGATGAGGTTCGCAACCCATCACACCGCGTCTCCCGCAGGGCGAAAAGAGAAGGATGGAGTGCCGCATCAGTAAAAGTGTGACAGTCCATTCTTTCTGCCTACCCTTTCGGGGAGACGGCGTGATGGTTAGTTAGTTAGTTAGTTAGTTATATTCATAATTTTATTATACGTTTGCCTTAACTTTGCGTTATTAATTCAAATAGTATGTATATTATTTTATACTAATATAAAAAATATAAAAGCCATGAGAAACCCTCAAACAACAAGGTAATAATTGTTTCGAAAAATGAGATTGTTTCGTACTATTTATATGTTAGTCTTCTATCAGCAAGCTGCGTTACTTTCAAAAGTATTAAATATGTGTATCATTATTTTGATATCTTTTTAAAATATGTTGTAACACAATATAAGTACCCGGATAATTTCTCTCCATCTTTAACATGATGGTCGGAATAACCGTATATATTATTTTATTAATATTTATTTTTTAAAAAAAACAATCAATCTTATTTCGCAAATATTAAATATTTTTACCGCTACGCAATTGCATATTATATACTTATAATGTTTTTTTTAATACATACAGCACTCCCGCCAACATTTTTCCCTGGTGATAAAATATAATCGCATACAATTAATATATTGATATTAAGTAAACGAAGGAGTTCTCTTCTTCATGTGTACTTTTGTTAATAAATAAAGTAACTCTCTGAATGTTTTATTCATAGACACAAATATTTTTAAAAAATTGATGGAGATAATCTCTTTGGGGAGATCTCTTCGGCTCAAACTCCACTGCGTCGGTTGCTTTCGGCTATCACCGGAATATGGTTGATCTTGAGCCAGGTGAATGGGTACTAAAGGGTGTAAGGCGAGCAAACTTAAAATATTTTGAATGTTCAAATTTTGAACGAATAGCATACGATATTTAAAATTGCACAAATACACAATGTAGCAAATGAAAGATATGCTATGTTTTTTTTTTATTATCAAGAAATAAAAGCAGTTTATGTCATTCATATTTTACAGACAAAAACTTATTAAATAAAGATATTTTTGGTAGTTTACATAATATAATATGAAATACGCAATCTTAATTAAGTAATCAATATACACAAATATGCTGTCTGTCAAAAACGTTTAAAAATTTTATTGAATAAAATATATTATTAAAATGAAATGTATTACATTTTTGTATATTGGCTGACTTTTACTTTTGATATTATGTCCTCCCTTTGATAACACCAAGGTGATCTTCTCGGTGGTAAACATCTTTGCAGCTGTAATATTGTGAAGACTGTAAAAAAATAAGATGAAATTATTTCACATTTGTATGTTACTATTATTTTTTGTTTTAGCTACATACTGTTGTTCTTCATAATAGTCCTTTCAGGCACCACGAAGGTCTTCCAAATTATTATATTTACATATAGTATTTTTTACCTCGTTTGTATAATCAATCTTCAATCAATAACTGCAGGACTGGATATACTTGCAAAAAACAAACAAATGTAATATATTATATTATATGATTTTCATGCAATGTCTTCTTCTTGGAATGCCATGTCAGGTCCCTCCGGCGTCAGCTATCACCATGTCGTATGCCTCTCTGTCCTGTGCCAGACGGTTCATTGTGATGTCCTGGGTATCCTGGGATCCCCTTGCCTTCTCTGGAGGATTTTCTCTCGGGATTACCTTCCTTTAGCTGGGAGTATCCAGTTTCATGGCGCTGGAAACTCGCCATTCACCCTCTCTCTATCTGCTACGACAGTGATCACATTGCCCAGGGTATGCGGGGCCTGAGACACCACTCAATGACGCTAGAGAGTTGGACTTGGTAGTAGTGTTTCTGGTATTATTGCAACATGGTGCATTATGATATTTTTAGGGCCATTCTCCATCCTAGCCGTACTACCCATCCGATATAATGTTGCAGTTTACATTTGTGCATGTAGGTACGAAAACTCAAACATGAATGAATTAATGCATACCTTTAAAATTTCCATTATATCTGTAAGCCCTCCTTCATCATCCCATCTCATCGCTGTGTTTTGTAAGTATTAAATAAAATAATAATATACTGCCAGTTTCAGTTGAAAATCTATTTAAAATTAACTAAAAACGAAAAATCAGTAAAATTAAATATAGGGTAAATGAAAGCCCTTTTTATCAAAAAAACAAAACAAAACAAAAAAACACGCGCATACATACGGCAGAATTGAGGATTTTTTGGATTAGGTATTTTGAATAATTGTTTTAACAAAATAAGATTTTCAAATCACTTTTAATTATTTCTCTTTAATGAAATATAAACATCACATTTATTAAATACATAATATAATGTATTTTTGATAACTAACATGATTATATATTTTATTATCATTATGATTAGTATTATAATATCATTTCACTATAGTATATTCTTTGTATCAAAAATACGATATACTTTGACCTATTTCCAAACGATTAGCTCTGAAAAAAACCTGTTATTTGCACATAATCCAATTAATGGAAATAATCGGGGTAATTTAAAGTTTTTTTTTGTGAGGGTACGGCCACACCGGAGTGCCTGGGTAGGAGTCAAAACACAGTTTGCTTGTAATCACACCCTGTGGCGCGAACCCTATAGTGTGGCCAGTCCCATAGTACCTAACCATACGTTGGTTCGCCAGGTGTCCACCTAGCCTCCGACCCTAGCACTTCGGTGTGGCCGTACCTGAAGCATTTTTCTCTAGGCATTTCGAGATGTATTTAATGCGACTGATCGATAACTACAATCTAATATCTTTAGATATTGGGGTACGTGGGAAACAGCACCACGCGACGTTATCTCCTCTTCAACGGGTGCATTTTAGAGTCTGCGTTACTTGTGTTGGGATTAATTGGCTTCTATGGTTACCTAGTCTCGCCCTTGCCCATACCTATTTCCTTATTTGATGGTCATCATTTGTGAACTGGTGGTACATTTAACAATTCATATCTAGCCAGAATACCTTCACCAACGTCTGAACTGCGTTGTTATTAATTTTCATAACTGATAAAAATTTGAATGTTGTGTTTTGTGGTTGTATGGAACGCGAATTTGATTAACTGATTTTTGTTATTATTGGCATGTGAATAATGCGGAATTTATTGCTTAAAAGCAAAAATGTTTGATTGTAAAACAAAAGTAGGTATTCATATCGCTTAAATGACAGTTTTATACGTTACTCTTTGTTGGGGCGAAATACGACGATCGTGGTTTCTGTGGCAGTTTGAAATAAAACTTCAAGCGGGGAGATCATTATATTTTTGAAGAATTGCATTCTCAAAAAAATCGCAAATAGTTTTACACACTTTATTAGGTTATTATGTATTCTTACAATCAATCGATAATATTGTATAATATATGATTATAATATTTTTCTTGAAAACGAATACAAATATGTATTTTTTCAATTCGTTGACAAACCAGTACTTTCTTGGATAACAGTGTACTTCTTAAGTGAAGGGTCTCTTTGAAAAGAGCGCAATAAAAATAACTTTTACATGTATATATTGTAGATACAGGGTTATTCCGAAAAAAGTTTAATTTAAAATGAAAAAGCCGGTGGACGTATTTATTAAAACCCTTAAAGGCAAGCGAGGTTATCGCTGAAAAAGTAGTGCTCGAAATTTTATTGATTGATTTGATCATTCAGGAAATATCATCTGATGACGTCGGAATCTTACGAAAAATTTTGATTTGCCCTAACTATACAAATGAGTAATTTCTCTTCGGCTTTTACATGTTTCTCGGAATAACCCTATTTGTGACAGACTGGCAACGTACGAGGCGTTGTAACATTGATACATATCTATAGGTATACTCGTATATACGAGTATATCGTGAATTCTTGATTCGCGAAACATCAAACACCAATTCCGCTATTCGGTAAGAGTAATATAATTAGTATAAAGTTACAAGTTCAGAAAAGGTGACAAGCTCGGTAAAGATACAGGTTCAGTGGATGTTAACAAAATGGATTCCAACTAACAAATAAGAATAGAATGGGAAAAGTACCGTTTGCGTTGAAAAATAATTATTGGTAGATGACATTCCAGGATTCTAATTTTCGTTTTTTTTTAATTCTCATTTACTTACAAAACAACATATATTTTCAATTTTTTTATAACAACCATGTTTTATAGAATTGACATAAGTATATATTTTTAAGGACTTTTTTTAGTATTAACAAGTTATTGTCTGCATTGAAAAATGAAGAGCTAAATGTGTTCACTTGCGCCGCTGAATCAGTTCTCTCCGGCTTTATATCCGAATAACTTCGAACGGGCTAAGTGTCAACGTTAGATTCGTTCAAAGTGACAGACTATTCTCGATCTGTGAAATAGCAAATATGAAATCGGCAAATCCGTCTGCAGAAACGGTTACAAGTTCGGAAACGCTACAAATCAACAGGTTACAGGTTACTTTTTGGATGAAGGTAAAAATAGTTAAGATTACAAGTCCAATATAAGTAATAGGTATCACATCAACTTTGGGGTAAAAATAAGTCTTGGGCATTTCATGCTATAATTACGTATTTGGTATTTTTTTAATTTTCAATTATACGGAAGAACGTCTACCAAGAAATTTAAGTAACAAAATTGGGGCCTTAAATATTAATACTTTTTGGGATGCTATTTTTTTTAATTAGTACTAAAAAGTTAGTTTGCTTTAAAATAATATAAAGATACCCCTTTAGATTGGTACTTCAGTGTAATTTTGTAAAAAAAAAACTATTTTTTTCTTATATATTACGAAACACAAAATATCCATTCCGCACCTATAGTACATACCTAGAGAAAATATATTTTTGGGGTACATTTTACATATCGCATGAAATTAACGCCAGTTCAGTGTGCAAAATATTCTGATTTTTATCACTAAATGTGAAAAACAAACGCGGATTGTCAGGGAAAGCATTATCAGTAGGAAAAAAAACTATTTGAATTTCACATCAGACACCCAATATTGTTATTGTTTTGAATTTTCTTGATAAATGTTCAATTACCCAAATTGAAAATTTAAAATATGTTTATAAAGACCTCGTTTATTTTTTATAAATTCGGCTTCATTAATTGTAGACGATATAATACGATATAGGTATAATAGAACACTACGGGGTAACAGGGCGCCGCGGACGGCTCAGGGGATCGAGCTATCAAATATCAAAGAATATTTCGTTATTTTCCTGGGAAATGTATGTTACTTCCAGGTTTACGCTGTGATTATCACCTTAGTCCGAATCATCTTCAATCACGATGATCTCGTCGACATCCGGGAAGAACAGGCCGCGTAGCTCGTCCTCGTCCTCAGCGGCGTCTTCCTCCATAGTGGAATCGTCGCTTGTTTGGCCGTCAGATTCTCCTTCTTGCTCATTGTCAGAATCCTCCGAGGAAGTATCATCAGAATCCTGAAATCCCAATTTTTTTCGGTGAAATATATTTCACAAACTTCGTTGGTACACGGTGCTAAAGCCTTTGTTTTATTATAACAATGTGAAGTGGGTGTAAATAAAAAAAAATGGTGATCTAATACATATTTCCGCAAAACAGTCATACGCAGTACAAACCAATCGTAGTATTTCTGACATTCGCGATATTAAAAAAAAATCGCTTCATAGATATGTAATTTGTTTAATAAAGAACTTACCTCCTCTCCGGCGTCATAATCCAGGTCATCGTCGCTGCTGGAATCGTAATTCATCTCCAAGAAGGATGGCTCCGTAATCCCGTAAACAGGGGTGTCCGGCCCCGAGATGCCCAGGCTCTCCGCAGTCAGCAGACTCTTCTTGGTTGGGAAGCGAGCATCCATTGGCGGGAAGTTGATACGCTTCCTAGAGACTTGGTTGCTCGGGCCGGCCACGTCCATGGGGCCGCCAGCGGCACCTTCGTTGTTCGGTAGCTCTTCCACCCGTTCCGCACTCTCAGCTACAGAGCAGTGCACTTGATTCGCATGATCAAAGGTGATGATCAATCTTAGCTCGAATCTATGAGCGGGTTCAAGGTACCCCTCTAGCTCCGTATCCTCGCCAATGAGTAGACGGCACGCTGCGAGCAGTTGTCGATGGAGCTTGCGGACCAGCTCTGGAAACTCCTCTGGGTTGGGAGAGTCCCCCTGGATGCTGAATTCATCCTGGCTGCTGGAGTCACTAAGGCTGCTGGAGTCACTGAGGCTGCTGGAGTCACTGAGGCTGCCGTAATCCATCTTCTTGGTGAAGTTCGCTCGGTTGCTATTAGCTTTAGCGAGGATGTTCCTCTGATCAGCTCTTATCGCCCCCTGGGTTTCCGCTGTGTAAGGAAAGAACCACTTGGTACCTGTGAAAATGTTTTGGAATTAGAAAATGTTTTAAAATTGCATGAAATTACTGAGGGTCGTGATCTCCCATTACTGAGGGTCGTGATCTGATATGGAAATGCCCATGGCTAACAGTTTATCTGAAGGAAAAGAAATAGTTTTATCATAGAATGTTTTCCAACCTGCGAGTTTATATGTTAGTTTGCTGTCGCCGAAAAAAACTTCCTTGTGCACTTATTAGGTTTGTATGTACGCATATAGGATTTCATATCGAATAATTTTCATTACAACTCATGTGCACTCTCCTCGCAAAAGAACGAAACGAGAAACGGAAGAAAATGTGAAACAGTTGTTACTCTTGTGGAGTGCCCCCCTCCCTACTTGGAAATATTCGCTTGAAAATAATTCACCCTTTGTTTGTTTAGATTTCTCGGAAGTGAATCTGCATCAGGATATTTGTCTCTAATGCGCATGCGCTCCATTGACGCAGTAGCCCCCCCATACCTGGCGGGGAGCGTGGGTTGAGGGGATCGCCACCACCCACCTGCCTCCCTTCCTAAGGCCTCATAAACAATATGTTTCGACTATTCATTGCTCCCAACAATCTTGCTGGCCTTAAAATAATGTATATTAATAGCATTAAATCAATTTTAGAAAAAATAGTAGGTATTTTTATTGCGCTCGGTCCCGATTCACCAACAGGTGTTTTTAAAATGCATAGGCTACTGCCCTACTCCAACACGCGCGAGAAACTTCAGGGTTTACTTAGAATTTGTTAAGAATGCGCAACAGTTGGTTCGGCTTTGCACTCCTTCCCTAAAAGTGGTGGGGGTGAGGGGTGAACGCCTTCCCCTCCCTGTCTGGCCTATGCACTTTCAGGATACCTGTAGGGCCACAACAATGACCCAAAATAGAAACTATGTCACTCAAATTTTCCAATCGGAAACTGTTTCCAGCGTCTCGGGAGAACTATAGTTGCACACAAAGAGACTCATGAAACACGAAGAGTCGGCAAAGTGCCGAACTCCCGTCGAATATTGCAGAATGCAAGTAGGTACTGTCTCGCACTCTCAGCAGCTGGTGATGTTTCCTGGTGCCTAAAATGACATTAATTCACAATTTTCGGACGCAAATTTACGCTCTTTTTTCTAAATTAAGTATGTATGACGGTTGAAAACAATGATAATAATAAAATAAGGTAAATATTACTTACAGAGGACAGACACGGGGAGAACACGTCAACACGGGCCGGAACAACTGGTTAGACTGAATCAGGACGCAGACCCGGACAGGGTGGTGAGCCTTTATTGATCCAGGGGAGCTCACTCTTGCAGCCCGGCCAACCTGCTCCGGTTGGTACTATGCAGTTTCCCAGGTAATCAGTTTAACCACCTGGAAACGTGAATGAAAATTCATCCCCTGTACCTACCCCAATAAAATTTATGCGGGATAAGAAGGAAAATCGAATAATTTGTAACAACTTCTCGAATTAAACTTATAATGAATAAGAAGAGTGTTAATAAGTATTTAAATGGTCACGAAAACTTTGTTTTGTGATATACCGCGCTCGATTTAACGTTTTATTTGATGTTTACAACAACAACAACAAACCATCACGCCGTTTCCCCGTAGGGGTAGGCAGACAGAATGGACCGCCACACTACTATATCCTGGCACACCTCTCTAGCTTCCTCCACATTCATACATCGAGTCATACACGCACGTCGATTCTTCCGGCTTCTGACATGACCAACTTGAGACGCTGATGTGTTGGATATTTTTTAATTGGCGTTTTTCACGAAACTGCTTATTTCAAACTGATGAATAAAATATTTCGAGATCAGCTCTACCGATATTAATGAAATCCTTTCACATATTCGTAATAAAAATAAGATTCTAACTTACATACGATATTTTGATGAGTGCCACGTTCATCTTTATATTAAACTAACTAACTAACTAACCATCACTCCGTCTCCCCGAAGGGGTAGGCAGAAAGAATGGACTGCCACACTTTTCTTTCCTGACATATTTCTCTCGCTTCCTCAACATTCATACATCGTGTCATGTCTCACCTGGCTGACATTCAATATTTGATTTATTTGATCGTGCCACGTTTTCCTCGGTCTTCCTCTATTTCTGGTTCCATTTACATCGTGAACATATAATTTTTTTACCATTCTTTCTTCATTCATTCTTTCCATATGTCCAAACCATCTTAATGATCCTTTCATTATTTTGTTAACAACACCATCATTCGCACCGCATTTATCATACACAGAGTATCCACACATTCGTCTAAGAGATCTCATTTCTAGTGCATTTATTCTACTTTCATCCTTCTTTTGCCAGTTCCATGCGTCGCTTCCATACACAAGGGTCGGTAGAAGAACACCATTGTGCACTACTTATGATAAATTATCGAATGCAAAAATAAGAAGACATGACAAGATGTATGAATGTTGAGGAATAGAGAGAAATATGTCAGGAAAGAAAAGTGTGTCAGTCCATTCTCTCTGCCTACCCCGAGAGACGGCGTGATGGTTAGTTAGTTAGCAAATATGGCAGTTCATAATGGAATTATAGTGCCAACCCTTCTGTATCTATAATTATTATTATTATTAGTTTGTTGAAAAAACCCTTGCATCATACAGCGCGAGCCAAAACGATGTAAAGGTCGAAAAAAAAAGAATATCAAAGGAAATATACATAGAACCTTATGAATATGAATATGCCATTTATTCCTTGCTGCCCTTGTCGTAAAGGTATTCACGAATTTGCCATAATTGCATCCAAAGAGGTCTATCTCTTTTGCAACCTCATTTAAAAGACGAATCGCTTTCAATACAGGAGAACTTCGAAGGGCTTCTGTGCGGCAATCCTCTGTGCGGCAATTAGACCCATAATCACCTATGCAGCCCCCATCTGGGGTCACGCAGCTCAGAGTCACACACGGAAACTTCAATTCCTGCAAAACATGGTCATCCGGCTTGCGCTGGATGCTCTCTTTTGGACCAGGATTACACAACTCCACCTAGAGGCGGTTCTCCCCAATCTAGACGAACACATCCACACACTGGCCGAGCGTTTCTTTCAGGGGTCGCAACACACCCAAACCTCTCTATTTAAGAAACCTCGACTACACCCCCGACATTCACTACCGTCACACCAGAACCCCTCCCAACCATCACCCCCCCCTGATCCACTTTAGACGTGTAAAAAAAAAGGTATAAATAATGTACTATACTATAACTATTAAATGTCCTCCTAATCTTTCCCTCATTACTCCATCCTACATAACATATCCTCATTCCCAACAAAGTCACTTCCAACAGGTGGGGGAGCAATAGCCTTCGGGCTGATACTCCTGAAAGACAAGATCATAGATAGACAGATGGGAATGACATGTTTCGCCTTTCTTTTGTTTTTATACTTATTTATTTAGTTATAAAAAATTACAAAACATATTTCTTAAATCTAGTAGGTATATGACATTTTTAATATATAATATTTAAATTTAACAAAAAAAAGATTAATAACTTAAAAACTTTAAAAATGTGACTGGATGTACAATATACATTGGTTGCGGAATTTATGAACATTATCCGAGTCCTTCATGACTTGTGGCAAGCTATTAAATACTTTCAAACCTTTGTGAAAAAAATCTGTTTTCGGAACCCCTTGAACCCCTTAATTCTAAAATTTGTTTTGTTTCTCGTTGGGTACCCATGTATTTCATAATTTTAAGCAACTGGGTCACCCAAATATTCAAAGTCAAAAACAAGTCAAAAACCAAATCAAGGATGTACTCAAGAACTGTGTTGAAAAATCAGCGTTATGTGATAGGGTAACAGTAAATGAGATGACCGCAGCCATTAAGTCCCTAAAAGCTGGAAAAGCTACTGGTGCTGACGGAGTCATGCCCGAGTTCCTAATTCATCTCGGTAAGAAAGCACAAGAATGGCTTGGAAACTTTTTCACTGACATACTCAATAACGGTAGACTCCCAAAGGCTTGGCTAGAGGCTAGGGTAATAGCGATCTTAAAACCTGGAAAACCATCAAATGAACCTAAAAATTACCGCCCCATCTCTTTACTCTCTGTGATTTATAAATTATTTGAACGAGTTATAGGATGTAGAATAAGCCCTATAATCGACAAAGTTTTACCCGTTGAACAGGCCGGGTTTAGAGAGGGAAGAAGCACAGGTGAACAGGTTCTGTCACTGACAACACATATCGAAAACGGTTTCCAGACACAACACAAGAGTGGAGTTGTGCTTCTCGATCTGTCAGCGGCGTATGACACTGTGTGGAAGCAAGGACTCCTCCTGAAGTTTGCTAAAGTAATTCAGTGCAAGGCAACAACCAAGCTCCTGGAACAAATGCTTTCCAACAGAAAAATCAAAGTCTGCCTGAACGACAAGATAAGCAAACACCGCATCCTACAGAACGGACTACCGCAGGGATCGGTTTTGTCCCCCACTCTTTTCAACCTCTATACCTCGGACATTCCACAAACAAACTCCCGCAAATTCATCTACGCAGATGACATTGCTCTGGTGACGCAAGACAGATGCTTTGGCAAAATGGAAGGAACGCTCAACGGTGATCTTGAAATACTCTCTGAGTATTTCAAAACATGGCACCTCACCCCGAATTCATCAAAGTCAGCCTCAATTGCGTTTCACCTCAACAACCGGGAAGCTAAGAGGAACTTGAAGGTTGAAATGTGCGGTCACACTATTCCTCCTGAGCCTGCTCCCAAATATTTGGGCGTTAAGCTGGACCGAGCGCTGACATTTAGAAGCCATATTGAGGCCACAAAAGGAAAGGTAAAAACCCGGAACAATATTATTTCAAAACTAGCCGGTACTACATGGGGTAGTGACGCCAGGACCTTGAGGACTTCGGCAATGGCTCTAGTGTACAGTGCGGCGGAATACTGTGCACCTGTCTGGGCTCGCAGTGACCACTGCAGGAAGCTGGACGTGGAGCTCAACAAATCAATGCGCACCATCACAGGAACCGTTAGGTCTACACCAGTCCAATGGCTCCCAGTCCTGTCTAATATCGCTCCTCCACCTCTGCGTAGATCCCTGACATCAATCAAGATGGTTGATAGAGTGCGTAGCAACCCGCTTCTTCCTGCTTTCAAGGACATATTCCAACACCCTGATAAGCGTCTCAAGTCAAGAAACCCCATCTGGACGGTTGATGATCGCTGTAGGGATGTTGAGGCAAATTGGAAGTCCATATGGGAGGAGCACGCCGTGAAAAATCACCAACTAGTTGCTGTACCACACCAGGAGGCGCCAGGTTTCAGTCTCCCAAGGGGGCTGTGGACGACCCTAAATAGGATCCGAACAGAGCAGGGACGGTGCGGTTTCCTCATGCATAGATGGGGACTTACTCCATCTCCTGGATGTGACTGTGGGGCGGAGAGCCAGACTATCCGGCACATTGTGGAGGATTGCCCCACCAGAAGATGGAGGGAGCAGTGAAGTGGATGGAGGGTCTGGATCTTCGCTTGTGACGCGGCCCAATGGCCCAGAAAAAAAAAAAATTTGCCGCCATACGCAAAGTAAGTAAAGTAAGTACCCAAATATTTTAGTAGGAGCTCACCCCTCAATTTGAAAGCAAAAATAAGTGTATTTAAAGTGACACTCTGTCTACTTGATAACATCTTCAAATCCTCGAGCATTGTCTTAATTTGTGTGCGTCTAGTGCACCTCAGTACAATTCTCATTGCTCTATTTTGAATTATTTGCATATTTTGAGTTTTCTTTTTATTAATCTAATATAGAATGGTGAAACTATAATTAACTAATGCATTGTACACCAGATGCGCATGTTCTCTGTCCAATTTATTTCTAATTCTGCCCAGAAGGTATTATTAAATATTTTAACATTAAAATTGTAAAATTATTTTAATCTGTTATTTTGTTTTATAATATTGTATTTTATATAATTTGTTTTTGATTTATTATGTAGACGTTGAACGATCGAAGTGTGGGCGGGAGATGCCTTTTGGTGGCGATGAGGTTCGCAACCCATCACACCGCATCTTTCGCGGGGGCGAAAAGAGAAGGATGGAGTGCCGTATTGTATAAAGTGTGGCAGTCCATTCTTTCTGCCTATCCTTTCGGAGAGACGGCGTGATGGTTAGTTAGTTAGTTAGTTAGTTTAACATTAAAACATTTTCATTTGTATTAATTACTCTCCGCTGTGCTTATTAGCGCCATGGGAAGAATTTTTAAATTAAAAAAATATTTCAAAGCAACAATTGTTTTCTGTAAACATATGGTGAAATAAATAAATGTATTTTAAAATTAAAAAATGTTTTTTATTAAGTAAAGCACAGAGAAATATTTATAAAACAATTCAAAATCAACATTTTTAACACCACACAATTGATGACTTGCTAATATAATGTTATTTTACAATTTACTATTAAAATCTTATATATGTGACAATCTCCACCCACACTGACTTTCTTAATTAGTTATTTTATACAATTTAATATTATTAAAAATAAGCAAGAAAAGACACAAATAATAAAACAAACCAGGAATCCAACCCATAACTCAAGGCGAACCATCAGATTCAAGGACAGATACAACTTTAAGATGGTGGAGGACTTCACTTACCTGGGTTCGTCTATAACAAAAGAAAACGAAGATCACAAGGAAATCGAAAGAAGAATCACAATTGGTAACAAAACATTCTTCTCTCTACTACCAGCGCTCAAATCAAGAAACGTACACTGGAAAACCAAAATCACCCTGTATAAAACAATCATCCGAACAGTAGTGACCTATGGGTGTGAGGCGTGGACAATGACAGCGAAATCTGCAGAGCGACTGGATACTTTTGAGAGAAGGGTGCTGCGCAGAATTCTGGGGCCTGTGAATGACGGTGAAGGCTGGAGAGTGCGGCATAATGACGAGCTGTACAATATTTACAAAGCTCCCAGTCTCTCCACACAGGTCAGACTGAATAGACTGAGATGGGCCGGTCACGTGCAGAGGATGCCGTCATCGCGAACCCCAAAAAGATTGCTGGAGTGGCACCCAGGTGGTAGAAGACCAATTGGACGACCAAGGCTGCGATGGGAGGATGAAGTTGGGAGAGATGGAACAAGATTGTTAAGAGTGTCAGATTGGAGGGTCGAAGCGAGGACAGGAGGAGTTGGAGGCGAAGAATACTGGAGGCTAAGGCTCGATATGGGCTGTAGGGCCATCGAAGAAGAAAAGAAGAAGAAGAAGCAAGAACTTACAAGTGGGGAGGAAGGACAATGAATACAACGAAGCTTGGCTGAGCCGCAATAGGAGGGCCGACCCCAAGTAACATTCAATGACTAGGAGAAAAGAAGAAGAGCAAAAACTACAAGACCTGTTGTGCAGCATATATAAGGTATGCATGCAATACGAGCTGATGAATGTGGAAAGTCCAAGGTAGTGATTTTTTAAAAAGAAGAAAGCATAACAGTCTGCAACATTAGCGTGAATGATAAAAAACTGTAACAAGTCGATACATTTGCATATTTAGTAAGTACGTTAATGACAGATAGGTGAATAGAGAGGGATATTGAAAGACACATTGTGAAAGGTACGCTTAAAGTTGTCACCGCAAACAAAAGCCTTTCCAAAATTGCTTATTTGGAAGTGTTATTCAGACGAACCTAGACGAACATGTGATAAATATGTTTATAATAGAGCCTCAAATACAATTGCAAATACAAATGCGAATGGAAGTGTTATGAACAAAATAATAAAAGGGTTGTTAATATGGAAAGAATGAATGAAAAAAGAAATTAGACATATCTTCTTTTTGTCCTGTCACACCTCCGTGGTGCATAGGATCTCAAGGAACCTTCTCCACCCGACTCTATCGCATGCCTGATGCCTAACATCATCCCAAGTGGGGCCTGCTGCCTTAACCTCGTTCTGCAGGGCTCTTCTCCAGGTGACTCTAGGTCTGCCTCGCTTTCTCTTTCCCCCATAGGGGACCAGTCAAGTGCGCCCTGAGCGATGCAGGCTGGGCGGAACCCAGCCTGCATCGCTCAGAGACCGACTCAGAGTGTGACCGATCCACTGCCATTTGCGTCTAGCGACTTGTTCTCTAATTGGCTTTTCGCCTGCCATGGTCCAGAGAACGGCATTTGACACTGTTTGGGGCCAATAGATTTTGAATATTGAGCGAAGGCACCTATTTATAAACACCTGGAATTTACCAATAACGTCCGCGATAGATTTCCAAGTCTCACATCCGTACAGCAGTACGCTTTTAACGCTACTGCTGAATATTTGGAGCTTGAGCTTTCTCAAAATGATACCGGAACGCCATACAGGGCGGAGCATAGCGAAAGCTCCCCTTGCCTTGTTGAATCTGCTGGCTACATCTTTCTCCGTACCTCCCGAGCCTGCTATCATACTACAGAGGTAGCAGAAGCTGGTCGTGGTCACAAGGAGGACACCGTGGAGCAAGATTGGGGTGGAGTCATTTGTGGACACTCATAGGTCCATTGTCTTGGACATGTTAATCTTGAGACCCACTTTTGCCGCTTCCTCGTGAAGTCTACACAGCTCCTGCTCTGCATCCACCCGGTTTATTGAAAGCAAACAGAGGTCATCAGCATAATCCAGATCCTCCAACTGGGTATCACGTATCCATGGAATGCCACGAGCAGCGCAACACATCCTCCAGCACCATTATGAAGAGCAGGGGTGATAGTATACATCCCTGTCGCACTCCCGCGCTCAGTTTGGCCTCGGAGAGTTAGCCCTGGTGCACTACACGACAAGTACAACCGTCATACATTGCCCTGATGACATTCACAATCTTCCGTGGGACTCCTTTGCGAATGAGAGTTGACCAGATTGAAGTCCACGATATTGTATCGAAGGCTTTTTCAAAGCCGACGAACCTTAGGTACATGCTGTACTGCCATTCAAAGACCTCCTCAATTATGATGCGGAGTGTGTTTATGTGCTCAACCCAAGAATGGCCACTTCGGAAGCCAGCCTGTTCCTCTCGCATACCTTCTTCGAGTGAACTAGTCAGTCTCCTCAGTATCTCTAAGGATCTTTGTCACTACGGAAAGGATAGTGATGAACGTGTGTGCACGACAAGATTTATGAATGTTGAGGAAACCAGAGAAGTATGTCTGGAAAGAACCAAATGTGGTATTCCATTATTTCTGCCTACCCCTTTGGCCCAATCGCTGTAACAATCAGCGGTGACCAATAGGGATTTATATATGAACATCATATTTAACATCATCGTCCAGCATGACTGATTTACAAAAATATTAATTATCTAGTAAAAAGTGTATCGTAACTTGTTTTTAAATATCCTTACATAACACATAAACAAAACATTTTGTTTTCTAATAAAATTGACTGGTGTTCAAACTCCATTTCAGAGAGGAGTGTGTTGTAAGGATTTTTTTTTTCATTGTTTTTAGTTAAGTTATTTACCAAAGGGAGTTTGATTACAATTAGAATCAATTCTTTGGTGGAAATGGAGACATTTCATTTCACCGTTTTTTAAAGTTAGTTTATGAAAACAAGAATATATAAATTATTTATGTTTTATGTTTAATGTTTTATTCTACTTATTATAACAACCTGTTAATAACTTCCTAATTAACCAACCATTACGCTGTCACTCTGAAGTGGTAGGCAGAAATAATGGACTTTTCATACATTTTCTTTGCTGACATACTCTCTCGGTCCTTTACATCTATACATTGTTTCGTGCACGCATGTTGATTTCTCTATATTCTAGTATTCAATATATGTATATTCAAGGTATTTTCATGTACACGTATATAGTCAGGAACTTGATAAAGAATTTCTAAAATTAAAAAAAACTTATTAAATAAAGATGGACCCAGCGAGGATTCCCAAGAACGTGATGTTAAGACTCCAGAGGGCCATCGGCCAACAGAACGACCACTAAAGAGATGGAGAGAATGTTGGATGCCTTCATCACAGGGGCTCAATTGATATCCTGTCTGAACAGATTGCAACATCTACAGAAATAATAATAATAATAAGTTTTATAATATTGAAGTTATTCAAAAAAGCAAAGATGGCAGTGCATAATGGTGTTCTTGTGAAAAACCCTTAAGTATTGAAGTGAAGCATGGAACTGGCAAAAGGAGGATGAAAGTAGAATAAATGCAGTAGAAATGAGATCTCTAAGACGAATGTGTGGTAAATCTATATATGATAGAGTTTCAAATGCAAATATAAGTAGTGAATGCGGTGCGAATGAAAGTGTTATGAACAAAATAATGAAAGGGTCGTTAAGATGGTTTGGACCCATGGAAAGAATGAAGGTAGACACAATGGCGAAGAAAGTACAGGTAACGACGTGAACGGAGCTAGAAATAGAGGAAGGCTGAGAAAAACTTAGCACGATCAAATCAATCAAATATTAAATATCGGTCACGTGAGGAGTCTAAGAAATCGACGTGCGTGCATGACACGATGTATGAGTGTAGAAGAGATGAGAGATGTATGTCAGGACAGAACAGTTTGGCAGTCCATTCTTTCTGCCTACCCCTTCGGAGAGACTAGGTATGGTTAGTTAGTTCGATTACTTAACAAACTTTTTTTCTTGAAGGAAAAAATCTTTTTGCAATTTCTAAAGCACCTTATTATAATCACAATAAAGTGATGTTGATTTATTAATCAAAGTGGGGTTCTTATACCGATCTTTATGTATGAAAGTGAACCGTGGAACTGGCAAAAACAAATTAAAGTAAAATATAAGCAGTAGAAATAAGATCTCTCCAATAGCATTCAGCTACTGGCGTACGCTGATGAAATAGATATTTTTGGTCGTTTTGTCATGTGATGATGACAGAACATGTGACGAAATAAAAAAACGCCATCTCAGCCAACAGATCTTTCTTCGGCCTCCAAAAATATATAAAATTTATTAATATATCGAAGAAAACAAAATTTCGCATATAAAACACTTACCATATAAGGAAAGTCTTGATATATGAAGCGGAGACCTGGACGCTGAGTGTTGTGGATTCCCAGAAACTACGAGTGTTTTAGCGCAAAATCCTAAGGAGAATTTTTGGCCCGTATCTAGAAAGTAAGTGTAGGACTGAGGCTCTCACGACCGAATGGATTTTATTTTCGACATGTTGGCTATACTGACCCTTCCCCTCCGCAACGAGACCGGTTTGAGGTCAGTACGTTGAGAAGTGTCGACGCGACAACACGTTTCGTGAAACATGTCAATCCAATCTCCCAGTGCGAAATACGCGGCGCCGGGCAAGAGTTTTTGAGGCGCTGCAAACTCCATGGAGATGAATTTCTCCGCTCCATCTTTACTGGAGATGAAACTTGGGTTGCACACTACACGCCTGAAATCAAAAGGCAGTCTCAACAGTGGCGTAACACCTCTTCACCCTTCGCCAAAAAGTTCAAAACCACATTTTCAGCCAAGAATATCATGGCATCCGTGTTTTGGGACTGGCATAAATTTTAATTGAATATACTCGTATGCCTCAAGGGGAGACCATCAACAAGATACTGTGAGACCCTAAGAAAATTGCGGAGGGCGATTCAGAACAAGAGGAGAGGCATGCTGACAAAGGGAGTCTGCCTGTTGAACGACAATGCCAGAAGGAACTGCTCGCCTTGTTTAAATGGGATGTCCTGAACTATCCCGCGCATTCCCCTGACCTGGCACCTTCAGATTACTATCTCTTTACCTCCCTGAAGCCGCACATGGGTGGGAAAAGGTTTTCAACCAACGAGGGGGTAAAGGAGGAGACTTCTTCGAGGAAGGCATCAAAAAGTTGATACTCCGTTTCACCACCTACATTGAGAGGAATGGCGACTATGTCGAAAAATAGCTTACGTATGTACTACGGTAACCGCGTAATTTTTTTGTTTAAATAAAAAAAATTGTAACCTAAAAAAATTCAGTACACTTACTTTCTGGAGATGCCTCGTATATGGCGACGCCGGCATAATTCTGAGCTATACGAACTATACAACCAACCGGACGTAGGCTGCGAATGGAGGAGCTCTCAACACCCTCACAGATGATATTTACAAGACCGGAGGGAAGACGCAGCGTGGGAATACCGCGACTTCGTTGGCTTGACGGTGTTCTGAAGGATCTGCAATTGTTGGAAATTGGACCTGAGGAGTGGAAGTCGAGAGCTCAGTTAGGGTCGGCTGTAGAAACCATTTGGAAGCGCCCGAGGTCCACCCAGGACTGTAGAGCCAGAGAAAAGAAGAAGAAGACCTATGTGTGGTAAAACGATATTTTACAGAATTTAAAATGCTCTCAGGAAGGAATGTAGAGCGGAAGAAAGTATTACAAACAAAATTATAACGAGATCCCTGCGTTAGTTTGGATGTAGGTACCTATGTAACGCATGAATTAAGAAAGAACGGTTAAGAAGAACCACACATTAACGATGTGAAGAATTCCGAAGAAAACATAACATGACCATATTATTCAAATTTTGAAAGTCGGAAAGAATCGACATTCGTATATGAACGTGGAGAAATTCGAATAGTGTGTCAAAATAGATTAGTGTGGCGGTACATTAGCTCTACCTACCCTTTCGGGGAAATGGCGTAATGGTTTATTTGTATTACTGAGTCAATTCCATTCGGCTTTTACATAGCGGTAATTCACTATAAAACTATATTTAACACACTTAATACGCTAAGATTTTGTCTACCAATTGATACATCTACCAATTGTTTTCGGATAAAATATTTTCTATGGTATTAAATATAAATAAAATATTGGAAAATGGCATGAATATTATAATAATTATTGAAAAACTAGCCAAATCTAGTACGCATGCGTAAATCTGAGAATCAATAGGAAGGACCTGTTGGCGTGTCTAGATTTGCCCTGAGAGTGCATTATCGCTTTTGACGCTTATTCCCAAGCATCCTCCAGTTTAAAATACCAACGGCGAATTCCACGCCATTCACCATTCAGATGGACAAAATATTTCGCGAGTTTATGCTCAATATGTGTCAAAATTTGGTAATGGAGAGTTCGGCGAAGGAGATGCTCGCAGACGCCACCAAGGTTAAAGATCTGGAATTTGCTGTCCGAGTGGAAAAAAGAGGCATTAAATTACAACTGTGCCAAATTAAAACAACTGACAAAGGTACCAAATACTTCGTGCCATCGGACAATAACGATTTGACAGGCGGGATCTTCATCGCTTCGAAAGACAAATCGCTGGTAGGTGGTTCTGGCTCGAGACGTAAACCGAAAGCTGGCACCAGCGGTATGGGTTCTGCAGCCAACTCCGCTAAGAAGGCAATTGAAGATTCCAAGGGTGAGGCAAGCTCCTCAAACGCAAATGGCGTAAGTTGAATTTAATAGTTTTATGGGCACTTGTATTTATTTTTCAAGTGTAATTTGTAAATGTCGTAGTTTGAGCGCCTCGAATTTCAAGAATTACTTGAATATAATTTTTTATTATAGAATGCAGATTACGACGAAGAGGAGCCGGAGAGAGAACCCCAAAATGAGGACTACATGAGCCTCAATTCCGACTCGGAATAGGAAGTTTCCAACTAAGGTAATGATTTCACGCCACGAAGCAACAAGATGCTCAGGAAATAGTGAGTTACTTTGAAGATTGCATTTTCGCTGTGGCCAGCAGAGCACTCTGCGCTAAGGTCTCTTACAAGCATTATGCCATTGTTGAATATCTGACTTATACTTTTATGCTACTTTTGCGACCATTGCGACATTACTTACTTTGCGGGACTGTTGGAAATTATTGCATATTAGCTGAATATACGTAACATTTAAAACTACTTATTGTGCCACATTTCTATAAAATCAATAATTATTTTAAGCATATGCGATTGCGCAGATTGATTTGGGTCTATATATGTATTTTCCAAATTTGGTTTAAATATGTTATTAACTAATTTGCGTCCTTTCTACAAATGTGTTCTAAATATTGACTAAAACAAAATAGAAGTTATTCGAGAACCGAAATTTCAATCCAATTTTTTAAGAAAAAATATTTACCTCGAGTAAATGAGAATGAAATATTAATACAATTTAATTGAATAATTTCTTTTCAATAAAACGACAACGAACTATGAATTTCTATCATATATTGCATCATTCTGAAATGTTTAGATAATTATGATTAGTTTACGTTTGTTTGACTTATTATCAGTTTAGTTTGAGAAAATGTAAATTTAATTTTAACAAAAAATAATTGTAATTTTGTACGCTTGATTATTAAGATGTTGAATTACATATTCTTATAAAAGGAGTACATTAGTTAACTTTTCAACAGTTATTTATAATAATGTAGGCAAAGTTCGATCAATTCATTTCTACAATTGTACACAGAAATGTTGTAAGAATAAGCTTAATGACATTTTTTTCCTCCACAGCCCGTGACATCCTCGGCCGGCATCGAATCACCAGCTCTCGGAAACCGCATGCAGATGATGCAGTCTGGCAGCGAGAAGGACGACGTCACATGGGAAACTTTTCTGGTTTATTGTGCAATATTCTTATAATATTGTATTTGTAGTAGTTGAAAATAAACGATATTAACTCCACAATCTATTTTTATTACATCCTAAATCTTTCAACTGTCATTAGAATTGAGAGTATTGTGTATTTACTTTCCTTCCGGAAATAAGACGCAACAGTGACAAAAGATGAAGTCACTCCAGATAATCGACGCAATGCTCAAGGTCCCCAGCATGGGCTTGGTCTACACCTAAATAAATGTATTTACTGGTAAGTGTCAATGGCGCAAACTTTTACCGCAAATCCTAGTGGCATAGTAAACAAGTAAACAAACATACGGAAGTGGCGTTACCAGACATAGGTTAGGAATATTTCCACAGATAACAATGTATTGTAAATATCTCTGGTTTAAACAACACAAAAATCAAGGCCGTCTTGAACGTATATATAAACAGGCCGCATACATAGGACATTTAGAGGGCCGTTGAAACCGCCTTACTGTATTGAAATCCGTGGGTTACTACGTGTTTCGGTCTGTGATCTCGTATTTTATTTCGATTATAAATGTTAAATTAATGTAAAATACGACTACTTATTACTCCTAATTATAGGTGTTACAAACACATTAATGTAATACATTTGTGTTATAAAAAACGGTGGATTCGTGGAACATAAATTAAATAGACAATATGTGCACCATCTAAAAAGAACATTTTGTGTTAAATTATTATTATTTTGTTATTTTATTTCATATCATTGTATTTTATATTATTTGTTTTAGATTTATTTTGCGGGTGTTGGACGATCGAAGTGTACGCGGGAGATGCCTATTGGTGGCGATGAGGTTCGTAACCCATCACACCGCGTCTCCCGCGGGGCGAAAAGAGAAGGATGGAGTGCCGCATCAGTAAAAGTGTGACAGTCCAATCTTTCTGCCTACCCTTTCGGGGAGACGGCGTGATGGTTAGTTAGTTAGTGTTTCCGCAGTGCTGGTATATCAATTTTACTCTGTCTAACCTCTCCTCGTGCCGGACAATTTCAAAAGTACGTATTTGCATTTCCCTCAGTATGTTTACTTTATAAAAGTACTAGTAATATATTGAACGCAAATTGCATTGTAAAGGATGTTTTTTTAGAGGTATACAAATTCAAAATGAAAAAAGAAAAACATTAAAATAATATTAATATCTATGATATTGGCTTTATTTAATAGATAATTTTATCCCATTATTGTTTAAATATGATTTTGGGCATATGAGCGCCACGGCTAGCTCGAATGAAGCGCAATCGTGAAGTCCAATTTTCGACAACTTTATCGAGCAACGGGGCCGTATATCGGCAATAACACGGCGAATGTTGGCTTCCAAATGGTCTAACGCCTCTGGTTTATCAGCATAGACTAGTGACTTCACATATCCCCAAAGAAAGTAATCTAATGGTGTGAGATCACACGATCGTGGAGGACAGTTCACAGGTCCATTACATGAAATGATGCGCTCACCAAATGTTTCCCGCAATAAATTGATGGTGGCACCCGCCGTGTGTCATGTTGCGCCATTTTGTTGAAACAGCACAGCTCTGTCACATCAATGCCATTTAACTGAGGTACGAAGAAGTCAGTAATCATGGTTCTGTAGCGCTCTCCATTGACCGTAACATTCTAGCCGGCATCGTCTATGAAATATGGGCCAATGATTCCACCTGCCCATAAAGCATACTAAACAGTGACTTTTAATGGATGTAAGGGCGTCTCGACAAAGGCTTCTAGGTTTTCTCCACACTCCAAATTCGGCAATTCTACTTATTGACATAGCCATTTAACCAAAAATGTGCCTCATCGATGAACAAAATTTTGCGTCGTAAATGAGGATCAAGCTGAATATTGTTTTCGGCCCATTCACCGAACCTACGACGCGCATAATGGTCACGCGGTTTCAACTCTTGCACAAGCTGGATCTTGTACGCTTTTAAGCCAAGATCTTTGCGCAGAATCTTTCACAAAGTGGATGGGCACAGCTCCAATTGCTGTGCACGATGGCGAATCGACTCATTCGGATTCTCCTCAACACTACGCTCCACAGCAACAATAACTTCTTCTGTGCGCACTGTTTGTCGTCTTTGTGGATGCGTATTATCCACTAGAGTGTACGTGGTGCGAAAACGATCCATGGTCTTCCGAATAACTTGCTCGGATGGACGATTATGTCGACCGTAAAATGAACGTAGTGCATGATAAGTTTGGCGAACCGAACCATGATTTTCAGAATAAATTTGCACAATTTGCAAACACTGTTCTGACGTCAGTCTATTCATGGTAAAATGGCAAAACGTACTGACTACAAATCAATTCTCAATTGTCAAATTGACAGTCTGTAGAAACAATGTTGCCAGTTTAAAAACCAAACCTCTAAAAAAACACCCTATATTATAACTATATATTCTCAATATATATTGGAGTATTTCTATTAATTCGATTGTAAGAAAACTCAAACTATATAACACATTTTGAAATGTGCGCCACAGATTGTTTATTGCCTTTGCTTATATCTTATCAATATAACATCAAATACATTGGGATGTTCAAAATATTGACTGTTTTTATCGTTGAAATGGAATACTTTGTCTAAAATGACACCATCCACATATACATAAATTATTGTCAACTGCATTGATGCCATATCTGAATGAATGGTATCAAACAAACGCAAACTAAATCCATCCAAAATGAAATTTCTCTGGACTTATGTCTTTATTGTTTTACTTTTTGATGAATATGTCATCAGTTGAAAAGTAGCCAAAAAGCCTCACTGGTCTAGATTGTTTATAGCTAGCTCTGATAAATATAATATTAACAATCGAACTTTTAGATTTTCAGGAATCATGCCAATAAAATATTGCATGCCTTCGCAAAAATCCAATTACCTTATTGAAGGCAAACAATATGTCTCTGCCTTCACAATCCCTAGCAATGCTGACGCATGTCAAAGTGGTTATAATCTATTCCGGGGGGGAAAACTTGGTGGTTTCCAAAAATATAACTGTTTGCTCCAAACACTTCCACCGCAGTAACTTAATTACAGAGGACCGATTTGATGTTGATGGTAATTTATAAACATGAATTGATATTATATTTTATTTGTGTTTCTCTTCAATTTCTGAAATATGTTCATATGATCTTTAGCCAGTGCTTGGAGATGCTTTGCGCATGAATCTCATACCCTGCTTGTTAATCTTCTTTACGAAATTTTATTATTATTGTTTGTTTTTCAGATGCAATTATCATCATTCCAAGAATGAAAATACGTCTTCGTAACGGAGCGGTTCCTAGTACTTCCTAGTAAGTCACCTTATTTTCACTCCTCGTAATATCTGTAACTCAAAGTAAAAAAATAAAAATAAAAATTAATGACATTATCATAAAATGTAAAATACATATGATTTTTTGTATGTATAAAAAATCCTTTTTCATTTCCAGTTATCCTAGTTCGGTTTTACATATATTATAATATATTATATGACATTTGATAATGCTCTAGCAAGGTGATATCGCTCCTAGAAAATGAATATTTTTATTAATACTAAATATTTATATGTTGTATTTCAGATTGAACCGAGTGCGCACACGCGTTGGTAGATCCACAAAAACCACCACAACGAGATGGGGTAGCCTCTCCATGCCGAACCATGCTGCACATAATGGAGTGCCCTTGCTGCCCTGTTGTAACATGCATGCATCTGGTTCGAGCATCCGGTGGTGCAGTGCAGTGCAGTTCAGTTGGCGGACTACTGAGCCGATGTTATTTGATCGAGTTGCCCTTTACAGGAAGAAGAAGATTTTCAGATGATCCAAATTGCAGAGGTAAATTATCATATGTAGAATATTGTGTATGCTTATAATAATAATGCCTATTGCCAGTAAGACGAGCATAAGGATCATAAAAATATCTAAGTCTGTCTTCTGTGGCACCTGATGTGGCTAAATAGTCCTATCCTAGAATGACAAACTTTGTCACACTCCGGACAAGGATATTCTCCCCCCACAGCTCTGGCATATAGCAACGATTCTTCTCCACTCCACCCTATCTTACTGTTTGTCTGTTTACTGCAGTATGCAGGTTGTCCTTATATCTCTTGCGCTGTCCTCCGCGCTTCCCTTTCCCTTCTAACTGTTCACTATATGATATGTTTTTGGGAAGCCTGTTTTCATTCATGCGTAGCACATTATTAATTATTAATAATTATTATTATTTTCGTTGAATCGCTCTTTACATCATTGCAGCGTGAGCCAAATCGATGTACATGACCAGACCTGCGTGAGAGCGCGAGTGAGCAGTTTCTCCATATTGGAGCAGTTTGATCTCCTTACCCCCTCAGCGTTAGAGACCTTGTGGAACCAGTGTATCCTATTTAGTTGGCAAAGATAACGCTGCAGAAGTTTTTCCAGGGACTTAGTGTGGCGTCTATAACCCATGTCTCGCATCCGTAGGTGAGTGTTGGAATGATTACAGCCTTGTATACGCATCATTGGTACCTATTCTGAGGTCGTGATAGTCAAATACTTTTTTTTCACAATTTCCAGAAAGCAAGAGAGGCTGCACTCAGTCTATTCTTGATCTCGTCGTCCATATTTGCTTTGTCATTCAATACCCAAGTAAATAAAATATGTAACCTGCTCGATATTCTGACTATTAACAGTAAAACTGAACGGTACGAGACCTGGAGGCATAGAGAGAATTTTCGTTCTCGACTCGTTGAATTTTAAGCCCAATGCTGAGTAAGCCCAAGTATATGTGTTCAGAATCTCTTGTAGCTCCTTGCCAGAGTGTGAAATCAGAGCGCAGTCATCGGCATATTGCAGGTCAGTTATGTACCTTGTTCTACATGACTTTGCTTTGAGGCGGCTAAGGTTAAACATTCCACTATCCTTGTCAATAATTTTTTATCAACGATGATGGACAATGCCACCACGAAGAGGTTGAACAATATCGGGGCCATAACACAACCAGCTTCGCAGCTGACAGAGTCGAACGCATTAGTGAGGTTTATAAAGGCTACATGCATTGTCATATGTTGCTCGACAACCTTCTCCTGGAGTTATCTCAGAGAGAAAATCCTCCTGGATCTAAACCGCATTGGGAATCAGGCAGTAGTAGTTCCAATTAACCATTACTTTGGAGAGTATCTTCCCCGTTACAGATAACGGGGAGATTCCTCTATAGTTGTTATAGTCTGAAATATTTCGTTTATTTTTGTAAAGGTTAAAAATGATTGCCTTGCGGAAGTCCTCTGGCACAACGTGTGTATCCCATACCATACCAACCGCTAGCTAGAACCTTGAGTACCTCAGCAGGAATATCGTCACATCCTGCGCTCTTATTATTCTTTAGTTGTTTGATAGCTGTAATAACTTCATATAGTTATATACACTAACTAACTAACTAACCATCACGCCATTTCCCCGGAGGGGTAGGCAGAGAGGATGGATCGCCGCACTGGCCTGTCCTGGCACACCTCTCGGGCTTCCTCCACATTCATACATCGCACCATGCACGCACGTCGATTATTCCGACTTCGAATGTGGCCGCCTTTTAGTAATTGGTTAATTTGGTCATGCCATGTTTACCTCGGTCGTCCTCGGCTTCTTTTCCCACTCACACTGCTTGTGTACAACTTTTTAACCATTCTATTCTCATCCATTCGTTCCATATGTCCGAACCATCTCAGGGATCCTTTTTTAATTTTATTCATGATGCAGTCATCTGTCTTACATTTCTTTCTTATTTCATCGTTCGGTATTCTATCATACAACGTTTTCCCGCACATTCTTCTTAGTGATCTCATTTCTACGGCGTTTATCCTGCTTTCATCCTTCTTTTGCCAGCTCCAAGCTTCACTTCCATACATGAGGGTTGGCACTAGAACTCCATTGTGTACTGCCATCTTTGCTTCTGTGGATATATTTCTATTTGCAGTAATGACTTTGAGTGCGCCATTTATTTTATTCCCAGCACCAACCCTCCTTTCGATGTCTTTCTCCATTTTTCCGTCTCTTGTAAACATGCTTCCCAGATACGTAAATTCAGTAACTTGCTCCAATTTCTCGCCCATCGCACTTATATCACAAATCGTCATACATTCTTCTTTCTCGAAAACCATCACTTTAGATTTAGACACATTCATCACCAAGTCACTCTTTTTGCATGCCTCATACATCCTTGCCACTAAGACTTGCAAATTGTCTTTACTGTCAGCGATTAACACAGCATCGTCTGCATATAACAAACAGCTGACTGACAAACAATTCATCTTAGCACCAGCGTCTATGCCTTCAAGTTCTTTAATATACTTGTCCAAGTATAGATTGAACAACCACGGGGACATCACACAACCCTGTTTGACACCTTTGGTGATGTCAAACCAAGATGTGACAGCCCCATTAACCCTGACACAAGCGGTGCTTCCCTCATAGAGGGATGCGACCGCGCGTATCAGTTTTGTGCCCACTCCATACTCGGCCAAGACCTTCCAAAGTTTTTTCCTATCAACTCGGTCATACGCTTTCTGCAGATCCACAAACGCACAGAAAAGTTTTCGGTCCTTAGCCAATACCTTCTCTGTTAGACTGCGGAGTGCAAAAATCTGGTCCATGCATCCACGTCCACTCATAAAGGCTCCTTGTACTCGTACATCCCAAATCTTTCCAGATGTCACTTTCCTCACTCTTTCTATCAGTATCCTGCCGTATAGTTTACCAACGGAGCTCAGCAGACTGATGGCCCTGTGGCTCCCACAGTCTACACGGGCTCCCTTACCCTTGTAAAGAGGCATGATAACTGCTCTTCTCCAGTCCAGCGGAGTATACCCCTCCTCCAAACATTGGTTAAGGAGTCCGCAAAGCCATGCAAGAACCACCTGGCCACCACTCTTGACAAACTCTATTGCAACGCAATCATATCCAACTGCTTTTCCACCTTTCATCATTTTCAATGCATTCTTCATCTCATTCATGCTTATCTCTTCTGTACTACTTACTTCATTTGTGTTCACAGCACTTACATTTTCTCTGGCATCCATATCAGCTGCTACGTTACTGCCATACATTTCTTTAAAATAGTTCATCCATCTTTCTTGTACACTCTTATCATCTGTCAGCATTCTTCCGTCTTCTCCCAGAATTGCTTTCACACATCCGCTTTCCGAGGAGTTCCGAGATTTTTTAACCTCCTTCCAGAACATTTTTATATTCTCCTGGAAGTGGTGGGTGATTTTTTCTCCCTCTTCTATTTTCATCTTTTCTTTGCTCTTTATATACACTTCTCTAGATATCTATCCAGCTGGTGATTGAGAGGGTATTGAGGTATATCAGTAACATCCCAAATCACATTTGGGTTGCAGTTCAATATATTGGCATAATGGTTCCTCCATCTCTCTCTAATCTGACCCTTGTCTCTGAGTAGTTATCGAAATTCGTCGAGAACGGGCTTAGAACTTTTGTTTCTTGGTCCGTATATATCTTTTATAGCCCCATATAAGTGCTTTTGTTCATGGCAGTCTGCAAAACTCTGAATTTTTTCTGCTTTTCTTTTCCACCAAGCATTCTTTGTCTCTCTTATTTCACGTCTCAGATCTGACTTAGCGTCACTGTAATCCAATATCGCATTCATATTGTAAGGATGGATTAATGTCCTTTGAAAGGCCATTATCGACGAATGCTTATATTGTACAAAATACAAATATATATTTGTTTACTTTTAACCCAGATACAATTTTTGTGCTCAGACTGTACTTTTGTTATTATTTATTCACATACAATACATTGTATTCCCCGTGAGTTAGGGTAACTCATTCAGGGACAAAAGTGAAATATTTTAACATTTAAAGACAATTATGTGTTGGTTTAAACATTTTAGCCACTTAAGAAATATTGGCAGACAGGAACTACCTACATGCGAAACTGTTTTTAGGGTATTTATTATATGAGAATTATGTGTTCAATTATTTTTATTTTGTTATTTTATTTTATATCATTGTATTTTATATTATTTGTTTTAGATTTTTGGACTTCGTATATTAACAGAGAAGTTTCTGGCCAAAAACCGCAAACTTTTCTGTGCATTTGTCGACTTGCAAAAAGAATATGATTACGTTAATAGAGAAAAGTTGTGGAAAATATTGTCTGAATATGGAACAAGTACAAAACTGATCACGGCAATTAAGTCGCTATACACAGAAAGCACTGCTAGTGTCAGAGTAAATGGAGATCTTACAGCCTGGTTTGATATCAATAAAGGTGTCAAACAGGGTTGCGTAATGTCCCCGTGGTTATTTAATCTGTATATGGACAAATGTATGAAAGAGCTGAAAGGGTTGGATGTAGGTGCCAAAATGAGCGGAGTGTCAGTAAGCTGTCTCTTGTATGCGGATGACGCTGTCCTTCTTGCAGACAACGAGCATGAACTACAAGTCCTGGTGAATTGTATGTATGAGGTATGCATGCGAAATGATCTGATGATGAATGTTAATAAGTCCAAGGTAATGATTTTTGAAAAGGAAGAAACCACGACAGTCTGCAACATTAGCGTGAATGGTGAAAATTTGGAGCAAGTAGTTGAGTTTGTGTATTTAGGTAGTATGTTTAAAAGAGATGGGCGAGTGGAGAGGGATATTGAAAGAAGAGTTGGGGCAGGCAACAAAGTGAATGGTGCACTTAAAGTTATCATCGCAAACAAAAACCTATCAAAAAAAGCTAGGATGGCAGTGCACAATGGTGTTCTTCTACCGACCCTTATGTATGGAAGCGAAGCATGGAACTGGCAAAAGAAGGATGAAAGTAGAATAAATGCAGTTGAAATGATATCTCTTAGAAGAATGTGTGCATACTCTGTGTATGATAGAGTGCCGAATGAAAATATAAGAAGTGAATGCGGTGCGAATGATGGTGTCATGAACAAAATAATGAAAGGATCATTAAGATGGTTTGGACATATTGAAAGAATGAATGAAGAAAGAATGGTAAAAAAATTATATGTTAGTGATGTAAATGGAACCAGAAATAGAGGAAGACCGAGGAAAACGTGGCACGATCAAATAAATCAAATATTGAATGTCGGCCATGTGAGGAGTCAGAGAAATCGACGCGCGTTCATGACACGATGTATGAATGTTGAGGAAGCGAGAGAAATATGTCAGGAAAGAAAAGTATGGCAGTCCATTCTTTCTGCCTACCCCTTCGGGGAGACGGCGTGAAGGTTAGTTAGTTAGTTAGTTAGTTTTAGATTTATTTTGTGAGTGTTGGACGATTGAAGTATGCGCGGGAGATACCTATTGGTGGCCATGAGGTTCGCAACCCATCACACCGCTGAAGAAGGATGAAGTGCCACATCGGTTAAAGTGTGGCAGTTCATTCTTTCTGCCTACCCCTTCGGAGAGACAGTGTGATGGTTAGTTAGTTAGTTAGTTTATTTTATGTTATGAGTTTTAATTACTTCTTCCTCTTGGTCTAGGTCATGTGACCTGTCCTGGGATGATGACGTCCAACCATCCCTCCATCTCTTCGGCGACCTTCGTTGTGGTCTCTTGCTACTGGGGATTTTATTTTTTCAACATTTTGGTCAGTTTTCTTTGCCGATTCTATCTGACAGTACTGATAAATGGAATCGGTTGACAATGATACCATCATAGACCTATAATAAAATGTATTAAAAACAATTGCATCTTTTATTTCAACAACCCATTCAAGTATTATATTATAAAATGATACCTCGAAGTCCAAGTCGACATGTCGCTCTCCTTCCTGGGCCATATCAAGGCTGTGTCAAAGAGGTCATCCAATATGATTATGCAGGTCAGGCGCCTCAGCACTACGGTGTGGCGCCTCCGATCGCCTTGGATCCGACTACTATGCGTAGTGTGGTCGGGTCACCTTTTGGTTCGGACGGTGTCCTCTGCACTGCTGGGGGGCCAATGCGTCCCTCTTTTTGCCCTGACCGATGTCTACAGGACTGCGACCTCGGTGGCAATTTTTTAGATTAATCATGCGATATTTCGAGAACTCGGCCGTACTGGAGGATGTTGATCTTTTTGACCCTGAAAGATTGTTTTTACCTACCGGCTGCCATAACCAATCTGGCTCCGGTGACAGAGATGAAGAGCAATTAGTATGCTGAATATATCAATATAATACAAATTAAAAAAATGCATTTTTTTAACCGCCATACCTTCAGGTTATTTTCCGAGAAACGTGCAAAAAAAAAACTGTTTTTTTTAATAATGAAATTTAATTATATATTAATTTTATTTTTCAAAAACATCAAATACTCGGCCGCACACTTCGCCAGCGCCCTGTAAAACTATCATATTTATGAAGACTTGAACTCAAGTGTTGTTGGCGCACGCGCGTATCCCCAACAGTTTGTACATATTAGGTACATTACTTTTTCTCAAGCGCGTACGTGATACGGGATAACGAAAAATGGTAGTCAAAGTGAACGTATTGATATATCATTGATATAACGCATGTTTCATGGCATACTCGGTGAGATTGCACTAGACAAATTTTTACATGGCAGAAAATACGTTTTCTCTCTGGAGGCTTGTTTAATCTTAGTTAAGTTTAATTTGAATCAGTGACTATGAAAAACAATAATAGTGTATAGGAAAAATAATAATAGTGCAGTGACAAATTTGTGATCGGCAACACTTTGGGGGGCGTGATCTCAACCCCCACCTTGCGGATTTTAAACTAGAGGACTGTGTGGAGCGAGGCCGCGCGACTTACATACCGGACTCCGGTGAGGCGACATCTCTCCCCGGCGTTCGGCCGGGGAGAGATGTCTGATAATCTGAAGAAAAATGACCGCGATATACGCGCCGCATGGTGCCGGCTGCGTTAGCTTATCATCATTGGGGCCTGATGCTGGCCACTGCTATCTCAGCGAAGGAGACCAAAACGCCCGCGTTTCCACGCTCTTCCCCATCGTCCGCCTCGCACGTCCCTCGTGGTGCGGACGCCACTAGCAGCCAACTCGCCGCCACGACGGCTTTGCAGTTCACCGTCCTCGTGCTGACCACGACAGCATCAGCGCCGTCCTCGCCGCAATTCAGTGACTCGTTAGTTTTAAGTCGTTGGCCAACGGATAGCATCTAAGTCCTCTTTAGTTCATAACTATTCTTGATTATTCTTTCATGTATTGTATGTTTGTTTAATTAAAGGTAATTTTAAATAGTAAATATTGGTTTCAATCTCAAATTATAATACATCCCGGAGCATATCTCAAATTACATAATAATCAACATCGGCGAATAACATAGGCAACGTTGGGAAGTTGAACGAGATCGGGGAAAAATTCGATTAAATTAATCTTTTTCACCCCGTGACGACAACTAGCTCCTTATAAGTGGCGCCCAACGTCGTGGGGCATGACAAACGCTCCTAACAGTATCACGTGCGTTCAAATACGTAGGATGGTTAGCATAATGCATTAATAATGTTTAAAATGTTTTTTTTAATGGTTGCGAAGAAGTCGCGATATTTTTAAACATAATAAATTAATATTGTTAAATATTGCAATATCTTTTACAATTGTTTAACATTTGACAGCTCTCAAATCAACTGGACCCATAATTATAAATTTAACATAGCGGTTTGTTAAAATATTACACATTGCAAATATCTAGGGTACAATTTTTTTTTTGTGGCAACATCCATTGGTTGCACTCTCTATGATTTAATTTGACGTTTCAAAATCTATGCACTGTACAAAATTAGTCTATGACTTTTGTTCAGCGTTCGTGTTTCTTTTTACGGTGTTTTCGTGGGCGATTTCGGACTTTTAATATTTTGGTAATAGCCTGGCGAGTTTCTTACATATCACGTTTTAGTGTGTGAATTCGTAATATCGTTTTAAGGTAATTTCCATTTGAAAATACTTGTATTTTAATTTAATACCACAACCGTCATGCACTTTCTTCCATTGTAATTATATTTGGAACTGTTATGAATGATTATCCCCTCAATATCAGAAACAGTAATTTTTGGTTATTCTGTCTCTCTTACGGAGTTTTCACTATCGATATTCCTTCACACATGAGCTTGGTATAATATTATCTGAGACTGAGTTAATTCATTTGAATTGGATAATTTTGAAAATCAAAATGTTACATTTTTTTGCCAAAAAAAGATAATAATGAATTCCGATCAAAATATATTCGAGATTGTAGTACTATCAATGAGAATCTTTAATTGTATTATTTTCATTTTTAAAAGGTGCCAAGGGATTATTTCCCCATAATTATTATAAAAAATGTATAGTTTTTATTACAAAAGATAAGGTTTTTACTTTTGTATAAATATTTCAGACCCTAATTCATCGGGATCCTTAAAAAGAGTCAAGTATATTAACGAAAATACTGCAAAAATATGTTACTACTTGTTGACTGAAAAACTTATATTTTTGTTACTATTTATTTGTAATGACTTGTCTGAGTGTCTCCAATTTGAATATTAGTATATCAGTATAGAGTAGCTACCTAAGCTGCATTTGACCATAAATCAACCACAAAATTATATTCATTGTGTTAATATTCATTGTTAAAAGAAACACTTGAGATTGAGTTGATTTTTGTAGGAAAATATTTTTGAGTTAATATATAGTCGAATGCAGCTAATTGCTTTAATGAGTTGAACCATTGGCTACCAGCCTAATTGTCACACTATCAGCTTTTGACTAGTTTTTTCTTGCATTTCTCCGCCGAATCCACATAGTCGTCAAAAGTTAATAAAATGAAACTACTAACTGATAACAAATATATGATTGAATACCGAATGACAAAATAAGGAAAAAATGTAAAATTAAAAAAGGATCCCTGAGATGGTTTGGACATATGAAAAGAATGGACGAGAGAAGAATGAATAAAGCAGTGTGAGTGGAAAGATAAATCATGGAAGACCAAATTAATCAAACACTGAAAGGCGGCCACATTCGAAATCGAAAAAATCAATGAGCATGCTTATTACGATGTATGAATGTGAAGGAAACTAGAGAGGTGTGTTAGGACAAAGCACTCTCTGCCTACCCCTCTGTAAAAGGTGAAATGGTTTGTTAGTTAGTTACCAATATATAATGATTTATATCTTCAAGGATTCGTTTTATAAATTTCGGTCATCTGATTTCCTATGTTTGATAATTATTATTTTAAAATCATCAATATTAAATTATTTTGTTACAGTGCGTCTTGCTTAGTGATCTATTGCTCTCTATTTCCTGCTTGATGGGTTTATAAATTGGTGAGTTTTCTTTATTTTATTAACATTATTACAGAGATTGTTATAAATGGATTTCGTTTTAAGTTTTGTCTTAGAAAATTGTCATTTTGATTAAACATCGTGTGACTAATAACCGTCACCACGTTTCTGTTTCTGGAAGGGCAAACAGAGAATGAATCTCCGCATTATTCTATCCTTTCTACATTTATACACCTAGATAGGCACGCTTGTAGATATTTTGGACATCAAATATGAGCACCATTTAGTAATTGATTAATTTGGTCATGTCATTATTTTCTTAGTCTTCCTTGACATCTTCTTCTTCTTCTTTAACAGCCGTTGTCGTCCACTGCTGGACATAGACCTCCCCCATACTTATCCATGTATGACATGTCATACGGGGATGGTTGGCATTACAACGCCATGCTTGCCAGACGGGTTGGCGAGGTGTCCTTCCACGTTAGCCTATGCATCAATATTATCCACCGAGGTTATTCACACTCGATCTCTAACATTTCGCATAGTTTCCAGGGGAGACCAAAGTCGAGGATGTGCGGATAGGTACTTGGGATCAGATCAATTTTCCAGCGTAGCATGGCCATCACCACGGTGATGGGCATGCACCGCTCGAAGAGTCAATAGGATCCCCCTTACTCTTCCTTGACATCTTATTCAATTCATACTACTTGTATATATTTTTTTTAAGCATTCTTCCCTCATCCACTTGTTCCGAATAGCCAAACCATCTTATTGACCCTTTCTTAATTTTATTAAAGACATTTTCTTTCTTATTTCTTCATTCCGTTTTTTTATCATACTTACTTCTTCTTAGTGATCTTACTTAGATCTCATTTCTATAGTATTTATGATACATATATCCTTATTCTGTCTGTTCTAAGCTCCACTTCAATACATAAGGGTTGGGATTAGAACTCCATTATTCTATTACTTAAAATTGTGTACATATCAAGACACATGTATGTACTCGTATAGTGAAAATATACATACGAGTATATTACTCGTATATAAGCTAATTTTTTGATTACTATGAACTCATTAGTGATATAAAGTTTAAAAGCAATCTTACAACTTGTATGTGTCTGAAAGATGAGTTTATGGTGTTTAATTTATTCTGTTCTGATTTATATCACATTATAACCACCGATTACTTGTAACTGTAATGATTACTTCACATTTTACTAACTAAACATTTTAAGTAGCAGTTTATTTAGATCAGATCACTCATCTTAGCACCATGCGTGGTATGCCTCATTGTATGAATGTGGAGGAAGCTAGAGAGGTTTGCCAGGATAGAGTAGTGTGGCGGTCCATTCTCTCTGCCTAACCCTGCGGCAAACGGCGTGATGGTTTGTTTGTTTGTGTTTTGTTTGTTATTTAGATCTGGTTCTTCCCCTATTCATTAATTTAGTACCAGTTGAAGTCACCATCATACGAGGTATGTTCAAAAAGTATCGCGAATTTTGAATTTCCGCCGGTTACGTATATTAGATTTTTGATTTTTTTGTGGCGTTATGTTGGTACTCATGTCTCTCACTTATGCCGATAAGTTCGGCCAGTTTGAATGTTCAGTTAATTTTTGAGAGCCACTTTGCTTGCACGTGTTTTGGCTCGTCTTCGATTTTTGCCCACTCCAAAAAAATGGATCAAAGAATCTGTATCAAATTTTGAGTGAAAAACAAAATTAAGTCCCCGGACGCATTCCGAATGTTGACTGTGGCATATGGTGAAGCTATCTTGGACCAAAGCAACGTTTATCGGTGGTACAAAATGTTCTCAGAGGACCGAGAAGATGTGAACGATAAAGAGCCTGCCGGATGCCCGAGCACGTCAACAACAGACGAAAACATTGATGAAGTGAATAACATAGTATTGGCCAATCGTCGAATCACCGCTAGAGAAGTTGCTGAGGACTTAAACATATAGCTTGGCTCGTGCCATTCGATTTTTACCAATGATTTGGGCATGAGATCGGTCGCCGCGAAATTCGTACCAAAATTGCTAAATTTCGCATCTGCTTGTGCGCGAATTTTTGGCCAAAACACCACACCAATAATGCCGCAGCCACCGTATTCCCTAGATCTGACCCCCTGTGACTTTTTCTTGTTCCCGAAACTGAAGAGGCCCATGAAAGGACGACGCTAGGCTACGATTGAGGAGATAAAGACGGCATCGAAGGAGGAGCTGAACAAGATCACAAAAAATGATTTTTTGGGGTGCTTCGAGGATTGAAAAAAACGTTGGCACAAGTGTATAATATCTGGTTGGGATTACTTTGAAGGGGACAAAATAGAAATTCATGAATATATAAATAATTTTTGAAAAAACACAAAATTCGCGATACTTTTTGAACGGACCTCGTATATCTTGATACGATATGAAGGTGCAATAGGAGTAATGTCAAAGTCGTGCTATTACTTTGGTATTTGCCTAGATGAGGACAGTCCGTATCGAAACTGGCTGTCAATTGATTAAATCTTTATAAATAAAAATGTTCGTGCTACTAATCGAAGATCTCCGAAAGTTATTAAGCAAATACGCGCGTAATTCTTTTAGAAAAATGATTGTTTTGAAATTTTATTATTTACCAATTGCTTTTTAATTTGGACACAACTTTTCCGTGCGTATTTTTATACGCTCTTCTTCAACAAGAAATGCGCCATATGTTAAAATTGCATGTAACAGCAACATAATCAACGGTCCTTGCAGATCTTTCAAATCATTTTTCATGTTTACGTTTGCATTTTGATTTCATACATCTTTATCTATGTAAATAAAAATGATAACGTTCGTTTGTTCCTAATCTTAAATATTCGAAAGTAATGCCCTGACTACTTTGAAATTTAGACACAACGTTACATTCGAATACCCTTTTTTTTAATTTAACCAAACTGTGCCACAGCAATGCGTGGCTGGGTACAGCTAGTTAATTAATAACATTAAATAAATGATGACTTCGACATTTGTAATTTTACTCTACTATACATCAATGTTCATTTAGCCAGGCGAGACTAAAATAAAACAAAATTCAATCACGCCGTCTCTCCGAAGGCGTAGGCAGAAAGAATGAACCGCCACACGGTTCTTTCCGGACATACGTCTCTCGATTGCTCAACATTTCATACATCGTGTCATGCACGCACGTCAATTTCTCCGAATCCTCACGTGGCCGACATTCAATATTTGTTTTATTTGATTGTGCCACGTTTTTCTCGGTCTTCCTCTGTTTCTAGTTCCATTTACATCATTAACCATAACATCAAGTATTGAGGCTGCCATTATTCAGAAACGACTGCGCTGGGCTGGTCACGTCGTCAGAATGCCTGAGACAAGACTCCCAAGAAACGCTCACACGGTGGCCAGAGGAAACGCTTTAAGGACTCCCTTAAAGGAAACCTACAAAACACTGGCATCGACTGTGATTGTTGGGAAAAGACTGCAGCGCCCTTGAGGTGATTACATCACAAAAACGGCGCTATAAAAGTTAGCATATTATTATTATTATAAAGGCACACAAGACTTTGAAGCACAGCGCAGAGACGACGTCGCAGAGAGGAGGAGGAGAAGAAAGGAGAGACCACTGGGAGTGGTTCCACACGGCTCCATTACAGGCGCCTTCCCCTGCCCCAGATGCACCAGAATATGTGGGTCCAGGATCGGGCTCTTCAGTCTCATGCAAACCTCTCTAGATTCCTCCACATTCTTACAACGAGTCGTACACGCACGTCGATTCCTCCGACTTCTAACATGACCGACCTTTAAAATTTGATTCATAATACCTTCTTCCGCTCTACATTCCTTTCTTATATCAGCAATCGAGATTCTGTCGTATATCGTTCTACCACACATACGTTTTAGGGACCTCATCTCTACCGCATTTATTCTGCTTTCATCCTTCTTCTGCCAGTTCCATGCTTCGCTTCCATACATTAGTGATGGGACCAGAACTCCATTGTGAACGGCCAACGTTCATTCATTCATATATATAATATAATATACTCGTATATCTACTTTGGGAATTAATTAAACATTGTTTAGACCACTTTTTTAATTAAAAAAAATATTAAAATACACGACATGTTTCAGAGGATACCTCCTCCATCTTCAGGTGTAAAAAATATAACAAAAACAAAACAAAGGAAGACTTAGTACCTACTTATAACAAATAGCCCAACTTAATTTTGAATTTTTGTATCGAATTTTAAATGCGTTTTTTATAAGTCTTCCTTTGTTTTGTTTTTGTTATAATATGTTGATGGTATTATTTACGCCACTGCGCATTAAATACGAATTGACATAAAGATGGATGGGGCGACCACTGCATCTCCGGCAGCACACCAGAGGAGAAAAGATGCTTGCTGCACGCTGCCAACCAGTGCGGGCCCGGGCCGGCAGTAGCGCCCGGCCGGACCGCCGGACACTGACGTCCGCCTAATTCGCTCCCATCCGGCACCCGTGCCACAACTACCGATTGTTGAGATGCGCCAATAAAATATTGCTTCGCGATCCACCCGAGGTGCGCCATTGGATTTAGAGAATAAATTTCCGTTACCTCGCTGGTACTATCGGCCTGTGTGTATGTATCTCTTTTATCTGTGATGTGAATCGTTTAATGTGGACCAATCACGGTGCGGAGTTTTGCATGTCCATCATCACTCTGAGATACTCGACCGGAGCGTGAAATGTTTTGAGGAGCGCCCGCGAAAAATAGTATCAAGGTAATGAATGATATATATTTTTTACGTTTCACGGTTTTTGATTATCAAATGATAATATGTGTATGCCTCCTAGTCAGGGGGTTGGGCGTTAGGCCAACAACCTTACCTCGTAAAGCAACCAACGTTACTTACACTTCAAGAGATTCGTTTCTTGGAGGAGGCTGAGACCCACCAAGGGGGAAGGGTTATAGGGCCAGAGAAAAATAACTATATATAAGGTTTCCACCACCACCCGAGACTGTTATAGGACGCAGCGACGCCCTTTCGTCAGTCTCGCTGCACTATCTAGGCCTGTTCCTTGTCCATCCGGGACTTACGTTCATTTAATTTAGCCTTTTCTTGTCATCAGTCAAAAGGGAAAAATAACTATATGAGCTTTTAAAAAATATACTTAGTGTTGTCAACAACAAAAAACCATCAAGCCGTTTCTCCGCAGTAGGCAGAGAGAATGGACCGCCACACTCTAGTTTCCTCCACATTCATACAACGAGTCATACACGCACGTCGATTCTTCCGACTTATATCATGACCAACTTTTAAAATTTGATTGATTTGGTCATGTCATGTTTTCCTCGATCTACCTCGACTCCGTACTCCATTTTCATCGTTAACGTACATTTTCTTAACTTTTCTTCTCCATCCATGCGCTCCATATGTCCGCTGTTGTCCTTAATGTTGTTATCGTTAACAAAGTTCTATCAAAAAAGCTAAGATGGATGTGCGCAATGGTGTTCTTGTGCCTACCCTTGTGAATGAAAGTGAATCATGGAACTGGCAAAACAGAATGAAATAAAAAGAGTAGAATCAATGCAGTAGATATGAGATTGCGATACAAATGCATATGATAGGGTGTCAAATGCAAACATAAAAATTGAATACAGTACGAATGAAAGTGTTATGAACAAAATTGTGAATGGGCTATAAAGATAGGATACAAGGAAATAATTAATGAAGAAATGATGGTAAAGAAAATATATGTAAACGACATAAACGGAACTAGAAATAGAGCAAGACCGAGAAAAACATGGCAGGATCAAATTAATCAAATATTAAATGTCAGCCACGTGAGAAGTCTTAGAATTCGATACGCGTGTATGACATGATGTATGAATGTTGAGGAATCGAGAGAAGTATGTCAAGAAAGAACATTGTGGCAGTCCATTATTTCTGCCTACTGAGGGTGCGTTCAGGTGACAAATACTCTCGAATTTAGAAAGTATCTTGTCTTCCTAATGTCGAACCATCTCTAATGCGTTCCTGGTACGAGTATTGTGTTGTTTGTGTATAATATTTGACCTGTACTCAATAGATGCCTTAAACATTTATGCTGTTCGAAATGTTTTTTGAGTAAATAAACTGATTTAATTTGATTTGCATTATATAATTCTTGCATTATTTCTGTTATCTACAATAATTGAGAAGCTAAGATGTTTCTGAGCGAGGGAGGTAGACACCACTCCTTCTCTCCGCACACTTCACTAGCGTCTTCTTCACCGTCAACCCAATACTCTCTCATGTAGAAAGTTCTCAAAAATTCCTTCCGTAGAGCGAGTCATGCACGCACGACGATTATTCCGATTTCTAACATCGCGGGCTTTTCTTGTTTGATCGACTTGCGGTGGTCTTGGAAGACTTCGTCGACATTTCACTGACACGTTGTGATTAATATCTATGTTATCTAAAATATTCAATATTAAAAAATAAACAAATAGACAACACACGTTCATAGTTCAAATATCATGTGCCTCTTTAAAACTTTTTTGTTGCAATTTTGTTTAAAGCAATTTTGTTGGCCTTCCCTTTAGGTATGTCAATTCCATCACATTTTTTTTATTTGCTAGATTCTTTAGACGACCTTAGATCATCCTCTAATCAATATATTTTATCAACGAATAATTTTTTTATCGTGGCCAGAGTTAGTGCAGACGTCTAGCTGGTTTTGAAATGTGGTGCTCTACAGACGCATGATGAGGGTCCATTGGTCGGAACACATCAGGTCCAAATCAGGGAGGTATTGAGTAGGGCCGGAGAAACGAGACAAATCCTTAAAAGGATTGCCCAGCAACGAGCAAACTGGATAGGCCATAACATCAGGCACCCGGGCCTCTTTATTACCATCTGGGAGGGAATGGTTAAGGGCAGAAACTGCAGAGGCCGCCCAAGATATTCTTATATGGACCAGGTGATTAGAGACATGTGCTGTGACATGATGTACAAAGTGATGAAAGACTGGCTGGACTCATGACTGAATTGAGGGAACAAGTGAGGCTTGTTGCAAACCAAACCTCAGGATTATAACCATGAAGAAGTTTCGTGTAGCTACGGCCGCATATGAAGAAGCCCTGCTTGGTGCTCAGAGCTACGCTTCGAAAAAAAATAGCGAACGAACGTATAACGTACTATCTGGATGGCCAAACTGCACGCTTCGTGACACACTACGTGATTCTATAGTGGATAACTTATCACCTAGCTTACAATTAGCACTAATCGAGTTTTTTCCGTGTGGCTTTAGCCTAAACATAGCAACAAGCGGTTGTCTTGATTGACCAATCTTGGCATCTTTTCACATGCTTCTTCATCGAGGCGTTCTTCTGCTTCACCATCCTAGATAAACTGGGATCACATTTTGTGGTCATTATTTATCAAATATGCGGTATATGTATCCCAACTAGCACTGCTCTCGTTGAAATGAAATTTAGCTCAAATATTTAATGGAGTGGGTTACACTGGCTGCTTGGTACTGTTCATACATCTCAATATTGCAAAGTCTTCTCCATTTGCCGCCTTCTTGGATCGGCTTATGTATGCGATGTGAATTTTTCCTATTCAAATATAAAAGACTCCTGCCATTGATTCATATGGAGGTCAGATAAAACGCTTTAAGAACTCCCTAAAAGCGAATCTTTAAAACACTAACATTGGTAGTGATAGTGAATGTTGGGAAAAGACTGCAGAAGACAGACTGTAGGAGAATAACACTATATAACGGCATGTAAGACTTTGAACACAGCGCGGAGACGACGCCGCAGAGAGAAGGAGGAGTCGATAGTAGAGACCATCTGAAGACGGTGGCGGTTCCGCTGCCAACGTACGAGTATTCCCCTGCTCTAGATTCCTCAGGATGTGACTTTTTAGCCACACGAGGACCCACACTCGCGAAGGACAGTCTTCCTCGGTCACGAGGAATCTTACCAGCACTTACTAACTGGATATAACATTAACTGGTCTAGTTAAATTAGAAGCATGCTTATAATATACAAACGATGTTAATGTTGGATAATTATTTGTACTCTGTGTTTATGCAGACATTTAGAGAATGTAAACCATCTCTGAAGTAGTTTTTTTTTTTAATAAAGAACGTGCAAAATCGCTCCAGATAGATATCTAACAGTTTATTCAGTGAATACTTTATTTTAATAACGATGAAAAACCTGAATTTCTATCGATCGCTGTAGGTTTTTTTCGTCTCGATAAGTAAGGAATTCTTCACTTGGCGAATTTAAAGTTTGCATTAAATCTTGGACCAATAAAACCTGACATAATTGCGATCGTTGCTAGTCTGGGGTACACGCTGAATAAATAACTGAATCTTTGAACAAAATGTTGCGGAACCCATTAAGTGAAGCAGCGATCTTAAAATTATTATACTTTATCTATGAATATATCAACGGACATAAAATAAATTATTTAATCAACAGTTTTTTTCTTCTTATTCTTGGTATATCGATATACTGCTTATGCGCTATAAACATGCGGGTTTATCGAATTAACGACTTGATAAAATAAAAAGAGCGTTTGCTTGGTTTTTATCAAATGGTTCTTTATTATTTGATCGTTCTATCTTGACATCCCGCCTTCCTGCCTTTCCATCGAGAACAATTTGTATCTTTCCACCGTGCTAGAATAAGATAAACAAAATACAATCTATTGCTGAAGATAGTTAAGTTAAGAATCCGATTACTATGATCGTCCGCCTGTCTATATCGGACCCTCATTTTCTCCGGCAATGTCCCAAACTCAAATTTTCAGAAAACCAAACTGATAGCTCTAATAATGAAATGTCGAATATAAGTGTCGAATGAAAATATAAGAAGTGAATGCGGTGCGAATGATGGTGTCATGAACAAAATAATGAAAGGATCATTAAGATGGTTTGGACATATGGAAAGAATGAATGAAGAAAGAACGGTAAAAAAATTATATGTTAATGATGTAAATGGTACCAGAAATAGAGGAAGACCGAGGAAAACGTGGCACGATCAAATAAATCAAATATTGAATGTCGGCCATGTGAGGAGTCAGAGAAATCGACGCGCGTGCATGACACGATGTATGAATGTTGAGGAAGCGAGAGAAATATGTCAGGAAAGAAAGGTGTGGCAGTCCATTCTTTCTGCCTACCCCTTCGGGGAGACGGCGTGATGGTTAGTTAGTTAGTTAGTTAGTTAGCTCTAATAACACTATCATTATTATTAGATATTAAGTACGTATTTTTGTGTCACAATATGAAACTAGGAAAAGGCATTCAGTTTAGAGATATCACCAGACGCGTTGGATTTACTTGGGACGCTTTTGATGTCATTGAAATGAAAAAAAAAAGACTTTCTCTAAATATCAACGTTTAAACAAAGTTCGTATTTTTGCCAATACTTCTCCAACTGCCTATTTGTATTATCTCAGATTATTAATAAACAGGTCTGATGACCTGTTGTTGTTCGCATCTCTGTCCTCTTGGGAAGTGGACCGCCAACTATCTCGCCATCTTTTCTATCGATATCTTTGGGATCCTATTATCTTGCATACGGGAGACATGCTCGTCTCAGTATCTTCGGATTTCTGTATTTCTTATTCGGTCGCGGAGGCTTTTGCCGGCTATAGTACATCGTAGTACTTTCATCTCATTGACGCGCAGGATTTATTTATTGTTTCTTGAAGAATGATGTAAAACTCTATTTTAATTAATTAATTCGAATGAAAACGTCTGTTATACAAGTTTTATTATATCTTGTGTGAATGACATGTTAATTGGTTCGAGCTATGGCGACTCTGGATTCTATTGCGCATGATAAGATATGTCAAAAAAACTAGTTTGTTTTATTATTGAAATGTTTTATAATATATTATGAGAGTGGGGTGTTCCACCTTGCTGGGGTATTATCAAATGACATTTGATTAAGCCCTAGTGAGGCGGCAATTAAGCCCTAGTGATTCACTTTTAGGCGTGTGAAATTCGTTTAACTTTTTTATAATTATCATGAAACTTCCAGAAAACTTTCCACAATATAAATTATTTGATGGACATCTTCATCATCGGAGGTAAAATCTTCGAAACATCTCGAGAAAAATATACTAAAAAATGAAGGAAAAAAAACAGTGTATTAATTCATACGTAAATTCATCATTATGGAATTGCAAAGTGTTAACATTGTAGAATTTATCATCATTTATCCAAAATTAAAAACATGTTAAAATTTATGTTTGTACAACGAAGGAGGATGTGAACTCGAAACATGATAACTAAATAACTTTCCGGGCAGGTTGACAGAGAAGGTAGACCGCCATACTGCTCTGTCCTTACATACCTCTCTAGTTTCATCTACATTAATACACCCTAACATGCATGCTCGTCGCTTTTTCCGACTTCGAATGTGGCCGCCTTTTAGTATTTGATTAATTTGGTAATGCCATACTTTCCTAGGTCTTCCACGGCTTCTCTTTCCACTCACACTGCTTGTATAATGTATAACATTTTAACCGTTCTTATCTCGTCCATTCGTTACATTTGTCCTAACCATCTCATGTATCCTTTATTAATGTTGCTTATGATGCAATCATCTGCCTTACATTTCTTCCTTATTTAGTCGTTCGGTATTCTATCACTAATCGTTTTCCCGCACATTCTTCTCAGTGATCTCATTTCTAAGTCATTTATCATACTATCATCCTTTTTTGCCAACTCCAGGCTTCACTTCCATACATTAGGGTTGGCACCAGAATTCCATAGTTTACTGCCATCTTTGCTTTACTGGATATATTAATATTTCTATTTGCAGTGATGACATGTTTGCGAACAATAAAGTGTTAATAGAAAGTTTTTTTAAATAGTTGTAAAAAAACTCGTTTTTTTAAATATAACACATAACAACAACAAACCATCACGCCGTTTCCAAGGCTAGGCAGAGAGAATGGACCGCCACACTACTCTACTCTGACACACCTCTCTAGATTCCTCCTCATTCATACACGCACGTCGATTCTTTCGACTTCTAACATGGCCGACCCACCTGCCATATAGACACACGCTTTCGGTACACACACCGTTCGCAATCACCCTGTACTATGATAATATTTGGTCGTTTGGTCGAAATAGGAAATTGCTTAAGAATTAAATTTGTTTTCTTGTGTTCGTATTGAATTTGGCGAGTCGTTACACTTTCTCTAGTGTCACCACGGCGGATATTGGTGCCGAAACTCGCTTATGATTATTTGGGTGATTGACGCCTGCGCCGGCTAGAACTGTGGGCCCATGCCGGGACTGTGGAGAGCCCATTGTCTCTATCTCGATTAGAATTGTAAATGTTGCGCGATACTACGATAAAATCGACTCGCACTGATATGGGTCGACTTTGAATACGTTCTATTGCAAACAAGCAAAGAAACCATCTCGCTGTTTATCCGAAAAGGTAGCAAATAAAATGGACCGTCACACTGCTCCTCTATCTTGACACACCTCAGTAGCTTCCTCCATTTTTATTTATTTATTATTTTCTTCTTCTTTGTTCGTTTCCTTATTACTGTGGGGCGTGATCTATGGAACTGCCTGTGGCTAAAACAAAACGCCTCCAATCCTCTCTGTTCTCTGCAGTCAGTAGAGGTTTCCCACCTTAATCTGGTCACACCACCGCGTAGATCTGCCTCTTCTTCTTTTGCCTGAAAACACTTCCCGTGACAATACTTTTTTCCAGGCTACCAAGCCCTCTCCTGGCAATGTGACCAAAGAAACTCAATACTCGGCGACTGCATATAACATAGTCGTCCTGATATTTTGAGTTCATTCAGATCTAAAAAAAAAACATGTACAGTAAAATATAAAATGATAGAACAACGATGTAAATGTATTATTAAGTTTTTTCGTGATTATTTTCTAGTAGATATAAATAGTAACAAAAATATATAATAAGTTTTTCAGTCAACAAGTAGTAACCCTAATGAATGGGTCTGAAATATTTATACGAAAGTAAAAACCTTATCTTTTGTAAACTAACTAACTAATCATCACGCCGTCTTACCGAAGGGGTAGGCAGAAAGAATGGACTGCCACTCTTTTCTTTCCTGGCATATTTCTCTCGCTTCCTCAACATTCATACATCGTGTCATGCACGCACATCGATTTCTCTGACTCCTCACGTGGCCGACATTCAATATTTTATTTATTTGATCGTGCCACGTTTTCCTCGGGCTTCCTATATTTCTGGTTCCATTTACATCGTTAACATTTACATTATTTACCATTGATTCTTTTCAAATGTCCAAACCATCATAATAATCCTTTCATTATTTTGTTCATAACACCATCATTCGCACCGCATTCACTTCTTATATCTTCAATCGACACTCTATCAGACACACAGTATCCGCATATTCGTCTAAGCTCATTTCTACTGCATTTATTCTACTTTCATCCTTCTTTTGCCAGTTCCATGCTTCGTTTCCATACATAAGGGTCGGTAGAAGATTACTATTGTGCACTGCCATCTTTTGTAATAAAAACTTTTTTTTTATAATAATTATGGGGAAATAATCCCTTGGCACTGTTTTAAAATGAAAATAATACAATGAAAGATTCTCGTTGAGAGTACTACAATCTGTCCAAACCGTCCAACTAAAACCTATCAGTGTGTGAAAAGGAGTGAATATAATCCAGACTATTTAAAGCAAATATTGCAATACGCATCTCCTGACTTTGTCTCGCCACTTCGTTTATCTTATATATTTCAGCTGTCTACGATTTTTGTCCCAAACTCCCACCTCCGGTTCGAGGTAGCGTCCGGCTTCCTCTTTACCCTGTCCATGCGCACAGCGGTCACCTTTCTAACGCTTTCCTCCAATCCGTCTCGTCTCTTGTTATTAATTAGTTCGATACGAGATGTTGACATATGAAACGTCTCGTATTTTTTATATGCGATGGAATGTGTCGCCGCGTCCGGCAAACGGGTACCAATTACTCCCTACCGACATTAATAAAAACATTATTATTCAATTGGAAGTCAATAACTGTATGCCCGTGTATGCGAGTATCGGAAGTGAGTGAATGAGAGTTATGCTCCTTTTACATGTCGTGTTTTATTATTGTTAATAATAATAATAATAATAATAATAAATTGGATGATTTAAGAGCGCCATTTTTATGAATTAATCATCTCAATGACGCTGTAGCTCTATTTTATGAACTAGTTGAAGATAAATATTTTAATTAAAGTGAAAATTTTGGTTCAGAATAAAGATTTTGATGAAAATAAACATTTTGTTAAAAAATAAACATGATGTTAAAAATAAACATTTTGTTAAAAATAAACATTTTGTTAAAAATATTTAAAAAAATATTTAAAAAAACGTTTTGTTACGAATAAACATTTTTGTAAAAAATAAGCATACAGTTGAAAATAAACATTTTTGCTAAAAATGAAGCAAAGATGGCAGTACACAATGGAGTTCTAGTGCCAACCCTCATGTATGGAAGTGAAGCTTGGAGCTGGCAAAAGAAGGATGAAAGCAGGATAAACGCCGTAGAAATGAGATCACTAAGAAGAATGTGCGGAAAACGTTGTATGATAGAATACCGAACGATGAAATAAGAAAGAAATGTAAGACAGATGACTGCATCATGAATAAAATTAAAAAAGGATCCCTGAGATGGTTCGGACATATGGAACGAATGGATGAGAGTAGAATGGTTAAAAAGTTGTACACAAGCAGCGTGAGTGGGAAAAGAAGCCGAGGACGACCGAGGAATACGTGGCATGACCAAATTAACCAATTAATAAAAGGCGGCCACATTCGAAGTCGGAATAATCGACGTGCGTGCATGGTGCGATGTATGAATGTGGAGGAAGCCCGAGAGGTGTGCCAGGACTGGCCAGTGTGGCGATCCATCCTCTCTGCCTACCCCTCCGGGGAAATGGCGTGATGGTTAATTAGTTAGTTAGTTAGTATGAACATTTTGTCAAAATAAACATTTAGTTATAATAAACATTTTGTTAAAAACAAACATTTTGTTAAAGATGAACATTTTTGTTAAAAATAAAACATTTTAGTATGGGGGCTGCACCTGACGCAGTCGATCAACATTTGCATCAGGATAGGATAGTTTGAACAGGTGCGTTTTGAGCCTCGATATAAACTCTGACGGGTTTTCAATGCAATTTAAGTCTGCAGGGAGACCGTTCCAGGCTGAGGGGCCAGCTACAGCAAAGGCCTGGTCGCCGAAATTTGTGCGAGGATAACGCTTCAGTATGTACAATTTACCCATCGCAGAAGACCTTGCTGATCGCAGTGTAGACTGCCTCGCATTCAGTTTCTCGGTGATGCAGAGTTCAGATATGTAGGCGGGTGCCATTCCATGCAGCGCCTTAAATACAGTCCAGCAGAGCTTATATTGCATTGTTTCCGGACATTTCAGCCAATGGAGCTTCTTAAGGTGTTGCGTTATGTGACAATACTTCGGAACACCCTTAATCAGTCTAGCTGCCGCGTTAAATGCGTACAGGAGTTTTGTTGTTTTTATTATTATGTTTGGTTTAGGCTTTTTGGTATGCTGTTTCCTGCGTCAGTTCCTTCTTGAGAAGTGGACTGCCAGTTATCCCTCCATATTTTTGAAGGTCGTCCCTGAGGTCTGCTCCCTTGAGGCAAACCGTCTCTGTTACTCTTACGGCCCTTGATACTCGATAGGTTCTGGTCACACGTTTATTTCAGAACCTTCTTCTCTGTCGTCTCCATCTTACTAAACTCTTTCGGGCTTTGCCAGTAATGCTGCAGAGTTGTTGTTATTGATTAATATGTTATTGTCCAATTTTTTTACCTTTTCATTTCTGCTTTAATGATACATAAAAAAATGTCTTGTTTTATATATTATTTTAACTATTTTTGTACAAAGTAAATATCCATCATTAATCCTTGTCTCAAATTAAGATATTTAGTGTAATAAAAAAAATTTAAAAGTGACATGTAATATAATAATATATTTCAAATGAACAATGATATAAAACTCCATATATAGTAAGTATTTAATATCGATGAAAACATTCGTTTTCTATAAGTTTTATTATATTTAATTTGAAATACTTTGATTATTGATTGAAATTGGCACGATAGCTGTTGCGCCAACCGATGATCCTAATATCGGTTGGCGACACTGTTGTCGCGACAATTTCATAAGAAATAAAAATAAAATGATATAATATTGTTATACTTTCGAAGCAGTTAATTTGTGGTGGGGCATTTAAGAAAATATTCTTTAACACTTGTATACCTTATTTTTACACCACTTTATTTTGTTTTATCGAAACCAACCGGTTTCGCTCCCGCAGGAAATTTGCCAGGGTTAAAAAAACAAACTGAGTTTTCATTCATCGTTTTTATTCACAATCACTAGAGTATTGCCTAATTCAACGTGTATGTTATGTTTTTTGTCGAATTATTAATAAAATTAATTGTAGATAAAAGCCAAAATCAACTTTTCTGAGAAGAATAAGAATATTTCATCTAGTTTTGCCACTGCCAAAATGTTGTTTGGATCGTAGAGTAATTATGACATTTTTACACTCGTTCTACTAGTACAACATTACCCAGATAAAAAAAAACAAGTCATGAGCAAAATATTAGTTTACAAATCTAGTTCCATGCCTCAGTGATGCTACAAGTTAAGGCTTCTCGGGGCTTCTTCTCTGGCGATCTTCAGAGCAATCGTTCCAAAATCTTTTCAGGAATGTTTCCGGCACGCTTATGCCATATCAAAATGTAAACTCCACTTGATCCAGATTAGCAGTTTTAGAACACCGTGTATTGTCACCGAAGAAGTCACGTGTATGTATGTTATGTGGAGCAATATCACGCAATCTACCATATAGCAATGAATCTGCATACGAGTATCTAATTATTATTAAACTGTTAACAGCCCATATTCGGTTCCAACAGAGAAGCCAGTGCAGTGAAATGATCACTTCTTGAAACATTAACTAACTAACTAACCATAAAGAATGGACTGCCACACTTTTCTTTCCTGACATATTTCTCTCGCTTCCTCAACATTCACACATCGTGTCATGCACGCGCGTCGATTTCTCTGACTCCTCGCGTGGCCGACATTCAATATTTAATTTATTTGATCGTGCCACGTTTTCCTCGGTCTTCCTCTATTTGTAGTTCCATTTACATCGTTAACATATAATTTTTTTACCATTCTTTCTTCATTCATTCTTTCCATGTGTTCAAACCATCTTAATGATCCTTTCATTATTTTGTTCATAACACCATCATTCGCACCGCATACATTTCTTATATTACATTCGACACTCTATCATACACAGAGTATACACACATTCGTCTAAGAGATCTCATTTCTGCTGCATTTATTCTACTTTCATCTTTCTTTTGCCAGAAGTTTAAGCTTTCTCTTGAAACAAGAATATAACGACAATTGAATTTATTGTTCTTCTTCTTCTTCTTCTTCTGGTTTATCTATGTCAGTTAGTCAGTAATCGTCCTATTATTTCTCGCAGACTGTCCCTGAGACGTAGATGTCCAGCTGTCCGTCCGCCTGCCGGTCCGGTCGGTACTTTATTTGCCACTTTGCTTATCACTCAGAACACCCTCACCCCATATTATCTCTCAAGTAACGTCTTCTCAGTGTTAAGCGATTCACGCAGCGTTCCATGGAAAGACATACGAGTATGCTCGGCGTCAGTCTCCGAGATAAAATCAGAAATGAGGAGATTTGACGCCGAACAAAAATAACGGACATCATGGAACGACTAGCGAGACTGAAGTGGCAATGGGCGGGTCATGTGGCGAGACAGAGTGAGGATAGATGGACCCAGAAAATAATAAGGTGGAGACCATGGGAGAATAGGAGAAACGTCGGCAGGCCGCAAAAAAGATGGGCCGACGACATTGCTGCCGTGGGGGGGGGGAATGTGGCTACGGCTGGCAGGAGATAGAGACGAATGGAAGGGAAGGGAAGAGGCCTATATCCAGCAGTGGACCGATAAAGGCTGACGAAGAAGAAGAAGCTTCGAGTCACATACGAAAACTCCGAATCTTGTAAAATAAGGCTATCCGTTTATCGCTTGGTACGCCTTCGTGGACCAGGATCACACAACTGCACCTAGAATCTGGAATCCCGATGATAGATGCTTTAAACTTTAATTTTGGTTTGTAATAATATCTTTTGAGAGAATAAACTGATTTAATTTGAATACTCGTATGGTTGTTTCTAAATATCTTCATTTTAAATTTAGTAAACCCTTCTTTCGATTATAGCAAAACAGTTCTGACCCTCGTTCTGGAAGCCACTGTGTTAGATTAAAGACCGCTACCACTAATGGACCATTAGAAAGTATTGCATACATCACACGATAACTGTCTCCGGGCGCTGCATTCATCCAGCCCGAACGAAATGTTTGTATACAAATCCTAATCTGTTCACACGATTAATAATTCTTAAATCATTAAGGTCAATTGTACTATTTGTTGCCGAGAAACTACAAGTGACCCAAAGAGCCATGGAAAGAGCCATGTTAGGAATAAGCCTAAGAGACAGAGTCAGAAACGATTAGGTGAGAGATAAAACAATGGTCACTGACATCATCCACTGGGTAGCGACTCTAAAGTCGCAATGGGCAGGTCAAGTAGCCAGAAGCTTGGACGAAAAATGGACAAGAAGACTGCTGATTTGGCGACCGTGGACGGCAAAGTGCAGGGCGACCGCAACTACGGTGGAACTTTTATGAAACGAAAAAAAAAAACAGCACGCCTTTTACCGGAGGTATAGGCAATAATGGACTGTCATACTTATAATATCTATCCTGACAAACTTCTTCCACTACATTTATGCAGTGGCTTTTAAAGATTTCATAATTTGATCGTGCCATGTTTTTCTACGTATTTTTCACTCCATTCACATCGTTTTTATAACCCATCCATCTAAGTAATCTCATCTATACCGCATTTATTTTTCTCTCATCTCTCTTCTTCCAGTTTTAGACTTCGCTTCCATACATACATGTTAGAACCAAAATTCCGTTTAACCGGCCATGTTTGCATAAAAACATTCTAGAACTAATAATTGTTGTCATTTTTCATATTTATTAATGTTATATACGAGTATAACAGGTTTGAACCCAATTACTGTATACAATTTGGTTGAGCTATTATATTGATTTTATTGACATGTGATAGGTAGCCAATCTATCGCCATTTTATTGTCACGTGAATTCCACACCAGACCAAAAATAATGTAACAATAACACAGCTATCTCTGGGAATCGAACCCAGGACCTTTGATGTGGAACTCAAAGCTCTTACCACTCTGCCAAGAAGGTCGTTAGTCATATTGCACTGTTGGCTGTGGACGGAGGGGTTTTGGGAGAAGAAGATCCCGTCCACTGCTCGCTGGTAATAAATCGGGGTGTCGAAATTCGAATCGAGTTCATTCTCTGGGGCAATGTAGTGTTTCGGGTCGGGTGCTCCTGCTATCTGCACCCAATTACTTTATTTATTATATTCCAGCATACACGGCTTGTGTTCGTTCCATTTCACAGAGTTTTGCACCAACGTTAATGCTTACTGCATCGCAGCTTATTATCATCTATTTTCCTTTCCAAGCTTTCTCCCAATTAGATATATTTATTTAGTATACTAGTGTTTTTTTTAATAAACAGATTAATTATAACTACAGTAGAACGTCGTTTATCCGGACGCCAGTTAACCGGAATGTCAATTATCTGGACAAGTTGAGATGACGACGCGTAATGTACCGTGCCCTACGCATGACTAAGCTTACCCCAATACACCTACACAACGTTGGGTGTGGGTTGCATCATTCTTCTCCTCTCTCCACCTCTCGTTTTCCTACGTCCTTCGGACAGTCAGTCTCCCGCTGTGTTCGAGTTTCAATATGTCATCTCGTTAGTTCCAACCTGTCATTATTTATTCGAGATTACGTGTGATTATCCGGAACACCTCCGGTCCCAATTTGTCCGGATAAACGACGTTCTACTGTAATTAGGATTTAGAGGGAGGGGGGCAGTGCCTGCTTTAATCGTATTAGTTGTCATCGATAGAGTTCCTCCGAGACCGTTTTACCCGGTTTGAGGAGTTAATTTTTCGGTTAAACTTTTTCCCGTCTTCCTGGGTGATCTTTGCCGTCAACACTTAAGCTTTGAAGCGTCTATACATCGTCTATACATGATTTATCCGATAGGGCATGATCGCCATTAACTTCCACAAACTTTTTTTTTATTTATTTATTGATCATTTACCAAGTACATGGTTTTAATACCTCCCAACTGGGGTAACCCGTTCTAGGGAGGCATTCCTAGTACTCTATATAATTTCAATATATAATATAATTTACAAATTTAGGGAGCAGTTAAGGGAAGCAACACATATCCTAAAGTGTATAACTTAAAATTAATTGACTTATATATTATATAACACTATTTAAACACTATATTGTCTTATACGAGTATAACACTATTTCAACTATTTACTTATTTTTAAAAATTATACTACATTCAAGCCGTCCTTTTTTTAGTGTCTCCGTAGTTACATGTTTTTTGTAATTGTGCATTGTCATTTTTTGTGGGTCGTTTATAGTTTTGTTAATTATGTTATAGAGTTTGGGTCCAAGATAGTAGAAATGTCTTTGCGCATAAGAAGTTTTAGTTTTTGGTACAAAATGGTTATGTTTGTTGCGTGTGTTGTACGTTTGTTGTGCTTTTAAGTGTCTGTCGGTGTCCTTGTGGTAGTGCACGACTAAATTTCTTATATATAGTTGTATTATGTCCGGTACTTGAAATTCATCGTAAAGTTGGTCTGAGGGGAATCGATATGGTTTTTTGTTAATGACTCTAATCATTGTCTTTTGGGCTACAATGACTGGGTTTAGTGTAGTTATTGTAGTTCCTCCCCATCCTATTAAACCGTAGTTTAGGATGGATTGGACGAATGCATAATATACTGTTTTAAGTGTGGTTAACGGTAATATATTTCTAATATTTTTAAAAGTGTAAATAAGGCTTCTAATTCTCTTGGAGACAGCTTCAATTTGGTCTGTCCATCTGAGATGATCGTCTAATTTAATTTAATTTTATTCACCTTAAATTAAAATAGAACAGTAGAACTTACCGGAAATGCTTCATATTTACCATGAAAGTCGACATTTTAAATAGCGATAAAACAAATGTTATTGTGAGAATGACCAACATCTGCGAACTGAACTTAATTGACAGATGCTCAGGCTTACTAAAAAAATGATCGCCAGATTTGAAGGCTTGAAACAGCCAAAGCCCTCTGTTATAAAACGGTTCGACCTTTCCGAAACACCTAATATATAAACATGACGTTTATAAGCAAAATTACGTTAATTGATATAGCTAACTAACTAACCATCACGCCATCTCCCCGAAAGGGTAGGCAGAAAGAATGGACTGTCACCTTTTAACCGATGTGGCACTCCATCCTTCTCTTTCTCTTTCGTTGCGAACCTCGTCGCCACAAATAGGCATCTCCCGCGGTATCAACAAAAGAATTGTTGGTAAAATTTTTGAAGAGATATGCCGCAGAAAGAGTGATGTAATGGCATTTTTTGGAAAAGGGATAAAAATGCCATAAAACCCGAATGCTACGAAATGGCAAGATAAACTGCGGTCAAATCTTTCTAGACGAATGTCCGACGGTGAATGTTCGAAAAACGTTCGTATCATGATTTCAAAATTACGTTTATTTTTAATAGTTATTGGTAGATTATTATGTTACACAGTCTTCCTTGATGAAGCCCTTATTTAATGGGTCGATATTAAAAACTTCTTTAAATTATCAAGTAAATTCACCATAGCAGAGTTTAAGTCTACCAATCTTAGTTAAGTTTTATTGTTTCACCGCAATGATTTCAGTTGTTTTAATATTACGAATCAAGTAGTAATGTCCGTAATAATATTTATTACTTTATGCTAATTGTAATTATATGTATCAAGGCTATCTTATCTATTATACAAGTAATGAATTCGTAAATACCCAATTAAACTAATAAGTTTCAGTATTTTAACAGGAATTTAAAATGGCAAATAATATTTGAATTACTTTTTGATAACTTTGTATCACAACACTTTATTACACTTTTTTCAGACATGTTTCGGGACACAGAAGCCCCTTCTTCAGTGTGTATAAATTTTAACAAATAATACTTTCGCGAATAATACTTTAATACAAATAATAATTCGCGAATAATACAAATAATACTTTTGGCAAATAATACTTTCGCGTTTCATATTAAACCATATCAATACACTCATAGTATTTTTAAATATATACTCGTATATTTTGAGAGCAGCTTCTCTTAACTAACGCACTAATAAACTTATCATCACGCCGTCTCGCCGAAGGCGTAGGCAGAAGGAATGGACCGCCACACTGTTCTTTTTTCTCTCGCTCTTCAACATTCATACATCGTGAAATTCACGCGCATCGATTTCTCCGAATCATCACGTTGCCGACATTTAATATTTGATTGTGCCACGTTTTCCTCTTTTCGTTTTTCTTGTTCCGCTTACGTCCTTAACATATACGAGTACTTTGTTTATCATTATTCTTCATTATTTTTTTTTAATTTTTAAGGATTAATTGTATCTCAATAGATACGAAGATGTAAATTGTTTTTTTGGAAACAGAATATGGTGGCCGAGGCGTTTACAGGACTTATGACTTAAAAATGATAAACCCACAATGGGTAAAATCCAGTATTTGTCTACAAGTATTTGTACCTATACATTTAAAAAACAATGTTTTTCAATGCGTCCAAACCATCTTTCCAACGTTAACGCTTCCTGATAATAGCATTTAAAATTCTGTCGTACATCGGTTTATTACATATACGTTCTGCTGAAACATTGCAATATTTAAATATAAAAAAAGAAGATTTCTTCTTTACCATTCCTTTGTGTCTGCATAGTTGTTTTGTTCCAGACCCTAAAATGTTTGGGTTTATTCTCAAACGTCGGCGTCTTTCTCTATGCTTTTTTTGAAACCCGTTCGTTTGCAGTAAAAAAAAGCGTGCTACCAAATTCCTCGTAGAAATTCACTGATAGGCTTGGGTTTGGAAGATTATACTCACCATAAAATTGACCATATTAAAAAGGCATATATAATAATAAGCAATACATTTCGTATCTTCGAAAAGTTATGTGTTATATATATCGTTAAACTCATATGAGTCAAAAATACTTCTTTTTACTTAAATATGTCTAATTTTGAATAAAACTTTCAAACGCAACTCGAGAAATACGTGGCAAGATCAAATCAATCAAATATTAAATGTCGGCCACGTGAGGCGTCTGAGAAATCGACATGCGTGCATGACACGATGTATTCATGTTGAAGAATCGAATCAGGAAATAACCGTGTGGCGTTTAATTACTTGCTTACACCTTCGGCGAGATGGCGTGATGATTAGTTAGTTAATATTTTTACAAACTAACTAACTAACTAACCATCACGCCATTTCCCCGGAGGGGTAGGCAGAGAGGCTGGATCGCCACAATACTCTGTCCTGGCATACCTCTGGGGATTCCTCTACATTCATACATCGTACCATGCACGCACGTCGATTATTCCGACTTCGAATGTGACCGCCTTTTAGTAATTGATTAATTTGGTCATGCCATGTTTTCCTCGGTCGTCCTCGGCTTCTTTTTCCACTCACGCTGCTTGTGTAGAACTTTTTAACCATTCTACTCTCATCCATTCGTTTTATATGTCCAAACCATCTCAGGGATCCTTTTTTAATTTTATCCATGATGCAGTCATCTGCCTTACATTTTTTTTCTTATTTCATCGTTCAGTATTCTAGCATACAACGTTTTCCCGCACATTCTTCTAAGTGATCTCATTTCTACGGCGTTTATCCTGCTTTCATCCATCTTTTGCCAGCTCCAAGCTTCACTTCCATACATGAGGGTTGGCACTAGAAATCCATTGTGTACTGTGTGTATTTTTACAAACACTCTCTTTACTAATTATTTTCCACCAGATTTACCGTGTTTTATTTCACGTTATAAGTATGTCTGGATAGAAATATTATATCTGATCCACCCCATGAGATGTATTACGTAAAATCCACTCGATTTTTAAATAATTTTAAAACAATGGTGATTCGAAAACGTAAGAACAATATACAATACAATACGGCTGAGTATTTGAAATAGTTTCAAATCTGATAGAACATGGATATTAAGAATGTGTATTAAACGTTTTATGGTCAAATGTCTGGTCGGACGAAAGATTTAAAGAAAGTGTAGCATGGAACTGTCAAACAAATAGTGAAAGTAGAATACATGCAATAGAAAAGATATATCTTAGAAGAACGTGTGTAAATCTGAATACCATAGGGAGTGTCAAAACTGTTATTAACAAAATAATTAAAGGAACTCGAAGATGATTTTTACGTCACACGGAAAGAAAGAATGATGAAATATTAGGTCCTTACATATGAAATTGACGTTTTGTATGGGAGGAACATAAAGTTGATTTTTTTTTAATATAATATATTTATTTAATCAATGTATGTACCATTGCTATCTGTGCACTTTTGCCATCTCATAGGTAGTTTATCGATCCCTTTACTAAAAAAAACATTCGGACGGGAATCAATAAAATCTTTGAAGTCGGTTTGGACTGCCCCATCGGAGTTAAATTTTTTCCCTTGCAAGAAGTTATCCAAATTTCGAAAAAAATAGTCATCTGTTGGGGCATGGTCCGGAGAGTACGGTGGATGTTTTAGACATTCCAATTGAAGCTCTTCTAATTTGGTAGCCGTCTGTTGTGCAGTGTGTGGTCTAGCGTTATCATGAAGCAGTAGTGGCCTAGAGCGATTAACCAGCCTCGGTTGTTTAGCAGCTAGCTTTTCCATCATGGTTTGCAGTTGCTCACAATAGACATCTGCCGTAATCTTCTGGCCAGATTTAAGAAAGCTGTAGTGAACGACACCAGCACTAGTCCACCAAACGCTCACAAGTAACTTTTTTGGAGTCAATTTTCGCTTGGGGCATGGTTTGGCTGGTTCGGCAGGGTTCAGCCATTGCGATGAGCGCTTCCGATTATCATACAGGATCCACTTTTCATCACAGGTAATGATTCGATTCAAAATCCCTTCATTATTGTGCCGGTTGAGTAATGCAACGCAGCAGTCATCGCGCGTTTGTTGATTTGCTTCACTCAATTCGTGAGGTACCCACCTTTCAAGCTTTTTCACCTTCCCAATTTGCTTCAAGTGGATTAAAACAATTTTATCACTAACACCGCAGCCTGCAGCTAACTCGGACGTGGTTTGCGATGGATCCGCTTCCACAATAGCCTTCAATTCTTCATTATCAACTTTGGTCTCCGGCCGTCGCCTAATCTATCGCCATTTTTTTGTCACGTGAATTTTACACCAGACCGAAGACTGTGAGTATCACACTGCAATCGTCGGGAATCGAATCCGGGACCTTCGGTGCGACAGTCATAGCTCTAACTACTCTGCTACGAAGATCGTTTTGGCGCCACGAATTGTGGCATGAAATGGTATGTGAATCATCGCGCTGCACACCATTTCGAAGCGGTATTCTAATTAGTTGCATCTCTCTGTATGTTAAACGGTTCACCTGGAGTGATCCTATCTACCCTCGGACAACGTGTCTGTGAGGCAGCTTCTTAGCTTAATGTGTGTCAGGCTAGAAGTAGGCAGTGCTCCAGCACCTACTCGTACATGACGTGATGCTCGCGCGCGCATATATGCTCTTTTCCGCGGTAGTTCAGGCCGGCTAGACGCCCCCAGACGCGTCGGTGTCATGCAACGGCCGGCGGTGTGCAACGAGCGGGCTGCCGGCATCAGAGCGAAACATCGACTATGCTCCGGTTGCTGATCACTTCGTAACTCAATCGAGAGATACGACGATCTATTTACTCTTCTTTAACATCTTTCAAATCAAATAACACTTTGTGTATTAACCATGGCAATGTTTTAACCAACCCCTACATGTTTTATTATTAATTCTAATGAAAACGTATGTTTTCTGGATGTTTTATTATAATTTATGGGAATGACACGTTTCACCTTTTAAGGTATTATCAAATGTTCGACATCACATTTGATAATGCCTTAGAAAGGCAAGTTATAATAAAAACGGAAAATTAAAATAAAACATCCAGAAAACGGACATTTTCATTCGTATTATTTATTTTATATGGAGATTTACACCATTGTTCAAGAAACAGCTAGTTTCGCTTGAAGGGGCATTATAAAATACTAAATAAATAAATAAAATCAGATTTACATGAATATATAGGCTATCGTGTTTAATAACCCTCACCGAGTCGACTATAAAGAGTCTCCGTGTAGCACAAAGGAAGCATATACGAGCCATGATACATGTAAGACTCTTATACCGATCAAAAAATACTGAAATATGTAAAAGGTCGCGAGTAACAGTTGTCGCTGTAAGGATGGCTAAGATCAAATGTTCTTTCGCAGGACACTTTGACATACTGGTAGACCAGAGATGGACCAGAAGGGTGGAATAATGGAAACCTCCTAAGGATAGAAGAACCACAGGAAGACCCCACACGATGGTATCATGACTTTAAAATGCTGGTGACAGGGTGTGGAGGGCAGAAGATAGGAAATAGGTGGAGAAGTGTGGGAAAGACCTGTCCATCAGTGCAAGATATCAGCTGTATAAATAAAAGTATGTGAGGTGTTTAATTGGACATTTTAATAACTGTCAAAAACTTTTTTTTTTAATTTTTAAGAACTATTTAGAAGTACTTCAAATCGAAATTAAATAATTAAAAAAAATGCATTTATTTGCTACAAACACTTCTCACTGACATCATTACAGTAGATTACAGATGTGTAGGTAAAGGGGGAGGGTTTGAGACAGTGTTAATCACCCTCATGGTAAAAAAAAACACCGTACAATTATGTGGTTAACATACAAAATGTTAATTAGTTTTTAAATGTTTAACCACCAAGTGAGTGAATGATAATTTTATCTTTCAGATTCTTATTTGTTAATTTTTAAAATTCCTTTCATTCGCCAGGAGAATTGCGCTATCTATATTTTTATTATTACCAATAAACGAATTAAATCCTTATACCTACCTCAGATTATAACACATTCCTTAAATTCTTGAATGTCATTTTGGAGATAGACTTATCTTACTATTAACACAAATACTTTGCGCAGTTCACATCAATAAATACGAGTAAAACCAAATCTTTTACAATTGAAGATAAAAATTGCTTGCTAGATTTGTCTCCTCACTCGGAATTCTCTAATGGAGAAAATGTTGCATATAGAAAGCAGACAAGTACATAGATTTAAAATCTACATGCATCTAATATAACAGTAAATTTCAACCTCGATCTGGTAGCTCGTTGAAAAGATCTACTGCTCATGGGATCGGCATCTCTGGGGAGAGAAGCGTATTGACATTTGAAAAAAAATCTGCGCGACGAAAATACATGGTTGAGATTTTTAGTACTTTGAATGAATCTACAGATGAAAATAATAATTATAAATATATACGTTAAACGCTAGAGATTTCGATGTCTTAACTGAGATTCGAATGATACCATTCGACTTGAAATATATTGCTTTACTTCTATATTCACCATAAATTTGTGTTGTGGATTCGGAATTAAATAATCTTTTAAACTTTGTATCACAACACTTTATTATAATTTAAACACAAACATGTTTCGGGACACAGAAACCCTCCATAGTATAATATAAACTATGACGACACGATGTTAAAATCAATTTTTCTGTTTTTAACATCAGACACAACTAACCATACGTGTATTCGTGATTTTTTTTAAATATGTACTTGTTTTATACTAACTAACTAACCATAACGCCATTTCTCAGGAGAGGTAGGAAAATCGAGGTTCCTCTACATTCATACATCGTAACATGCACGCTATTCGATTTTTCCAACTTCGGATGTGGCCGCCTTTTTCATTTTATTAATTCGATCATGCCATGCTCTCTTTGGTCTTCTGTTACTGCTTGTATACAACATTTTTACCATTCTTCTCCCGCCCATTCGTTACATATGTCCAAACCATCACAGGAATCCTTTTTTTAAATTTTAATTATGATGCGATCATCTGCCTTACATTTCTTCCTTATTTCGACTTTCGGTATTCTATCATATATTATATCGTTTTCCCGCACATTTTTCTCAGAGATCTAATTTCTACGGCATTAAATGCTACTTTCATCCTTCTTTTGCCAGCTCCAAGCTTCAATTTCACACATACGCGTAGGCAATAGAACTCCATTATGTACTGCCATTCTTGCTTTAGTGGATATGTTTCTATTTGCAATGATGACTTTGAGAGTGCCATTTATTTTGTTCCCAGCACCGACCCTTTTCTATGCGTCTATAATATTGAACTCACGCCATTTTGATCAAAAGTCGAACGTTTTACTCTCTTTCTGGCACAATATTATAATTGGAGAAAATACAAACACTTGAGCGAGTGATTCTTTCATGTTATTTGTTAGCAGCACAATAGATCTTACGCTAACAAGCCCCTTAGTACCGGTTTCCTTGGTGAGAGGAGCACTCATTAGCAAGACGTTTGTATACCAATTGATGCCAACACATTAATTCGCACTTACTATTATAGATAACCATCAACTGCTCGTAGGCTACGAGGATGAACCGCCACACTCTTTTATCGTTTTATAATTTATATATAAAAATATATAAATACTTATCCAAACCTATCCAAAAAAGCTTGAATGGCAGTGCACAATGGTGTTCTTCTACCGACCCTTATGTATGGAAGCGAAGCATGGAACTGGCAAAAGAAGGATGAAAGTAGAATAAATGCAGTAGAAATGAGATCTCTTAGACGAATGTGTGGATACTCTGTGTATGATAGAGTGTCGAATGAAAATATAAGAAGTGAATGCGGTGCGAATGATAGTGTCATGAACAAAATAATGAAAGGATCATTAAGATGGTTTGGACATATGGAAAGAATGAATGAAGAAAGAATGGTAAAAAAATTATATGTTAATGATGTAAATGGTACCAGAAATAGAGGAAGACCAAGGAAAACGTGGCACGATCTAATAAATCAAATATTGAATGTCGGCCATGTGAGGAGTCAGAGAAATCGACGCGCGTGCATGACACGATGTATGAATGTTGAGGAAGCGAAAGAAATATGTCAGGAAAGAAAAGTGTGTCAGTCCATTCTTTCTGCCTACCTCTTCGGGGAGACGGCGTGATGGTTAGTTAGTTATAATACTTATATAATACTTATTATATCACCAAAGAGTCACAGTTAACTACATTTTCAAGTTTTCGTCAGAAACCTGATTTCTGAGTTAAACCATTAAACCATTGTTGTCCATTTTATTAAAAATGATGCTGGGTTGTGGTTGCATCTACTTTTTTTTTTTAAATGCATCCCTTGTTTTTACTTCTGTTTTTAGTTTTATAATCTTCAGCAGCACATTTTTTTATAAAGTCCACTTACTCTCCTCACGTCGGACTGCTTGGACAATTCGGGTATTTAATGACATAACTATTTGCAAATAATTTTATTAAAAATATTTAATAAATATATTCTTATACACTTTTTAAGAATTGCGCGACAGCTGTTTAGTCAGCCGATGTTGGCATCATCAGGTGTTACAAACAACTAAAGATACAAATTGAGATACTTACTATTTACAGGGCAAAAAACTCATTAGTGTGATTAGTCATAGTTAAAATTAAGTCTGCGAGAACTGTTGACAATTAAAGGTGGGGGGAAACAGTGATTAGAAAGAATAATTATACATAATAGGAATTAAAAAGTATTGTCACAGTTAATATTAATTAGATGAAGAAACTACATTAAATATTACTGTAAGCAAACATAATCAAAGTGGGAATTTTTGAAATTAGAAATAACCATTATTCATATTTTAAAATTCAAGTGCGATGAGTCATTATAAATTAAGGACGATAAACATTAGAAGGAAGCAGATTACTTTAATAAGAAAAGTGAACAAATGTGGAAGATAGTATAATATAACGTTTTTAATGAGTAATAATATATACTAAGGGGGAATAAGCAGGAATTTGATTATCTATAACATTCAATTCACATTTCAATTTTCTTTTCAACTTGTTGAAAGTTAAGGAATAAACGCTGTGGAATTCCATTGTAATACATTTTGGACTGTAATACTGCTCAGGGCCTTGTCCGAAAGGCGTGCAAGATGGATCGGCCATGTAATACGTCAAGAAGGTCTCTTGCATGCCATAATGGAGGGTATGATCGAGGGGACAAACTCTAGGGGACGCCCACGCCGAGAGTACCTGGAGGACCTGTTGGTGGACGTACGCTGCTCATCATATGCATATTTCAAAAGAGCCGCACAAGACAGGGAAAAATGGAAGAGAATAATGGAGGAAATTGCTGCAAACCAATCCCAGGATTGAAACCAGAGAAGAAGACATTTTGGAAATTGAAAAATAACATTGCTTATTTTTCACTTAAATATGGTGGCATCATCAGGTATTACAAACAACAACAAAAGAAATGTTTTTGATGACAATGATTTCCCATTAATTCTGTATGAAATTTTGTGTTCATATAAACCTCTTTATATACGAGATAATAAACCGCCTTGAAGCGTTTGACATGTGGGTTCAGAATGCTGAGAATATCTTGGACCGATATGATAACAAAACACTGATGTATTACGTAGAGCCAATGCAAATGGAGATCTGTTCACCACTGTTAAGCTCCGTAAAATATTATATATTTTGGCCACGTAATGAGAGGCAACAGATACACCGTACTCGTCATAAAAGGGAAGATCGAGAGCCGCAGAGGGGTCGGCAGAAGACAGCTCTACTGACTTCGAAATATCCGAGAATGGACCGGCGTTAGAACCGTGAGGGAGCTGTTTCGCGCCGCCCAGGACAGGGAAGCTTTCTTTCAAATGGTCGTGAACGTCGGGGGGACACGTTAAAGAATGAAGAAGATAACCTCTTTGAAACTGATTGGCCCGTCTTTCCAATATACACGGCATCACGTCCCACGAAGATTGTGAAATTCGAAAGAAATATCATTAAAATATTTAATTATTCGTGTTTCTGTATCTCTTCTCAAATTAACCGTGAAAAAATGTCTGTTCTGGCAAAGTGAATGACCTGGGTTATGGACTATTCTTACCAGGAAGTCAAAATGCAATCATAACGAGAACCATTGGAGCTGATAGACAAACTCAATTTCGTTTTTATGTATTCACTCATCTTAAACACAGCGGACCCATTGCTTCATTTTATTTTTATGTGATCATTGATTGAGTGATGTGCGCCGCTGTTTTGAATTATACGGATTGTTTAAATAAACATTTAAAATTAATCGCTTTTACTACCTGCCGGTTTCCTTGCTATCCGCATCTTCATCAGGCTCATCACTGAAGTAATGGCCTGGTAATTATTTAATTTACGATAGCAGATGTTTTCAATCGTTGATAATATAAACTCTAAATCAAAGTATCGTAATAAAGGACGACCTCACAACGTATGCTAATGATATCAAAAACTTAACAAGAGAAAAATCTTTTTAAGATGTAAATTTAGTTAAAATTTACTGATGTTTGTGTCTTCGACCGGTTTCGGCAGCTCACTGCCATCTTTTGTTGGAAGATGATGACCAAAAGATTATTTAGTACAATGAACTTCTACCATGAAATTTAAAATAACAATATTATTTTTTTAAAACTTAATTGATTAATAATTAGATAAACCGATGTGTTTTTTATAACTACTTTCACTTTTATCTTTATTTCGACAGCGATCGGTTTCACCAGGCTAGCTGGCATCGACATATTGGTCATCACCAAATCAATTAAACACTAAAAGCGGGTCTCATTCGAAATCGAATATGGAGGAATCTGGTATATCGGGACACAGAAGTGTGGCGGTCCATCCTCTATCTTAAAGTGAAGATTAATCATTTATTTATTTACTGATCGACATTCGCTTCCAATGCAACTGTAGGCGAAAAGGACCAAGCTAACTTGCCAAAGATTCATAAGCATCAAATAACATGCGACATTATCCATTTTTTATTTTGGATTCATACTCGGAATTGTATTCGCCGGGTCTCGTTAATTTCGATTGTCCTTCGGTATCTCTTAGCTACGGGAATCCAATAACCAATTTATGACAATTAAGAGAACGTAACTTGCATTCACTTCCCACCTAATTCCGCACCCAATCGGCTTATCCGTCTTAATTCATAATTCAATTAACTCGTTTCTCTTTTCCATTAAAAGGCGGGCCACACTGTTTGAAACAAGCTCTCCACAAGGGTGACCTTGGTGGGAGCTGTGGAGCCCGCGGTTGTTTTAGCGTCCACACTTGGTTTAAAACAAACTCTAAACACGTGGAATGCGTGTTTAAACGCGCGTCCGTCCACAAAGTTTGTTGAAGGTCAAACGAATTTTGGTTTCAAACAAGTGTCTACACAGTTTAAAACCGTTGGTGGAGACCGTTGTGGAGAGCTTGTTTATAACAGTGTGGCCCGCCTTTCAATCATTATGTTACGCTTCAGCTATGTACCTATTAGTTCTTTATTTCAAACATGTTCAAATATTGTTTTTCTTATACTTCTTAGTGTAGGTCTTATGGCCTGTTTCTTAAGAGGAATCGGCCTCTTGCTAGGTCGACTCCAAGTTGTCAATTCATCTCTTTGGTAGTCTGTCCTGTGATTGTCTACCTTGGGGTTGGCCATGCAACACAATGAGAGGGAGTCTGGATGTATCCATTATTCTTACACTAGTATCTTCTCCTCTGCCTCTCCCACCTAACGACAATCTCGATTCTAGGAGCTAGGCTAAGTTAATTTAGCTCGCATAGCTGAGGTAATCTTTCATGTTTGTGTGCATACGGTAAACTAATTGAAATATGTAAAGCTTAGCTAGTTGTGTAAGGAGGGCCCGCTAACCCTGGTACACCCTTTGCCAGTGATGTTAAGTGTCTTGCACAACACTGACTTGGTTTTCGCTTAGGGAACGGCCACACCGAAGTGCCAGAGTAGGAGTCAAAATGAACACCCGGCGAACCAACGTATGGCGCACTATGGGACCGGCCACGCTATACGCTCCGCGCCATAGGGCGTGATCACAAACGGACTGTGTCATGACTCCTACCCAGGCACTTCGGTGTGGCCGTACCCTTAGTTGTTGATGTGCATGCAACAAATGTCTAGTAAGTTTATCTATAGCTGGTTTGGCTCTTCGTAAATTCTTTTCGTAAAACGAAGCGGTTTCTCTATCCTGCTACTTCAATGCAAACAAAAGCCTATCCGAAAATGCTAAGATGGCGGTGCACAATGGTGTTATTGTGCCAACCCTTATTTATGTGTACGTGTACCATGGAACTGGCAAAAATATGATAAATGTTGAATAAATGCAGTAGAAACGGATAAACCTGTATATTAACAAAATAATGAAAGGTTCTTTTAGATGGTCCGGACACGTGGAAAGAATGAATGAATACAGAATGGTGAAGAACGTATACGTAAACGACGCAACGGAACTAGAAATAAAGGAAGACCGAGGAAAACGTGGCACGATCAAATTAATCATATATCAAATGTCGGTCACGTAAGGAGTCGGATAATAACGACGTGCGTGCAAGTGAGAAAAGTATGCCAGGACAGAACAATGTGGTGGTTCATTCCTTCTGCCTATCCCTTCGGAGAGACGGCGTGATGGTTACTTAGGTTTCTCAATACTCGGCCATCTCTAGTGCGTACCTTGGCCCAAGTGAGATGAGCGATTAGCGCGTATTCACCCGTAATATTTAATCAGAGCCCTAATTTTAATAGGATGTTAGCCCACGTATCCGGCTGGTTGACAAACCGGTCGAGTCACATCGGATCACGGCCGTGATGATGGATCGTTCCGATATGTTCTGGTGTCGGTGATTGCACACGAAAAAAGTTCCCGGCTCCATTAATACCTCGCTCGGCCGGCGCACATTGGGGCAGGATTCAGATTTCTCATACAATAACCCAAAAAATAAAAATTATGATTCATTAAACGCTTTGTTATTATATGATGACTCAGATATATTTAGCATATGATCACGAGCAGATAGACAAGCTAGACTGTGACACGTTCGCTCTAGCACCCCTCAATCGGAGCCGATTACTCGTAGAGGTTACACGTCCGTTATTTCAAGTCAGCGCAACACCTAGTTTCTAACATTTCTTTAGTTGTATTATTGATAAAAAAATTAAAGTTTTAGTATGGAACCTTATACGTCAGGTATATATCCTCTTTTTCGAGTTAAATTAATTGTAATTACGGCTTGTTTTAAATGTAAAAAAATTAAACTGATTTCGCATTAAAATGATACAGAGGTTTTTGTAATATTAAAAAAACATTTAGAGATTTAGTATAGAATCCCGATGAATTCCGCAAGTATTTTAATTGATTTATAATAAGTAATTGTTGTACTTTATTGATATGATGTTATTTTTTGCCACTTTTTGCACTTTTTTATAATAACAGCACATTTCGAATAACCAAAAATGAAAAAAAAATACACCAATTTTGTATCTTATTCTGTTTTTCCTTTTCTCGCATACCTAGGTACCAGCTCCAGCACTTTGTTCATGACAAAGCATCAATTAATAACGCTTATGAAGAGTTTCGGAAAAGAAAAATTGGAGGATCAGATTGATTTCCTGCAAAAAGAAATCATAAAACGGACAGGGTGTGTTGATGAGTTAGGAAAAAGTGTTACGTGTGTTAAAAATTTTATTCGGTTTAAATTTGATTATAAATCATGATGGGAATCAGCTCACTGAATGAAAGAAAGATTTCTCGATGTTAATAAAACGTGGCTTGATACATCCGTTTCTTTCATTCGCGCTACAAAAACATGTGGCGGTCGCCCGATGATTCCTTTTGAGGAGAGTACAGAAAGGGTGAAGCGGCAAAAGACGGTTAATCTGAGGAATTCTGCATCTCTGCCAGACTTACTCTACGCAACACAAATGGAACTTAGAGCTGCATGACAGGCAGATGCCTCAAAGTTGGTTCGAGGTATTTTATCTGTTCCAACAGGTTCAGGTAAATCTCATCAAACTTCCAGGGAGTCTTTTGGAAACGTGTTCATGTCAGCAGGAGATGCTTTAGCACTTTTAATAGAAGCGGACTTGCCTCCACATCAGTATAACGCTATTAAGTTGAAATCTAAAAACTTATATCCTTCGTATAAAACTGTACAGGCCTAAAAAAGACGATGTTATCCAGAGCCAGAAAATATACATGTCACGGATACTTTGGTATATGTTGATTTGCAGATCATGCTTAATCTCACGATTGAGCGTTTAATTATCACCCATCAAGATGTTGTTTTTACACTCAAACCCAAAGAATTAAATAATATGATATTATATTCCAAATGGGGAGTTGATGGAAATTCGGGGCACAGTTCACATAAACAGGCTTTTTTTGACGCAGATGCCGATGATGCATCGGTTTTTATCACATCATTTGCCCCCTTACGCCTAGTGTCTGGTGCCAAAATTATTTGGCAAAATCCAAGACCTGGTTCAACGAGGTATTGCAGACCTCTGAAAATAGAATTTATTAAGGAATGCACAGCAGTACCTTTGGAAGAGTAACGAAGGGTAGATGAAGAAATAAAAAATATTACCACAACCATAGTCAGACTAGATGGGCGCGTTATCGTAATCAAACATCATTTAATATTCGCAATGATTGATGGCAAAGTATGTAATGCTATCACACATACTTCTTCTACCCAAAAATGTTACATACGTGGTGTCACATCTAAACAATTGAATTATAATATATAGATGCATTGCTAACAAAATAAATAAAAACAGAAAATTTAGAATTCGGCATTTCGGTCTTGCACGGATGGATACGCTTTTTTTAGTGTCTTCTCCATTTGACGTACAAACTGCCTATAAAAGCTCGAGGGACAGACAAGGAAATCGTTGAAGAAACTAAGAAAAAAATTCAAGCTCAGTTCAAAGAAAAACTAGGTTTGATCGTGGACAAACCAAGCCGGGCTTTGGTAACACAAACAATGGATACCGCTAGGCGTTTTTTTTTAAATGCAGAGGTGTCTGCAGAAATAACCAATTTAGATGTAGAATTAATAAGAAAAATGCACGCCATTTTAATAGTTATATCATGTGGTCATGAAATTAGTGTGGAAAAATACCGGGAGTATGCGTTACATACAGCCAGATATTTTGAAGAAAAATATCCGGGGTGTAATATGCCACCCACACTTCACGAATATTTAATACACGGACCTGAAATAATAAAAACGTCAATATTGCCGATAGGTCAATTAACCGAAGAAGCGCAGGAAGCACGTAACAAAGATTTTAAAAAGTTTAGGGAGTACCACTCGAGGAAATCCAGCAGAACGAATTCAAACACGGATATTTTAAATTTTCTTTTACTCTCATCAGATCCTTTAATAACTAGTAAGAGGAAATTACCGAAAGAAAAACTAACTAGATTCCCCAAAGACGTTTTGGATCTGATAATACCTCCATCTACAGGGTCCTCCAGCCAAAGCGAAAATGATGAATCCGATGACAATGATGGTGTCTCAGAAATATCTGATAACGAGTAAAAAAAAATTTGGTGTGTATTTATGAAGGTTAAAATCGACGTTCTTTCAAGAAACGTATATATTATGTAAAACTAAGCTGCATTTTACGTTATTAAAAAAAATAAAAAATGACTTTAACGAGCATATAAAAATAAGACAGTATTTGACACATATTTCATTGTTATTGGAAAAATAAAGTGTTAATATTCATGACATTGTCTCTTATTTTCATAAACCTACCTAATTACATTAAATCCTTTGATTTAAAGCTATATACATAGCTTCTATGAGTTAATGACACGTTTTCATATTTTGGCCCCACTGTGCGGCGTGCGGTTAAATCTGTTTTGGTTAATTGAATCATATTACGCGGTAACAATTTATTAACAATGTTTTATTGACATTCCTCGCGATACTTGCTTGTTATATGGAGAAGGCCGCGTTATTAATTTCTATTGGCCATAAAATACGTTGCGTCAATTCACATTTAAAGTTAAACGACTATAAATATGATGGTTTTTATCATTTAGTTGGGAATATATTAAAGATTTTTTATAAATCGAAGGCATTAACACTGTGATGTAACTGTAATGACGATAATTTATGAATTAACACTTTTTTCCACTTTTGAGTTTATTTTCTCGATATTTTTTAAAGGTTTTACACCTTCATCATCAGGGAAACGATATAATGATGATTTTTAACTAGCTAACTAACCATCACTCCGTCTCCCCAAAGAAAAGCAGAAAGAATGGGCTGGCACAGTTTTCTTTCCTGACTTTTCTCGCTTTTTCAACATTCATACATCGTGTCATGCACGCACGTCGATTTCTACGACTATAGCAGACATTCATTCATTATTTGATTTATTTGATCGTGTCACATTTTCCTTGTCTTCATCTATTTTAAGTTCCATTTACATCGTTAACAAATACTTTTTTTACCATTATTTCTTCATTGTGTCCAAACCATATTAAAGATCCTTTCATTATTTTGTTCATGATACTTCACTCCTTATATTTTTATTTGACACTATCGTACACATAATTTATTATTATGTATAATATTTCGTTTACATATTCAAGTAAATGTTATCTGAGCAGGCGCTGGCAGTATAGTTGCCGGAACGGATAAAGAAAAATATCATCATAAGTCATTAGTCGTCGAGTAAGAGGGGAGGATGTTAAACATCAGTCTGCGAGACAGGAAACGAAATGAATGGATCAGAGAAAGGACCAAAGTTGCGGACGTTGCGTGCAAAATAGCCTCGTTGAAGTGGAATTGGGCCGGCCATATAGCGAGGACATGAAGGATGATCGGTGGACAAGACGCACCCTGGAGTGGCGACCGAGAACCGGCCATAGAAATCCTGGCAGACCACAAGCCAGATGGTCTGATGACATCAAGAGAGTGGCAGGAGGTCAATGGCACAGAGCGGCGAGGTCTATGTTCAGCACTTGACGACTAAAGGCTGATGATGATGATGCCACAATGAGACATGTACAAATATATATTTTATATAATTCGAAGGGCGAAGAGCAGTTTTTTTCCAAAATAATTGTACCAAATATAGTACAATTTCACGTATTTTAACCGCAATTCGCCTGGCTAAAATGGTATATTTTAAAATAGACCCGAAAAAAGTTTTTGTATAGAATAATTGTTTGTACATAAAAACTTCCGAGATCGCCGTACGTACTCGTATTTAAGGCGGCCTTTTTATTCAACAGGTTTAGCCGTAAGGCTACGGCCACACCGAAGTGTTTCAGTTGGGGACTCGCGTGCTGTCTGTCCAAAAACTATAGAGACTGATTTGACAGCCTAGTCAAATTATTTTATTTGAAAATATCACGCAAGGGGGATTCGATATGGGGATTCGTTTGCAGCAACGTATATGAACATCATTGCTGGTTCTTGGGATGCCACTTGGGCCTTTTTGATGTGGACGTTTCGAATTTTAGCCATTACTGTTTAAATATGATTTCGGGCATATGAGCGCCACGGCTAGCTCGAATGAAGCGCAATCTTGAAGTCCAATTTTCGACAATTGTCGTCTTTGTGGATGCGTATTATCCACTAGAGTGTACGTGATGTGAAAACGATCAATGGTCTTCCAAATACTTGCTCGGATGGACGATTATGTTGACCGTAAAATGGACTTAGTGCACGATAAGTTTGGCCAACCGAACCATGATTTTCAAAATAAATTTACACAATTTGCAAGCGCTGTTCTGACGTCAGTCTATTCATGGCGAAATGGCAAAACCTACTGACTACAAATCAAATGTCAACTGTCAAATTGGCACTCTATAGAAACAATGGTGCCATTTTAAAAACCAAACCACTGAAAAAAACATCCCATATAACTTTTCAGCTATTGATTCATTATTGGCTTTTAAAAAATATACAGTCTGATCGTGTCATGTATTTTTCGGTCTTCTTCACTCCATTCGCATATTTTTTAACAGACATCCTTCTAAGTAATCTCATCTCTACCGCATTTATTTTTCTCTCATCTCTCTCCTGCTAGTTTCAGACTTCGCTTCCATACATAAATCTTGGAACCAAAACTCAATTTAAACCGCCATTTTTGCAATGGGAATTACTTCAAATCAAATAAAAATTCAAACATTTGCAAATTTAACTCATAACATAAACAAATATTCGATTTGAAAATAAATGTGAGTTTATAAAATTTTCACCATTAAATTTGTGATCAAAAATCATTAGTGCCCTTTGTTTAATTTGATTAATTCATAAATTAAAGTAAATATTATTAAATAATTAAATATAAAGCATAATTAATAGCTGGACATTTTCAAATAAAATAATTTGATAACCCTGTTAAATCAGTCTCTGTCATTTTCGGACAGACAGCAAGCTAGTCACCAACCGAAACACTTCGGTGTGGATGTAGCCTTAGTAAACGCAAGCATTCCGTAATTAGCTTTTTAGACCTGTAATCAATACATAATGTTTATAAATAACTTGAACATTATATTACATTTATTTCCAGATATCCTGTTTACGCTCCGAATATTCGTATGAATATTTTATTCTAATCTAATATAACCGTCCAATTGTTATTGACCATATTTTGATGCTGTTAATTTTCTATGATAAATAAGTTACTTTTATTCCACCATTTCGCTATATGCTTGGGCAGAGGGTATTATCCGCTTCATTTCTGGAATTCCATTCTTCTTCTTCTTCTTCACTTTTGATAGACTCAGGAGTCTGTTATTTCAGGCGGGTCCTCTTGAGACGCTGAACTCCAGCTTTCTCTCCACCGTTTCGGGGGTCTTCCCGGTCGGCGTTGTCCGTTTGGCGTTCCATGGAGAGCTATGTATGGTATCCTATTTGAGCTCATTCTTCCTACATGTTGATGCCAGTATCGCCGTCTTTGACGTCCCCATCTGACCACATCTTCGACCTCGCAGATTTCTCGGATTGCTGTATTCCTAACTCGATCACGTAGGGTTTAGCCAGCTATAGCGCGGAGTGTTTTCATCTCGGTTGTCCTGAGCGTGCTCTTTGTCTTGACAGTGTCTGCCCTCGATTCAATACAAATGAATCATTGTAATGAATCTGTTTGAGTGTGAAAGTTTAAATTGATGGTATTTGAGAAGAAAGCACGTATGTCTAGTTGTTACAAGAGCGAACGGTGAGAAATTTGGAACAAGTTACCGAATTTATTTATCTGGAAAGAATATTTTATAAGAGATGGAAAAATGGAGAAAAACATGGAATGAAGGGTTGGTACTGGGAACAAAATAAATAGCACTCTCAAAGTCATCACTGCCAATAGAAATATATCCACTGTACTCTTCCACATCCTTCAAAACACACAGCGTGTCGTATATGCGCGTTTATTTCAGCTCTCGAAAGTTTATCTTGCGATTTTAAGATCTGAGATATTTTAATAGTTGGCTACAATTGCAGTCCAAAAAACATTGGGATAAAACTGCGGCCGACTACATACGAGTATACAGCTCATACATGAATGTATCTTATAAATCACTTTACTTACCTTAAATTGTGTGTAATATTATGATAAACTAGAACTTGGCTGTAAATGTAGCCAAACTCAATTCGAGACAATTTTTTCAACTGCAAATGAAGTTTGCCGCACAATGTGGTTTAATATTAAATTGTCCCATGCCATCTTCTGTCTCAGTTCGCGTTTGTTTTTCATAATATGAATTTCATAATATTACGAGTGATTTTTCTCAAAAAAAATTTTACAGCCTTTCGTTGCACCCTTACCGTGTTTCCAAATTATTAGGCTACATATGTTTATTTCAAGTTACATATTTTCATTCCATATGAGATTGGTACTAGAGTTCATTATGCCCAATTCGCCCGAGTTCGATTCCTGGCAATGTCAGTGTGATTGTCACATTGTCTTTGGTCTGGTGTAGAACGAACGTGACAATTAAATGGCGATTGATTAGCTACGAGTATCTAAAAAATGTCATGATAATCAATTTAATAAATTGTATACAGTTTGTCGATGCCAGCTAGCCTGGCAAAACCGGTCGCTGCCGAAATATAAACAATAAGTGAAAGTAGTTAATGAAAAAACTTTGTTTTATTTTATTATTATTTAAATTTAATACAGTAAGTGGGTTCAAACGACCTGTTGTATACAAAAGAAAATCAAGTAATTCGAAACTAGTATTTTAAAATAATTTTTTAAAATCATTTGCGATTATGGCTTTGATAACGCTCTTTTAACCAAATTTGGTTTAACGTTTAAAATATAAACGCATTTTAAGTTGTTGTCTCTTTTGTGATACGTTATGGGATACACATTATTGCATTATTGCACCGTGCTAATGCATTAATTCGATTTTAATGAATATTTTAGGAATGAAATGTTCAGGAAAAAAAATTATCTTGAAAACTTTTATTGCATTCATTTTATCTTTGTATGTTCTGAACTTGAGTTATGTGGAACATTTTTTCATTAAACAATATAAGAAATAGTATTTTATGTGCGATAACATCTGACAAGTCTAAGAAACTGTCGTGAAAGTCTTTTGGCGGGCTTTTTTTTTCATCTCCTAAGAAACAGTTTAATAACTCCGCGAGAGATGGTAGCTTTTTAATTGGAACCTGAATTATAATGTTATGTATTTAGCTTACGTCGGTACTGCATTCATAATCAAAGTGCTTTGTCTATTTCAATATGAATTTCAAATTAGAGTTCCTAAAAGTGCATTTCTTAGTAATTATTTCTGTTAGTGGCTCCAATGAGGTAACACGCGAAGATGTGTGGCGACATAATGATGTCGCCTCGTGACCCTATGTCGCCCCCGAAGGCAAATTGTTTGGTTCTGTAGTGGCAGTAATATTTGTAGAGTATTTAGAACCCAGATTATGATAATTCTAACTGAGATTGTGCACTATTTACAAAGCCGCCGGCTCCCCCACGCGTTTCAGTTGATGCATTATACTTCAGGTGTCTGTAGATATACTCGAATGAAGGTTACCGTTTCGAACATTGTGTCTTTCCTACAATGTATCATATTTGCTCTTCGTGATTATTCGGATCATGTTTGTACATTAGCTCTATTAGACCTATTTTACTACCCTAAGTAAGCGTATCAATATTTTGCTAGGCGCTGTTCCCATTATAAATATGTGCTTCCATCTGCGAGCGGTCACATTTGGCGGGGAGCCCCACCGTCAGCGGTACTGCTCTCCAGACGTGTTTAACATGTTCATCCGTCGTTTCAGGTTCGAGAACATGGCGGCCCAGCTGTGCCTGCGCGAGGAGGACGTGGTGCGGCTGGCGCTGGAGTTCCTGGCCTCGCGCGGGCTGCACATCGCGCAGGTGGCGCTCGAGCGCGAGGCCGGAGTCATCAACGACGCGCTCTCGCACGACATGCTCTTCCTGCGCCAGCTCGTTATCGACGGCCAGTGGGACGACTGCCTGGAGTTCGTCCAGCCGCTGGAGGCCCTGCCGGACTTCCGCGCGGACAGAGTCAAGTTTCACATTCTGCGCCAGAAGTACGTGGAGCTCATGTGCGTGCGCTGCGAGGCGGGCGGCGCCCCTCTGGAGGGTACCGTGGACGAGGTCGTGCAAGTTCTAGAGCGAATTGAAAAGTACGCCACGAAGAGGGAGCACTCGGAGTTGTGCATTCTCCTCACTTTACCGCGCCTCGGAGACCACCTCGCCTTCCATCACTGGAACCCCACGGAGTCCCGCATCAAATGTTTTTCCGAGCTGTATCCACTCATAGAGAGCTTTCTGCCGGCAGACCGCCAGCCGGTATCGGAGATCAAGTTTTCTAAGAACGATCGCCTCATGCAAATCATCATCAAGGGCATGCTTTACGAGTCTTGCGTTAACTACTGCCAAGAGAAAGCTACAGGGGGGAAGGACACCCGGGCCATAGACGTCAAGTTCTCGCATCTGCTGGACGGTTCCAAATTCGGCGACTCGGACCTAAGTCTATTGTCCTGGCTGAGAAGTATTCCGGCCGAGACATTCGCCGTGCCATTCGAGCAGCGGACGCTAAACGTAGACGTGGAGAAGCTCGCGCGACCGGTCCTAGAAGCGTCCTGGACGGAGCACATGCTGGTTCGACCCATTAAGCCTAAGACGTTCCCGCACTCTGCGGTTGCCTTCAGCCGTCCGCGATCCGCTGCCGACGTCATGACACGCTCGCTGCTACCTCCCGCGAGTGCAGCCCCAGCCGCGGCCCCCGCCATGGCGCAATCAACCGGGGACTTGCTGCCGGGATTCCGTCTAGCGGGAGCTGAAGCGTCTCGGCCCATGATCGCCTCCGTGGATCGCCTGTTTCTGAACGAAGACGCCTTCCTGAGTGATAACTTTGGTCGCCCACTTCCGCAAATCGCCGAGGCCCCCACACTTCCCACGCCGCCCTCGCCAGTCGCGCCCAACTTGCCCGGCCTGCCCGGGCCTCCTGGCCTGCCCGGCCCGCCCGGTCTCTACCGCGAGTTCCAGCAGCGAAGGAGCGCCCAGGCGGACTCTCCTCTCTCGACACCACCGTAAGTATTTTAATGTTCGCACAATTATAAGTGTCCTTTTTATCTTCCAATTATTCCTTTATCGTGTACTTCCATTCCCTTAGATCGGCTCCGCAATCAGCTTCGCACTCCCAGGCCGCGCCGACTCCTCCGCCTTCAGCTCCGCCTGTCAGAAACGTATCGCCCGGCGTACAGCATCGGTGAGTATATTTTTGTAAATTCACGCATTTTATCCACACAATTATTAATAAAAAAAATGTTACTGCAAGATATTATGAGAGACATCATATTCCCTGTGTATTGTAAAATGACGCGTCACAGTTGGCCGATATCGGCCCCGTTTCCCGGAGACGTTAGACTATTATTCGTCGTCTTGGCCTATTTGCCACGGGCCCTGCTCACGGAATCGCGACTGAGCGAGCATGGCTTCCAGCGAGATTATTACTAATTTTCTGCACGCTCAGCTGAGGAAACACAATGGCCAGCTCGCCATTCATCTCCTGCCACGGCCCGGGCCGCAGGATACCGCGGGCGCGATCAATCGCGACACACTTTACATCACACTTCTATCTAAATCGTTGATTGCTAAAAATAACTCAAATCAATTGCAGTTCTGGTGCACCACTAATACAAACACAAAACGATGCATTTTAAAATGTTACGTTTTAAGGACTTTATTCCGACGTTGACGAAAATTAAAAATATAATAAGCCATAGTTTTAATCAAAACACTATGGTACTTCAACATTACTAAATGTTTAAATTAGAAACACTGTTATTATACATCTATATCTCTAAGACGATTGTGTGATAAATCTGTATATGATAGTGTCAAATTCTAATATAAAATGTGAATGCGGTGCGCAAGGAAGTGTTATGAAAAAAAATAATGGAAAGGTCGTTAAGATGGTTTGGACACATGGAAATAATTATTGAAGACAGAATGGTGAAGAAGGTATATTAAAACGACGTGAACGGAGCTAGAAATATAGGAAGGCCGAGGAAAACGTGGCACGATGAAATCAATCAAAAATTAACTGCCGTTCGCGTGAGGAGTCAAAGAAATCGACGTGCGTGCATGACACGATGTATGAATGTAGAGGAATCGAGAGAAGTATGTTAGGGCAGAACATTGTGGCGGTCCATTTTGTCTGCCTACCCCCCGGGGAGACGATTAGTTAGTTAGTTATTATACATATCACAATGTACGTTTATGAGATTGCCGCGACAGCTGTTTCGCCAGCCTATGTTGGCATCATCGTATGTTACAATTCATTAAGTTACAACATATGATGCCAAAATGGTTGGCGAACAACTGTCGGGACAATCTCTTAAAAATAAATGGTGATAAGTGTAGTCAACAGTGTTTCAAATTTAAACATTTTATTCTTTTCAAATACACTAATAGACGCATACATATTTCACGACTCATTTTTAAATAAATTTATTATACGAGTAGTTACTACTATGATTTTATTATAAATGTATTTTAAGTTTTTAAAAAGCTTACAAGAACCGTTTTATAATAGTTTTTGAAATTGACACACTCATTTATATGTTATGACTGTAGCTCCATCTGTTGCAAAACATCGAAACTTTTACCAATCGAATAGTTTCGAGAAAAATCGATAGGGTGTGTCTGTGCATATTGTATTATCAATTCGATTATTGATTTTATTCATGCTTCCCGCTTTTTAAATTATTCTTGATTTAAAATTTAAATTTTTGTATGATTCTCGATTGTTACAAAATAGTTTTTCTAATCATTTCCTCAATTTCCTTAAATTCATTGCTATATTCAAATGTATTAATTATTCAGAATGTATATTAAGCTGTTAGTATTATTATTATGTTAAAATTATTTACTTTTGTTTGCAACCTTGAATTAATTATTTCTTATAGCGTTATATAAAAATATGTGTATACGAGTATCTTGGTAACTTACAGATTACCAAGAAATGTTTCATAATTTTCTGATCAATTATAGTATTCAAATAAATAAATAAATAAATTTTACATATATCCTTCCGTATAAGAAAATTTAATTTATATATTTTGGGCCTCTTATTTTAGATGAATTTAAAAAATATAAAAATGAAAACCTTTTAAGAATTCTTAGCTATAGGAAATATCATAATATTATATATCCCTGTTATGGCATCAGAATAAGGTGCCACCTACGTTGTTTGGCATCAAAATAAAGCTTGTTTAAAACGCACATTTTTCTATTAGATAAATATAATTGTTATTATAGTTTGAGTTGATTTAAATAATTAATTAACATCTGTCGCGTTCATCCACGTAAATGAATTGCGACATCTATGGATTTTACTTTAATTCACTTTGAACTAGCTTTTTTATCACAATCAGATTAAAACAATTGAACAATTTTAAAAATTAGTTTCTGCGATTTAATTTTAACAACAGATTCTCGGAAAAGAAAGAAGGAGCATTGTTCCTGTTTATATTGATTTAAAAGTATCATTATTTACGTGGAAATTTGCAAAATATTTATGCATATTGTTACTGTTATAATATTTATTAGATTAAGCAAACGTGTACTTAAATTTCTGGTTCTTTTTGGTTATTATTTGGATTAAAACTACAGATCGAAATGTGCTAAATATCAGAATACAATACGAGCTCTGTTGGACGGTCCTTTAAGGCGTTGCATGGAATGGTACCAGCCTATACGAGTATATTTTGATCATCAATTTATTTTGCGATTGGTGGATTGTCTGTCCCAAAACGCTGTGTCCTCGCACACTGAGCCTTCGCGATAGTCAACCCTTGAGTGCATCGAGAACCCGTCAAATTTTTGAGCGAAACTCAAAATGCACTTTTTCAAATCATCCATAATAAATTAAGTGAAGCATGGAACTGCCAGAAAAGAATAAATGTTGTAGAGAAGAGAGCCCTTAGACGTATGTGTGATAAAATGAATTTTAGATGCTGATGAAAGGAAGAAATGGAGAGCGGAATAAAGTATTATGAACAAAATTATAAAAGGATCACTGCGTTGATTTGGACACATGGAACGTATGGGTGAAGAAACAGTTGCTAAGGAATTCTACGTTTACGATTTGAATGGTGCACGGAGTCGTGGGAGAGCGAGGAAAACTTGGCAAGATCAAAGTAATCAAATTTTAAAGGTCGGCTATGTTAAAAGTCGGAAGAATCGACGTGGCTGTATGACTCGCTGTATGAGTGTGGAAGAATCTAGAGACAGTCACCCCAACATTGGCGATCACTGCAGCAAAGGCATCTCTGTCCTGCGCCACTTAGAACAGATTCTGGACTCTGGTCGCAGCCAGGATAACTGCCTTCTAACAACTCTCCGACGTCCATCTACTTTACCCATTAATATCAGTCAAATGATGTGTTTTTTTCTCCCCTTAGCACATGACTCAAATATGAGACCTTTCTAACTTTCACACTCGACAACAGCTCTCTATTGGGTCTGGCTCGCTGTAGTACGTCTGCATTACTGACCCTATCGGTCCACGGTATACGGAGCATTCTGCGGTATTTTCACATCTTAAGCGCCTCCAACCGGTTCATTTCTTTGTCGGAGTTTCAGGTTAAGATTATCAGCGCCCTTGAGATGATTAATTAAAAAAAAATCTGTATATAAATCATCAATTTTGTTATTAAAATTATTAAGTACTGAATTATTCACGTGGAGTACATTCATTTATTAATCTGAATAGCTATATTGTAAAACGCCCTCTTATCTACTGCTGCGATATGTTTTATCAAAGCAGAATATTTAATCATACACGTCATAAAACTATTTTATTTATGACGCGGCTTTAAAAATAACGGTGTCGGTCACCTGGAACACGTAGTTATCGGATAGTGTGACATGAATCATAATACTGTTGACGTATTTCTAAATAAGATGCCTCATAGGAGAAGAGGGCATCATTTTCAGCTCTAGTGAAAAATTTTCATAATATCGTCGATTTATGAATTAAAACAGTGAAATTTAATTGTATCTCAATAGAGACGAAGATGCAAACTGAATATGGTTGATCAAGGTGTTTACAGGACTTATGACCTGTCATTGGTTGGTTTAAGCGCACGCTTTATGTAATTACAACATTCCACCTATTTCTTTATGACCATGTAAGACAAATTTTTGGAGGTTGTATATATGTTACAAATCTATGTTTATCTTCACATAGCAGTTTCAATACGCCATCTATGGAGATTAATTTTTAGCATTTAGCAAACTACTTTATTAACACAATGTGAAGGCTATCGCCATTAGCGCATTGTTTAGAAACCGCCTGGAGATATCACTCCTATCTACGAGTATATGCCAAAGAATTGACCAGAATGATTACAAATATTTTTTGTGAATGTATACTTATACTTGTATACGAATACTGAATTTCACCCATGGTGGGTGATTAATTCATGAAATTTAATTGTATCTCAATAGAGACGAAGATTCACACGTGTCTTCGTCTCTATTGAGATACAATTAAATTTCATGAATTAATCACCCACCATGGGTGAAATCCAGTATTCGTATACAAGTATAAGTATACATTCACAAAAAATAATTAAAACAGTGTTTTCTTTCTACTTTTGACGCTGTTTTAATCACTGACATCATGGACGATCTACCAGTCCTAGTGTCAAGAATGTACGAAGTATGCAATAATTATGACCTTGTGATGAACGTGTCAAAGTCTAAAGTTATGGTATTTGAAAAGGAAGAAGGTATGACGGATTGTGACATAAGCGCGAACGGTGAGAAATTAGAGCAAGTTACCGAATTTGTTTATCTGGGAAGAAAGTTTACAAGAGATGGAAGAATGGAGTAAGATATCGGAAGAAGGGTTGGAGCTGGAAACAAAATAAATGGTGCACTCAAAGTCATTACCGCAAATAGAAATATATCGACTGAAGCAAAGATGGCAGTGCATGCGCAATGGAGTTCTAGTCCCGACCCTTATGTATAGAAGTGAAGCTTGGAGTTGGCAGAAGAAGGATGAATGTAGGATAAATGCCGTAGAAATGAGGTCACTAAGAAGAATGTGCGGAAAAACAATGTATGTATACTTGTGTGAAGTAAGAAAGGAATGCAAGGCGGATGAATACGTGATAAATAAAATTAAGAATGGGTCACTAAGATAGTTTGGACATATGGGACGAATGGATAAGGGAAGAATAGAAAAATATAAATATATATATTATACAAGTAGTGTGAATGGGAAAAGAAGTCGAGGAAGGCCAAGGAAGACATGGCATGACCAAATTAATCAATTACTGAAAGGCGGCCATGTTCGAAGTAGGAACAATCGACGAGAGTGCATGTCACGATGTGTGAATTTAGAAGAGGCGCGAGAATTATGTCAGGATAGAACAGTGTGGCGATCGACAAAATTTATTAAATTTAGTCCAGAATTGTTTAAAATATGAAATGAGAAACGAAATGCTGTAATTAACTATTAAAGGTAAAATTTAAGGAAAACGAAGTGTCGGGAGAAGAAGAAAATCCTGACTAACACATTGTTATTGAAGGCTGTGTTAGTCAGGTTTCCCGCTATATAAAAACAGCCATAATGCTGTCTTTAAGGGCATTATCGGAATGTATCCAGTATTTTGATTATTTATTATATTTGTCTATTTTATTAATAAGTGTGTCGCCATTCCTTTGTCGCCTTTCTGACTTAAATAAAAAATTGTATATGGGTGTTTTTCAAATAAAATGTTTACTCGAAAATTACATGTCCTATGACTTTCGAGATAATTCTGCAGGCTATTGATTTTAAAACTGTTTTTTTTATATCTCAAAACAACAGAATAACTCACAAATTGATTATTCACATATCCAAAAGTACTTATATCTGTTTATTTTGCTTAATTATTGGGAATATACGATAGAAAAGTGGTGATTTTTCTAGTGTCCCACGCTCCTTTTGCACTTTATAAACGAAAAATATTCATTGATAAGCTACTTCTTGTCCAAGAGTTTTATGTTATTTGGAAGGATTATATGATCCAGATTCAATAATATTCCTAGATAACAGCGTATTAGAGTTCAAAATAATATAAAATACTGTTTTTATTTAGTCACTCAAAACGACGTTGGTGGAAAATTCCGTATACGCTACGTCGATATACTGATTTAAACGAAAAATTTACTATAAACTAAGTATATATTTGATTGATGGCAACATTTTATAGCTCGTCAACGGTCGCCATGTTCGTAAATTGACACCAGTCGCATTATGTTATGTGAAATAGTGGTCGGGCGTCACGACGTGCTGTTTTTATTTTCCACTACGAACGTGATTCTATAATGTAAATATTGATTGTTTGACTTACAGCTTTTCATGGGTAAAAATGACCGACATCTAGAATCTGAATTCAATGTAATATTTAGTAAAATCATATTCATAAACCTGCATTTTGGAGTTTGTTTCAATACTGGCATCATACGTCACATCCACTACGCGACGGGATGTATTAGTGGAACGCCAAATATGACGTAGTGGAATTATTGCGCAACGAGCAAACTTTTTGAAAAACGCCCAAATAATAAATAAAAAAAATTGGATGATATGTACGTTTATGAATCAATAATCTCAAGGACGCTGTAAAAATGGTCCATGTTTTAACCTAGTAGACTACATATTTAGTATGTGGCCTGCGGTGATTGCTTGATCTCAACTCTGACGGGCTCTCAATGTCCTTAAGGTGAAGGGAAGAATGCGGGAAGATTATTCCAGACTATGTGGGGACTATCTTCGGGATTTCACCTCGTGTATAGCCACTTAACACTATCCATCAATAGTTATTGAATAACTTTATTTGTTAACTAAATTTGGATACACAAATTTGTTTGCAGACACTTATAGATAAAAAATTATTATTTTCTATTGCGAGCTATTTAAAACACGTCAGGCTGCTACAAAACGCCCAAGATTTTTTGTAGTAGGATGCTAGGATTTCGGAGTTGCTCTCTGATAACGACCACAGCACTTAGCTTCTCCAGAGGGCCAAGAGGAGTCTCGATTTATCATCTTGCAATAAATTCATTAAGAGTTTATCACTTTCAGCCCAATTGGCTGCCCACACTCCTGCAGCGTGGAGACGTTGCGGTGCTGACATCAGGCAGGAGCCTGAAGCGCCGTAATTAAGGATGGGATTCCTCCAATGGGAATATTATCTAATTTGGTCCCATTAACATCGCCAATTGACGATTGTTTCCTAATTGTTTCTGCCAGTAGGCCGCTCTGTGGCCGCGGCCAATGTCAGCGTATCTGTTGACTTAATCGATTCTCGTTACCGCCCACACTTGTTTAAAATAAATTTTAATCGAATTGTTATAACCAACTACTGTGTTGACACATTGTTTCCTTATTTGCCAAATTCTTGCGCACAGTGCAAACGAAGCAATCCTTAAAATTTAAAAAAAAATATGCGCTAAGCGCTCACACGGTTGAAGTCAAACTTCTTAGCTCCTAGGAAAAAATGATTTCATAATACGCAAGCGTCTACTGGTGATACCGTACATGCATCCGTAGACGGACGTGCATTCGCATTGAATCCCAAATGCGTACTGACAAATTGACAGGCAGAAAAAATACGAAGCTGTAAAGTTTTGCACTTGGTGATGCGTCGAAGTTTTCCGAGAAAAACAGTGCAACCGATATAGACTCTAGGGCCTCTAGCGTTTGATAACTATTTAACTGCCACAATAATCTTTGCAGCGGTTTCCGACGAGGCCAATTTGCCTTACCGCACTTACAGAAGTTTCATTACAACATATAGTGAATGACAAGCATAGGGAGTTACAATTATCGACACGCGATATTACAAACGAATTGAAAATTAATTTTGATATTTGTGGAGAACATAGGACATATACAGTATTTTATAATTAATCATTGAAGGATCGTAAAGATAGTTTGTATGTCTATAACGAAATAACGTTGACGAAGATATACGCGAGTGCATGGCTAATCAAATAAGTCCAAAAATAATTGGACGCGACCTACTTAATCAAATATAAATGTGGGCCATAGAAGCATCCACGATGATGTAGAGAAGTCGACTAGTTTTATAGTGATCTAATCACCGCTTGTCTGCACTGCAAAATAACAAGGAATTAAAAAAGTGCTCTTAAATTATTTGTTCAAAATTCAGGGGGAAATACAATATATAGTATGTAGAAGGGCTTGGGTCGAGCCGTAATGACACCACCTAGATATTTGTATATTCATTTAACATATTCGTTGTTTAACTTGTGAAGTTTTAAATAATAATTAAATTAAATGAAGTTTTTCAATTGTGAAGTTTTGTTTTTAATTACGTTCAGCTGTAATTATATTCAAGGATTAATTGTATCTCAATAGAGACGAAGATGCAAATTGGAAACAGAATATGGTGGTCGAGGTGTTAACAGGACTTATGACCTGTCATTGGTTGAGTTAAGCGCATGCTTTATGTAATACAACATTCCCCATTCCACCCTTACGACCACCATGTCTGACAATTATTTTTTTGGAAGTTGAATATATGCTACAAAGTAACACCACATTATGTTATTATATTATTTAATTTCTACGCAATCTCTTAAAAATAAGTTATGTTATGTACATTAATAAAAATATTATGAAAAAAATAATGAAAGGATCATTAATATGTTTTGGACACATGGAAGGAATGAATGAAGAAAGAATGGTAAATAAAGTATATGTGAACGACGTAAACGGAACTAGAAAAAGTGGTTTACCAAGGAAAACGTGGCACAATCAAATCATTCAAATATTAAATGTCGGCCACGTGAGGAGTCGGAGAAATCGACGTGCGTGCATGATACGATCTATGAATGTAAAGGATCGAGAGAAGTATGTCAGGAAAGAACATTGTGGCGGTCCATTATTTTAGCCTTCCCCTTCAGCGGGACGGCATGATGATTAGTTAGTTAATTATTAACTTTTAAAACAACCTTTTCGTGATGTTATCACCTGAAAGGCCTATTAAGACGTGTTTTATATCTAAAATAAGCGATGTATCTTATATTTGCGATCGGTTATAAAATAATCATCAAATATAAATATAGAATTAAACTTCAATTTGCAATTTAATTAGTTGCAAGTAATTCTGCAAACACTCGATCCTCGAAATTTGTACAAGGGCAATGTTTCGGTTCAACTAATGGCCGATAAGAATTACCCGAACAAAATGTGGATTTCCTTGAATTTACGCTGTCGGTTATACAGAGATATAACTTGGAGCCATTCCATGCAGGGCTCTAAAGACTGACAAACAGAGTTTATACTAAATTCTTTGGGAACTTTTAAACCAGTGAAATTCTTTGAGATATGGCCCCTGCATCGCAGGTAGTCATGGAAATGTACGCTAACATTTTGCAAATTTGGTTTGTCATCAATTACATTTCGTTCGTCATCTGCGACTATTTTAGAATATTTCACGTGATCAATAAAGAATTCAATTCTCGAATGTTTAATTATAATTTTTGCATTCATAAACACAAGGTGTTCATAATGTGTTGAAACATTAAAATTCGTTTAAAATATTAATCAGTCTTTTTGATATTTGTCATATTCTTTAGAAGTATAATTGTCTTTTTTGTTAAACATTTCAAAATTTATTTAAATATTAAAATAAATTTCAATTTTTTATTATTATCAATGATGATTTATATATTAGTGCGCCGTTTTGTAAAATCAATTATTTCAAGGACGCACTAGGAAAAGACTGACCGAACAGTACAGTATTTAGAAGTTTCTTAAATTTAACGTCCTCATTATTATCCTCATACTTAATACTAACATGGGGCCCATTCCACGCCAACGAACCCGCAGCAGAAAGCACTTTATTGGCTCTGACTGGAATTGTAACGTTGTTCGCTTTTCATTCTACTCATCGGAGTTTAGTTAGTTAAGAACCAGTTTTTTTTAGTTTTTTTTATTTCAACTAACTAACCATCACGTCGTCTCCCCGAAGGGTTAGACAGAAAGAATGAACTGCCACATTTTTCTTTTCTGACATACTTCTCTCGTTTCCTCAAAATTTGTACATCGAGTCATGCACGCACGTCGTTTCTCTGACTCCTCACGCGGTCAACATTCAATATTTCAACAATCATTTAAATTGCATTCTTCTATCAATATTGAATTTATGGTAATAATATTTCAATTAACTACTCTTAATTCAATACCAAATAATTATATTTAATAACAATAAATAATTTAAAATTGTATCACTTATTATTTGTTTCTTTATGAACTCATATTTATTCAAATAGAGTAATGTGAACGACAAATAATTATTAAATTAGTAGAATACTTGAATTTAAATTTTTCACATTTTGCTTACACTCATAAAATTCAAATGCACATTTATATGATGACAAAAAGTTATCCATTTTCTAGTTGCCGCCTGACAACCCGTTCTATACACACATCAACATATAATTTCTTTAAGATGTTGAATTTTGTTGTTTTTTTATCGTATAAATGAAATTATAATCATATTTGTGATTATGATAATTTACTTTTATTACTATTTTTTTTCGTTTCAACACATTTAGAGCTCGGGAACACCGTGTAGACACGCGCAAGGCGTGACTTGTTAAGATTTGATTAACGTTAACAGACTTAAAATCGCATCAATTGCCATCCCAGTTTGCATCACTTATGATTCTACACTCTTTATTTATTTTTCATTGCAATTGCTCTTTGCTATTGCGGAAAGTCGACAAAGGTGTTTGTGTTTTTGTTCAGTGGAAATCTAAATTTATCGTATGTATATAAACACCACGCAAATCTACAAAATTCGGGACTAATATTCAATTACAATCAGTAACAATATTATAAAACTAACTAACTTACCATCACGCCGTCTCCCCGGAGGGGTAGGCAGAAAGAATGGAACGCCACACTGTTCTGTCCTGACATACGCCTCTGGCTTCCTCTACATTCATACATCTTGTCATGCACGCACGTCGATTTTTCCGACTCCTCACGTGACCGACATTCAATATTTGATTGATTTGATCGTGCCACGTTTTTCTCGGTCTTCCTCTATTTCTAGCTCCGTTCACGCTGTTTACATATACCTTCTTTACCATTCTGTCTTCACTCATTCTTTCCATGTGTCCAAACCATCTTAATGACCCTTTCCTTATTTTGTTCATAACACTTTCATTCGCACCACATTCACTCTTATACTTGCATTTGTCACTCTATCATATACAGATTTGCCACACATTCGTCTTAGAGATCTCATTTCTACTGCATTTATTCTACTTTCATCCTTCTTTTGCCAGTTCCATGCTTCACTTCCATACATAAGGGTCGGCACAAGAACACCAATTATTATGATGATATTTATTTCTTAGGCAATGGCGTAAAACCTTTATGTATGGAAGTGAAGCTTGGAGCTGGCAAAAGAAGGATAAACATAATATAAATGCCTTATCAGATCGCTGAGAAGAATGTGCGGGAAAACGATGTACGGTAGGATACCTCTTCTTTCGCCTAGCCATTTTCCGTTATTTGGGGTCGGCTTTCCTAATAGATCTCAGCCAAGTCTCACGATCCAGGGTCATTTAGCTGTCTAGTTCCCGCGCCTTCAGGTCGTTCCCAACTGTGGACATCCATGTTCAGGAGGACGACGACGAAATAATGAAGAAATCTAAGGCAGATGATTGCATCATAAGTCAATTCAAAAAAGGATCTCGGATGGTTTGAAAATATGAAAATAATAGTAAAAAGTTGTAAACATGCCGTGTGAACGGAAAAATAAGCCCAGGACGGCCGAGGAAAATATGACATTACCAAATTAATCCATTTCTAAAAGGCGGCCACATTCGAAGTCGGAAAAATGTATATTATGGCTCTGATAGATACGTCAGGACGGCTACCATCCCTCCGGGAAAACGTCGTGGTGATTAGTTAGTTTGTTAGATGGTTAGTTAGTTAAGTATCTTCATATTAATCGGCATCATCAGCGTTACAATCCTAGGCGGGTCTAAGCTTCCTCCAAGATATGTCTCCATCCTGTCTCTGGATGTCATCTTTCAGTTTTGCTGCTCCAAAGCCCGACAGTCTGCCACGATACCACCCAACCACCACAGTCAAGATTTCCCAAAATTTCTTCACCCTAATGAATCATTAAACAATTGGGGACTCCAGATCAACCATGCGGTGCAATTTACTTCGTCAACGTAATCTGATATTTATAATAAACTTGACTACGCTGTAGACCTCCGTTTTTAATCTTGTTCTCCATCTATGACCATCCTTATTGGGTCCGAGGATCGAATCCGAGTCCGATGCAGTCTAATCTCATTTCATCACGTTTGGTACGTGACCAGGTCTCCAAGGCATGCGTTAAAACTTGTCTAATTAATGTTTTATATGTATAAAGTATTATTTGTTTTTCTATATTGTAGACGCGACATTAATTGTTTAATGAGGCCAATGTATCTTCGGTTGACTAGGGGGCCTAGATATGTGAACTGTTTTACAGTTTCAAATGTGTTGATGTTGATGTTTGTGGATTGGCTTTAACCGGGCAGCATTGTGACAAGCATATATTGTTTTGACCTCATTAACAAATTTCATTATTTCTCCATGCACATTGCAAACATATTTATAGTTTAATGCGTCTATTTGAGAGCAGGTAAAATACCTAGAACTCGTGAGAAATGGTTTTACTTAGGATGACAAAATACTCTCAAAAGTATTTGACTTCCGAACGCATTTTCACTCGTATGAAAGCCGCCGATCTCCGAAATGATCATGTTCAGCAAAATGATTGCTCTTTTCATCGGCATCATTAGAGGCAGGTTGGTTATTGCGGGCGGCAAAATAACAATTTATGCTGGCGCTATCTGAGATATCTGAAACAAAAATCTACATCCTGCAACACGGCCGAGTTCTCAAAATATCACATGATTAATCCAAACAAATTTATGAAAAACTTGTTTATTCAAAGCTGCAGAGTCTCAGAGTTCTCATCCTTCTTTTGTCAGTTACATGCTTCGCTTCCAAACATAAGGGTTGTAACCAGAACTCCATTGTGAACGGCCATTTTCGCTTTCATTGATAAATTCCCGTTTCCAATAACTATTTTTAAAGCTCCATTCCCTTTGTTACCCGCACCAACCCTTCTTTCGACGTTGCTATCCGTTCGGCCATCCGCTGTGAACATCCTACCTAAATACACAAATTCACTCACCTGCTCCAAGTTATCTTCGTTCACACTTATGTTACAAACTGTCATTTGCTCTTCCCTTTCAAAAACTAACACATTTGACTTTCCGACATTCATCAATTAATCGTTTGACTTGCATACCTCATACATTCTCGACACCAAGACTTGTAATTCTTCCGCACTATCCGCAACGAGAACGGCATCGTCCGCGTATTGTACCATATTAAGTGAAATATAATGTACTCGTACAATATTGATGAAAACGTCCCTTTTTAGAAAATGTATTAAAAAAAAACTAAGTGATACGTATATGTCTCGCCATTCTATAATACATACGGGACTTATGACCTGTCATTGGTTGGGTTAAGCGATCACTTTATATTTAACAACATTCACCATTCCTCCCTTACGACACCAACCGTCTAACAAATTTTTGGAACTTGTATATATATGCTAATATTTTTTAATAACTTCACTGTTGGTAGGTCAATCTATACTAGCGCCATATATAATTTGTAAGCATTAAGCAGAAAATCTTTATTAATGCAATGTGAAAGGCTTTTACGCAATTATCACATTGCTAGACAACGCCTGGAGTGAAATTCCAAATAAAAATTTTACAAGCATAAAAATTGGATCCTTAAAAATGATTAACCCGCAATGGGTAAAAATCCAGTCTTAAATATTTGTATACATAAAAACAAATTGAAAAATTTTCCATTCAAACTTCTAAAAATTAACGGTTTTATCAATAAAGACGATATGTTTTGAGTTTGCTAAATGACGGTTATAAATTACAATTATTTAACTAATTATGTCCGTTATAAGTAGGTATATAAGTGTAATTACTAGGTGTAATCATGATAGATGAATAACAGATACGTGTCATATTTTTATTGTGGTCTATTAGCGAACCGTTCCGCTAACTAAGATGGCTCAATACTGCTAAATAGTGTATTAATCGAATCGACCTTCTTAGTATGGAGCCGCCTGAAGAGGGTCGCCATTAATATGGTGACGCTGCTGTCACGTACCACCTCTGAGGAGTACTCACCCAGCCTCGCCAATTAGATTCTCTACGGAGATTAAGTTCGGACTTCGAACTAGCAGGTCACAACCATTCATGACCGCAAATTGCCGCCCTGCACTTGAGTGATTGAAAGTGTAGTTTGGCGAGTATTATTTTTTTAATTAATTATTACGTTTCAAGTTTTGTTTTATCCTTGTTAGTCCAATTAAACGCGAAACCTTATCTACACACATACATACTAATGTTTAATGACCTACGTCGAATTTCACATCCCAGATCGAATAATCCCTCTATACATTCATAGAAACTGTGTATGATAAAGTGTCGAATGAAAATATATGAAGTGAATGCGGTGAGAATGAAAGTATTCGAAAAAACATAATAATCAAATCAAATCAGTTTATTAACTCAAAACACAGTACAAACAGAAGACATCTATTGAGTACAGGTCAGATATTATAAAAATACAACATAATACTAGGAACGCATTAGAGATGGTTCGACATTAGGAAAATTAAGACTAATAGGAAGACATTTGGAAGAATAATATCACTTGTTTTAGTGTAAAATCGTAATCAGTAATAAGTTCTAACATTTAATGTAATTTTTTTTTATACTTGTTAAAAATTTCACAATAACAACACCAAATTGTTCTCCTTTTCTTTTCTCCACTACTTTCATACAACAATAATCAGAACAAATTTCAAAATAATCCAGAAACGTTCTCGTGCGTTCGCATCGTGTGCATTTTGAATTATTTTCGGAGAGAATCGAAGTATTCCTCTCTCGCTCTCTTGTATTCAAAATATTCTCGTAGTCTTTCTTGACGTCATACGGATTTTTGCATATTTATATTGTATTATGATGATGTAATTAAGATAGCGCTGGACCGAAACGCCGATGAGTATAAGGACGTTGTGAAAATATATATCTGTAGGCAAAAGTAATATGTGTTCTAAACAAGATACAAATCAAAGTTCATTAAATAAGCATGTTTACCAATTATATTACTACTAATTTCTTGGACAATTCGTGGTATTAAAGTGGCAGCAGCTGGTACAGACACATAACCTCTACGACTCATGGAATTAAAATTTCACTTTCGCTTCGTGTGAATGCACTAATTTGCGCGCCATGTAATCGTATAAGACGCCCTGTTCCGAAGAATATTATAATGCGAATAAATTGGCTCCACGCGATTTGATGATAATCCGACCAACTCGCAGATGGAAAATCTCCGATGATTAATTTTTGTACCCAACCCAAAAATGGGACCCCCCACCGGGTGCGATGTGCTGAGCCTGCTTAAAATCCCTACACACGTCCTGACACGACAGCCCTACCCGACCAGACATGGGAAAGCGACCACCAGACCAGTATAGAACAAGTGCTTGTGGGGTAAAGTTGCATTAAAATGGCTCTGGATCTATCGGGTAATCAGAATATGTGTAGCTTTGTGCTGTTGGGTAGTGAAGTCGGAACGACAGGGCTACACACGCTCTGACCCGAGAGAGTGGTGGGGGTTGGATGGTTCTCCCGACACGACTACCCGACGGTCAGGCCTGACAGTTTTCATGATCCGACAAGCCTACAATGATCCGATGCCTTCCGGTCAGTCGCTGTCGAACCCGACGGTTGGGTGGTCGTGTTAGGACGTGGGTAGGGCCCTTTAACCAGAATGAAACTAACAAATCAACAATCACGCCATCTCCTCGGAGGTGTAGGCAGAATAATTGACCGCCACACTGTTCTTTACTGGCATAAGCGAAGCTCGGGCGGGAGCGAAACCGGTTGCTGTTACCAAATAAAGTAGTTTATGTCATCATCATCATCATCATCAGCCGTCTGTCATCCACTGCTGAATGTAGGCCTCTCCCAAAGCCCGCCACCGCCCCCTATCCATTGCCGCTCCCATCCATCCATGTCCAGCAATCCTCTTCCGATCGTCGGTCCAGCGGGCAGGGGGACGTCCAACTCTACGGAATCCTGTACGCGGTCTCCACTCCAGAACCCGTCTTCCCCATCGGCTGTCGGTTCTCCGACAGATATGGCCAGCCCACCGCCACTTCAGTCCGCCTATCCGTAGAGCCACCTCAGTCACCTTGGTTTGTTGTCGAATAAATTCGTTTCTAAATCTGTCCCTCAAGGTTATTCCAAGCATGGCTCTTTCCATGGCGCGCTGGGCAACCTTGAATTTGTAGACTAGACCTTTTGTCAATGTCCACGTCTCGGCTCCGTACGTCATGACTGGCAAAACGCACTGGTTGAAGACTTTAGTCTTGAGGCATTGTGGTATTTTGGAAGTGAAAACATGACGTAATTTCCCAAAGGCCGCCCAACCCAACTGAATTCTTTGGTCGGCTTCTTTCTCGAAATTGTTTCGTCCTAATTGTATGATTTGGCCAAGATATGTGTATTCTTGTACCACTTCGAGAGCCGACCCATCGACGGTTACTGATCCCGGGATAATAATATGTTCATTATACATGACTTTCGTCTTGTCCAAATTCATCCCGAGACCCACTCGTCTGGATGCAGTGTTCAGTTCATCTAGCATGCCTTCTAGCTCCCCAGCAGATTTCGCCAGAATAACAATGTCATCCGCAAAACGAAGGTGAGAAATGTATTCGCCATTTATGTTGAGGCCACGTTCAGACCAGTTCAAAGTTTTAAATATATCTTCCAAAGCACAAGTGAACAGCTTCGGAGATATCACATCCCCTTGTCTGACTCCCCGTTGCAGCTCAATCGGTTTGGTCTTCTGGTTTTGGATTTGAACGGACATTGTGGCGTTATTATAGAGGTAAGTAGTTTATGTACAAATTACTAAAAGTGTATTATTAATTTAGTCCTTAAGATATTACATTCAACCCTTTTAGCTACTTCATACACTTGTTCATATAATATGTAGATTTAAAAACTACGAGGACATTACGCAACCCTGTTTAACACCTTTATTGATATCAAACCAGGCTATACGATCCCTGTTTACTATGACACTAGCAGGGTATGTATACGACGAATTGATACAGTATACGAGTATGTAAACAACGTAAACGGCACACGAAATGGATTAAGGCCGAGGAAATAGTCGCATGATTAAATATTTAATGTCTGCCACGTGAGGAGTCGGAGAAATAGACGTGCATACATGACACGATGTATGAATGATGAGGAATATAGAGAAGCATGCAAGAAAAGAACAATGTGGTGGTCCAATCTTTCTGCTTACCTCTCCGGGGAGACTTTTTAAAAATATGATAAAACAAATTGTAACGCATCTCATAATCTCTAGCTCGTTCGGGTGTTTTCTGGTAATTTGCCGTGTTTTTATGTTCTTTTTAGGCCAATGGTGTTTTGAATTCTTCCTACTTGACTCCTAATCTCTGAGCAATTCATTTCCGCTCCCGTGCACGATAAGTGGCCTCATGCTGGTCTTGACCGGTTCCTTTCCAACGTATTTATTTTGGCGTTCAGCATTCTCGGCTCCCAAGCTAATTTATTGGCGCCGTTTACACACACATACCCGATTTGTTTGTTTACCGACAAACAGACAAATTTCTGAACGTACTCAGCACATACTCTTACTTATGTTATTGGGCCCTACTAATTAACACCTACCTACTCTTTAGGTACGGATCTGGCTTGTCAATCGAAGATTAAGGAAATTCTTACCAATCAATTGCACCGCGGACCATGTGGCTCCGTCTAAACTAACTCGCGTCAAATGCGGAGAGGATATACCGCCACAATGATCTAGTCTTATATTCGCACATCGCGACACAGACCATTTGAACATGTCCGTTTATGAGTAATTGGTTAATTTAGTCCCGTCATGTTTTTCAGTATATACAACTATTTAACCATTCTTCATACATTTAAACAAAAAGACTAACATTGATAGTAGAACGCTGTGAAAAGTCTGCAAACGATATACCTAGATGGAGAATAATAATGCATAAAGGCACGCAAGACATCGATGCACAGTGCAGAGAAGACGACTCAGAGATGAGTGTTTCCATTACTTTCGTTTCCCCCCTGCTACAAATGCCACAGAGTGTGTGGGTCCAGAATTGGACTTAGTGATATGAGAACCCACATCCGCGAAGGACAATCTTTCCACGGATACGAGGAACAGACGATGATGATAACGGTATTCAAACCGTTGCTTTGTTCAGTCTTCTATTTACACATCGTCATTCTTTACATTATTCGCAGCGATCTTTGTTTCACTATATACACATTTCTGTAATGAGTTCACCGTTTACTTTCTTTTAAATCAAATCAAATCAGTTTATTAACTCAAAAGACATTACAAACAGAAAAATGTTTAAGGCATCTATTGAGTACAGGTAAAATATTATATAAAAAAAACATAATACCAGGAACGCATTAGAGATGGTTCGACATTGGGAAGGCCAGATACTTTCTTAAGTCAAGAGTATTTGTCCTCTGAACGTACCTTCACTTATATGAAAGACGTCGATCTCCAAGGAGACCGCGTTCAGCAGACTAGTTGCTCTTCCCACCGGTGTCACCAGAGGCAGATTGGTTCTGGTGGCCGGTAGGTAAAACAATCTGTGCTGTCGCTGTCGGAGAAATCTATCAGGGACAAAAATACCAACACCCTCTAGCACGGCCGAGTTCTCGAAATATCCCCTGATTAATTTAAAAAAATGGGTAATGAGATGCCCATCTCTTCGAGGTTGTGAATAATTGGTTCCAAGCATTCCTAAAAGAAATGCCGTGGGATAGAGCCACGGATAACTACCATACTCGCTCATGTAAAGATACCTCAGAATTTTTTTCTGAACCCTCTCCAGCATAACGGAATATCTCGCCTCGTGAGGACTCCACATCACAGAACCACTTTCGAGTCTGTTCCGAACCAACGCGTTGTATAGGAGGCTGAGCACATTGGGATCTCTGAAAACTCTTCCGGTCCGAATGATGAAGCCCAACATCCTTTCTTTCATCTAAACCAATATATATTTCATTAATTTTATTGTCTCATCTATGCTTTCTTGTATATAAAATCGACAACCTGTTCTGCACAGTTCACAAAGTTTATTGTTGTTAAAGAAAGAATAGTTACATGATATATTTTAACTAACTAACCATCGCGCCGTCTCTCTGAAAGGGCAGGCAGAAAGAATGGACCTCCACACTGTTCTTTACTGACATCGTCGCGTGGCCGATATTTCATATTTGATTGATTTGGTCATGCTACATTTTCTTCGGTTTACCTGTATTTCTAGTTCCGTTTACGGTGTTTACATAATCTTTTTTTACCATCCTTTCTTTATTCATTATTTCCATTTCTTTATTATTATGATTTAAATATGTCTATATATTTTATCCTTGTGTAACCTAATTACATTATATTTCCACATGCGGGAACACATGTCACACGTGCCATATATTTGAAAACGTATTCAAATATACACTTCTCTTTATTTATCACCTCGTTAATTGTATTAAGGCATGTGCTCGTATCCTCATTTAAATACGGATGGAAAACAGTGTACATACAAATATCAACGTTGCCTTTAGAGACAAAATGTCGTGTTTTCATGCAGATTTCCATTGTATCGTTTTTAAAAGTCTCATGAATATGGATTTGTGTGTTTTGATATATCAGCCATATTACAGCGTGTCGTATGTAATTGTTTGCTTCGATTTTTATTCTCTCTGAACTTAAACCTAATGATAATTAAATAAAACGTCTTTAAGTGTCTTTTTTAAAGTAGATTTTGTATTTTTTTATAATTTCATTCGACGACCTTCGTGGCAGTGTGACAAGAGCTATGACTGCTAAACCGAAGGTCCCAAGTTCGATATCCGTCGATGGCAGTGTGATTGTACGCTGTCTTTGATTTGCTACCTACTACGTGTCATATGAATCAATATAATAGCTAAAACAAATTGTACAGTAATTGTATTCAAATATGATGTCTGAGAATCTATGGCTAAAAAGTTGTATACTATGCTACAAATAACATGCAGTATATAAATGTAGAAAGCAACGTTAAACTTCCACATTAAATGCCTAAGTGGCATCCTAAGAGCTAACAAAAAATTGTCTTGCACTCTGTTGCAAACCAATCTCTTTTGATTGAAACTAGCGAAGAAGATTAATCTTATTATCAGTAAGTTTGTAATCAATTCCATTGTTTTTATTATTCACGATTTTAATTTCTCAGAATTTTTTTAGTTAAGAGATAAGGCAATTTTGATAAACACATATTAGTCACCATGTATATATATTTCATGTATACACGTTTTTTTACGATTTTTGATAATAATAATAATTATTATTTTATTGAATCACTCTTTACATAATTACAGCGCGAGCCAAATCGATGTAAAGGATATGGCTATCATATTGATTCTTGTGACGTGATACGTAGCTAATCTATCGACATTTTATTGTCACGTGAATTTTACACCAGACCTAAGACACTGACAATCATACTTATAAATGTTTGTAATGTCTTTTGAGAAAATAAACTGATTTGATTTGATTTGATACTGCCATCGCCGGGAATCGAATCTGGGACATTCCGTGTGGCAGTCAAAGCACTTACCATTCGGCCACGAAGGTCGTCGATAATCTTAGAATAGAATCCATTTGTCAAATTTTGAAACCTTGTCGATTTTTTATCAATTCTCATTTTATAAACTTAATTGTAAGTGTAAGAATGCAGTGAACAAAATAACGAAAAGATTATTAAGATGGTTTGGACACATGACAAGACAAAAATATCTCCAAGACCAAGATGAGACTGGTTTAAACCCTTGTTTTCTCCATATTCCTTTATGGTTGGCGAGTCTTGGACTATGCGAACATCGGAGAAGTCAAAAATTAATGCCTTCGAGATGTGGTGCTGGCATCGAATGTTGCGTATACCCTGGACGACAAGAAGTACAAACCAGTCAATCATTGACCAGCTGGGTATCAGAGCAAGACTCGCGGATCTGCTCTCAGATAGTGTTGACATATTTTGGCCACAGTCCGGAGATATCAGGACAACCTTGCAAAGCTCATCATCATGCGCAAAGTAGAGGGAAGGCGACCGCAAGGACGACCACCGAGCCACTGGTCTGATCAAATCAGGCATCTGACTGGTCTCTCATTAGGTGCAGCCTGGAGACTGACGGGTGACAGGAGCGCATGGCGTGCCATGGTCAATAGTTTACAGGATGGACACGACCCTCAACCATGAGGAATACGACTGTGAATAAAGACACGTGGAAAGAATGAATGAAGAATGTATATGTTAACGACGTAAACGGGCAGAAATAGAAGAAGACCGAGGAAAACATGGCATCATCAAATATTAAATGGCGGCCACCTGAGATGTCGGTGAAATCAACGTGTTTTATTGTTTTATTTATTAAGGGTAACATACAGCGATATCAATAACATATATATATATATATATATATATATATATATATATATATATATATATATATATATATATATAATATATATATATATATATATATATATATATATATATATATATATATATATATATATATATATATATATATATATATATATATATATATATATATATATATATATATATATATATATATATATATATGTATATATATAATAAAACATTTAGAATAATAAAAATAAGGCCAATACAAGCTACCACAAATATAAAATATTGTTAACAATTAACAAATGATAGTGTGAAACGTGATTGAATTTTAACTAAGATAAAATAAGGTATACATAATATTTAAGAGTTAAAATACTTATAGTACTGGAAATAAAAAATTAAATTAAGATAAATAAATAAAAGTAATATACGAGTATTATAATATCACATAACATCGTGGTCACATCTACGCCGAAATGTTGCTCCGATTATTTTCTTAAAATTTCGCTTGTTAAAGTGAAAAATATCAATGTCTCCAAAATGCTTGTTGTAATTGTCACAGAATCGATACAATGCCGCGCTCTGAGCGTAGTTAGTGCGATAAACAGTGTGTGAATGTACCTATGTAGTTTGAGGAATCGAGAGTATGCCAGGAAAGACCTGTGCGGTGGCCATTATTTCTGCCTACCTCTTCGGTGAGACGGCGTGATGATTATATTTTTTATTTACCAACACATCCGTTATGAATCGGCATTCTAGAAACCATTCACAGCATGTATGTGCAACTACATTAAGATCTGTGATTTTTTGTTCATCGCATAGAGCAGAGTCTATTCAGTTTATTGCCTTCCTAGAATTGTTTTTTGTATAATCTGAATTCATTGTTACAATCTATTTTTTACGACACATTATTATGTTTTGTTTCTTTATATTTTTATTGTATGACACAGTTTTTTATTTCAATATAATTATATCGTAATATCAGTAATCACTCCAATGTGAATTATTCCGAATTGTACACATCAATTATATATTTTTTTACGCAGCCTTTGACTGTCTATATCGGTGGTCGGCAACCTAATTATTTAAAAGAGAAACAAATCGGTAGCATATAGATTTTATTTTTTCGAGACAGATTTGTTTCTTTAAATCCTGTTTTTCGAAAGCGATTGCAACTTGGTTCACCGAACCACTATATGACATGTTATTATAATCTTATTAATAAAATTACAACGTTGTCACGTTTAATTTATTCAATGGCCCTATATTTCCTTGGACATTTTGTATATGGTTGTTTTTAATTTCGAATCAATTTTGTAATAATTACTATTAAATGATTTATTCATTTATTGTTTCTTGATTTACAACTCCATAATAAATAATTAATACGAACGGAAAGGTCCGTTTCATAAAGTAATATTATATTTTGTAGGTATGCCAACCCATCACACCGCGTCTCCCGCGGAGCGAAAAGAGAAAGATGAAGTGCAACATCGGTTAAAATGTGACAGTCCATTCTTTCTGCCTATCCTTTCGAAGAGACGGCGTGATGGTTAGTTAGTTAGTTAGTTAGTTAGTTAGGTATGACATGTTTCGCTTTGCTAAGACATTATCAAATGCCACATTTGATAGTGCCTTAGTAAGGCGAAACATGTCATTCCCTTAAAATATATTATAATAAAATTTCTAAAAACTAGACGCTTTCATTTGCATTGAATATATTTTAAATATAATGTAATGATTTTACTGAAATCTCTTAATGGAGGTCCATTTTAAATAATAATTAAATTTATTTTTTATAATAACTACTTCCACTTTTGTCTTTGTTTATTTTGACAGCGACCGGTTTCGCCAGATCCAACCAGTATGTCAATATCAGCCTACCTGGCGAAACCTTTCGTTATCAATAAAGACAAAAGTGAAAATAGTACGCAGTATTAAGTATTTCAAATGTACTATATTATTCCTTGAAGAGCCGCATTTCGTTCGCGAGCCGTAGTTTGCCTACCACGGGGCTATAACATCGTACTTGCGTGATTTATTTTTAATTCATTTCGAAAAGATATATAGGTTTCGTATATAAAAAATCGCTTTTTTGTGGATTGCAATCTAAATTTTTAGATTAGAACAGTTTTAATGTCTGGGCTTGGTAGCGGCATCAATAATACATCCGTAATTTATTTAATTAGTTTCTTAAACAGGTTTCTTTACATTAGGAAATTTTACTTTGTATGTAAAAAATTGCTTTTTTATTTTAAGCAGTTTTAATGTCGGGATCGGGAGAATGCAGGGGGTTTGGGTCGCAGCAGGTTACTTCATATATGCGTGATTTATTTTTAATTCATTTCGTAAAGACGTATAGGTTTCATTTATAAAAAAAATCGCATTTTTGTGGATTGTTATTTATTTATTTTATTTATTTATTTATTAAGGGTAACATACAGCGATATCAATAACATATATATAAAAGAAACATTTATAATAATTAAAATAAGGCCAATTACATGCTACCACAGATTAAAAATAATAGTTAACAATCAACAAATGATAGTGAGAAACAAGATTGAAGTTAAACTAAGACAAAATAAGGTATACATAATATTTAAGAGTTAAAATACTTATAGTACTGGAAATAAAAAATAAAATTAAGATAAAATAAAATAAAAAGTAATATCACGTTACATCGTGGTCACATCCGCGCCGAAATGCTGCTCCGATCACTTTTTTAAAATTTCGCTCGCTCAAATGAAAGACGTCAATGTCTCCAAAATGTTTGTTGTAGATATCACAGATTCGATACAGTGCCGCGCTCAGAGCGTAGTTTGTGCGATAAACAGGAAGGTGGAAAACTTGGCTCGCGGTGTGTCTGGTATTGAGTGACAATTTGCTGAGAAGTTCAGAATTGTCAATTTTAAAGTGAATTATTTTATGAAGTAACATCATATCATGAAGAGTACGTGTATTTTCAAGAGAGTCCAAGGAGTGAAAAATTAGGGCAGATTTGTAATCAGAGAACGGCTTGCACATTTTAAAATTAATATGTTTAATAAACATTTTTTGCACTCTTTCAATGCGTTGGATATGTGCCGCATAATAAGGAGACCAAACGGGAGATACATATTCAAGGCGTGAGCGAACCATGGTTATCTGAATGTTTCGATAAGAAAAGTTTTAATGTCGGGATTGGGAGAATGCAGGGGGTTTGGGTCGCGGCGTCGCCCTGCGTTCGGGCGCCTCGCTGCACGTAGCTATCGCGGTCAGTTCTGTATCGGTCTTGGGGCGGTAGGCACGGCGGCTCTCTATCGTCCGGCCAGCACGGTCTGAAGCCGATAGCGCTAATAGTGGTAATTATCACCGTCGCCCAGTGTAACGTGAATCTCGCGAGTGCGCCTAATTAACATCGCTTTGACGTTTTGTGACTCCCGCGACATTTTTTGTTTTGTTTACTGAGTTTGAATCATTCCCGCATTGTTGGTTATCCGCTCCGTCATGTTCCGTTGATTTGGTGTTTATTTTTTTAATTGAGTGAATTTGATTTTTGAACGTTTTAATCAACTCTGTTAATCGAATTGGCAACGCTCTCATCAAATGCAATTTGAGATTGCATTCACCCGAACTTCATATATATATTTATTTATTTATTGTTTCATTAAGATAATGTATTCCGATACATTATTATTCTGATAGTCACCAGCAGCGATCCACTATTTGATATATTGTTTTTATTTTTAAATCTGAATATTATTAATTACATTTTTTACATTCATATTTGTAAATTCTAAAATATTCATTTTTATTATTATTATTATTTTGTTGAATCGCTCTTTACATCATGACAGCATGAGCCAAATCGATGTAAAGGGTATTATTATAGTTATCATAGTGATTCTCGTGACATGTGATAGGTAGCCAATCTATCGTTATTTTATTGTCACGTGAATTCTACACCAGACCAAGACAGTGTGACAATCACACTGCCATCGCCGGGAATCGAACCCGGAACCTTCGGGGTGGCAGTCAATTGGCACTTACCACTCGGTCACAAAGGTCGTCTTTGAGTGTAGTAACTTATTCTGTTGCTTCAGTTTTGCCCGAGTATTTTTTTAATGTTTCATATATATATTTTTTTGTAGATAAGAATTAATTTTTTTATGAATCAAAACACTGCTATATACACTTTTTAAAAATGGATATAACAGTGTTTTAATTCACTAAAAATCATCATTAAGGCATTCCACAGTGTTAACGCCTTAAGTTTCAAATTGTTTCTTGAACAATGATGTAAAACTCCATATTAAATAATTAATACGAATGAAAACGTATTGTTGTCAAGGAGTGTTATTATATTTTATGTGAATGACATACTTCGCCTGTCAAAGGCATTATCAAATGTGACATTTTAATTTGTATCAATAGCCTTAAGTTTATCTAAATTAATAAAATAATTGCATTGGTACCAAAGAATAGTTAATTCATATTATTATAAACAAACTTTTTTCGTCCAATGAAAATAGATTTTTGCAGATTGTTCGTCTTGTACCGTTTATTAAATATGATAAAACAGTATTAGATTTGCAAATTGTATCGTTCTTTATAATAGCTTTGAGCGTTTTCTTTAGCCGCAAACCGCAAAATGTGAAACTTATATCCTATTGTGTCATTCCTTAAGAATTGTCTCAAAGTGCAAATATACAATAAACTCTCGATTATCCGGTGTGGTCGGGATTTTTTTTTCTTCAATTAAAACCCCCGATTAATCCCTGAAAAAAATTTAACTGTAAGAGTGAGCCTCGGCTGTGATATGTTTATATGGAAGTTGCACATTAATGATATTATGTTAATCGGTACACAAACCAAAAAAGTATTCCAAAATGATAATAAACGGAAAATTATCATTTAAAATAAAAAACGATAGTATTAAATGTAAACAAAAGTCTCCTAAGAACCACAGAAACGAAAACTCTCCGATTCGTAGCGGGAACGACACTCCGAGACAGTAAGAAATTCTGAAATAAGAAAGATCTGCAATGTGGAAGATGTCGTGCGAAGGGGAAGACTAAGAAGACGCTACTGGAGAGATCATGTTCTGAAAGAGTGGTAAATACAACCGCAAATAAAGTACCAACAGGAAATCGACCACCAGGAAGACCACCCAAAATATAGCGAGACAGTTGGACATCTACATCCCAGGAACAGGCTCCGAGAAATAACAGGACGCAGTCCTAAGTAAAGCAGAAGAAGAAGATTATATCTGAATTAGAAAATTGAACGTTCCGCACGTTGCTAACAATTCGCGCACGCACAAAACTTTCAATTCGTTCGTGTTAAAAATCGGAAGGCATACTAAGTTAGTAAAAATCCGATAAAAATATAACAAACATCACGCCATTTCGCCGCAAGGGTAGACAGAGGGAATGTTGTTTATATAACAATGATATAAACAATAACATAGAGGATTTCCACTGCTTACCCGAAGCTCTTATAGGCGTTGCGGCGCCTTTCGATAGCTTCGCTCTTTCAATCCCTAGGCTCCTCCCTCATATATGCGGGACTTTAGTATAGTAAAAATATATATAGAGAAATCATGAGGGACGTAGGCCACATTTAATCTACCTTCTTCTATCCTCTATGTCCCGTGAAGTGAGAGTGGTTGTCCGTCCGGTCTGTAACTCGGACCTGACAGTCAGCAAATATAACTTTAGCTGTTTGAAAGAGTACGTGAGAGCTTCGACTGTTACTGCACTTGTCGGGGCCGGCACTTAGACTTCCTCATTGTACAGGTTCCTCTTCTTCTTCTTTCTTCATCATTCAAGTCAGTAAACATTGGGGCTGCTGCTCCTGGACCCTCTTGTTTCCCTTTATTATAAACAACAACAACAATAAACCATCACGTCGTTTCCAGGGGACGGCAGAGAGAATGGACCACCACACTACTCTTCCCTTACACGTCTCATAGTGTCCTCCTCATTAATTAAACGATTCATACACGGTCGTAAATTCTTTCGACTTCAAAATATTCGACCGATTTAAAAAACAAATCTAACGAACATACGTATTTTACGAATACACTTCTGATATTTTTTTATGAATTTAAACACTTTTTTTTACCAATTTTGAGTGGTCTCTCAAAAGTGAAAAAAGTGTTTTAAACTCGTTAAATTAAAAATTCGTTATTGTGGAATTCTACAGCATTAATGCCATAAGTATATCAAATAATGCACTGTTGATTATTATATTTTATATATTTTATATCCCTTAATTTCGGGATTTCGCTTTTTCGCGTATTTACAATTTTACGAGATGATGTTAAAAATATTTTTCATGTTTTGTATACAGTATGAAATCGCTTTAAAAATGCAATTTTTAATTGTAACGGTTAATTTGAAATTCTTTTAATCCGATCACGGATAGTCTAGAATCTACTGTATTGGATTCGTTCTGCATTATCGCCCATCAGACAGACTACGGTGAGTCTCCTTCCACGGATGATCCTAGTAAATGGACGTTTCATCTTTGATACGGATGAAACAAGCGCGCGATAAATAATAGAACGCGGAAACTATACGCTATTAGTTTGTTCAGCGCGACCATTGTTATCACATGCGACACGGGCGATGATGGATTCTTTGTTTATTTACATCTTCTGTTTGTACTTTATGTAAATATTCGCTAGGTGTTACATCTACCGTGCTGGAAAACGTATATATCCTACGTGTACGTCGATTGTTCACCGTAATGCGCACTGTATATTAGTGCACCAGTGGCGTGGCAGCTTGGAAATTTGCACGTTTGCCGCTTTTTTCAAAGAGAGCCCTGAAGAATCAATAAATTCTTCATCAGCCCATCTCCATCCACTGCTGGACGAAAGCCTCTCCACCCCCACGCTTCCCTTTCGGTCTCTCATCCAATGTTCTGCAAGCCCTTTACGCCGTCTACACAATATTTTCACCACATTATTATCATTATTATTTTGTTGAATAGCTCTTTACATCATTACAGCGCGAGCCAAATCGACGTAAAGGGTGAAAAAAAGAACACCAAACGAAATATACACAGAACTATGTGAATATAAATATGACAGTTATCTCTTGGTCGCTCTTATCGTAAGGATATTCATGAATTCGCTATAATTGCATCAAAGAGGTCTATCTCATCTGCCAACTCATTTAAAATACGAATCGCTTTCAACACAGCAGAACTTCGAAGCGCCGCTGTGCGGCAATTTGGGACATAAAATAAGATATGCTCCCTTCCTCTGCTATAGCTGTGGGGAACGTATAGATTTAGTACTCTCAATATTCATGGATTCTAAATACCTCCGGATAATACTTTAAAAAAATACTTACCTAGAACGATCATTCGACGTGTTTCGAGATAAAAAAATAATTGTTGTTGTTTTGTCGGTTTTGCAGAGTTTTTTTTTATTTGAATGTAAAAGTGTTAGTGCCTTGCGAGGGCATTCTCAAACTTTAATCAAGTTTATGACAGGTATTTGTATTTTTGTGTATAGGTGGGAAGTTCTTTGTGGGACCTATATTTTTGGGACCAGTTTATTATTATTTTTTTTTTTCAATTTAATCCTCGCTCCTCCACTACGCTCGGTCTTCTGCAGCCTTCTTCAGCTCAACATATGAGACGGAGTTCATGTCCTTCAATTACTCCCGTCGGGAGCGCCCCTATAATTTGTCCACATAATTATTAAAATAACATTATTTCGAATAATAATATACGTACATATGGTATATAAATTTTTAGTACATTGAGAATGTAATTAAGTCATAATTAGTATATATAATAAATGGGTTATATCCATTATATTTGTGTGGAAATAAGAACACGGAAAATTGCTTATTAATTAATTAACAATGCATGTTACGATGAATGTGGAGGAATCAAGAGAGTTATGTCAGGAGAGAACGGTATGGTGGTCTATCCTTTCTGCTTACCCCTCCGAGAAGACGGCGTGATGGTTAGTTAGTTAGTTATTAATTAACAATTAAAAATCGAGAATAATTAACCGTCATTTGTGACGTAACTCAAAAAAAGCCTGTATGGGAACCACGCCACTGCCTTTTTAATTTAATTTGTTTGCAAGAATTTAAAATCAAAAAGTTTCATATTATGAATCATCGTCTTCCGACACAATATTACGTGACTTTAAATCGTAGCTTAGCGTACGAGTATACCGTATCCGCCCTGGTAGTGGAAGTCTCGTGGATTTCTTCCATGTGTCACAGAATTATCTGTTATTTATTTTTAACACGATGAATATTAACTCGGGAATTATGTTTTTTTATATCATATTTTTATGTAAATTGAAAATAAATTAATTTTCCCTTTTAATTATTGTTTCTTGAACAATGATGTAAAATTCAATAATACTAATTAATATGTATCTTTCCAAAAGTTTTATTATATTTTTTTGAGAATGACATGTTAATCATTATCAAATATCAGCTTTGTTCTATTATACTTTTTAACCGATCGCGAAAATCAGAAACAGCGTTCACATTTAGATTTTTAGATTTAAAACACGTCTTAATGCGCCCTTGAGATGGTTACATCACAAAAACGGCGCTTTAAAAGTTAGCATATTATTATTATTAAGTGTTAATTGATATTTCCTTAGCAAACTGAAACATGTTATTCCGATAAATCTTCTAGAAAAGAGATGTTTCTATTATTATAAATTATTCCGTTTTGATGTTGATACGGTTGTTTTAATCAGATATTTAAGTTTTTTTTATCTTAATAAATGATTAATAAATTAAAATCGTAAAATGATTAACCAGCATTTGATTCATAAAAATGTTACAATTGTACTTCTACAGAATTGATGCTTCAATTTTATTAAAAAATTATATTATATTAATAATTCTTATCAAGATAATTACAAATGTAATTATTGTTTCTTAAACATTGATGTAAAACCTAATATTTAATAATGATTACGAATGAAAACGTCCTTCTTCAAGAATTTTAACTATATTTTAGATGGAATAGCATGTTTCACCCTTCTAAGGCATTATCAAATGTTTAATAATGCTTGAGAAGAGCGAAACATGTCATTCATAATTAAACTTCTAGAAGACAGGTGTTTTCTTTCATATTAATCCCAAATGTCATTTTGACATTGAAAGTTTTCTAATTATTCGATTCTCAAATTTCCGTAAAAAAAAATATATGAAATTGTTGAAGCGCTTACATAACGTGACAGAGTAGAATGAATTTTCGTATAATGAGGGGCCGTCTCTGATGTAACTTTCAAAGTTTTGGGTACGGAATAAATCAGAAAACCAAAGTTTCCACTCCCCCATTACCACTGAAGTGGGTGCCGGCAGATTAACTCCGGCGATATGCGTGTTAATTAGCAAAGTTAGCGAGACAGGTAATCGTTTTGATTGCTGTTTACCATTCACCATAGAAACAATCTCCCCGACGGGTGTGCCATCGATCTCCGCGTGTTCTTCGCTTTCGACTAATGGCGGGATTCTGCCGTGGACGGCGGTCTCCGGCCCGTGTTGCGTGCGGAGTGCCGTGATATGAAAGGCGAAATTTACATTTAACTGCTACCTATGCCATACTTGAAAACAATTTATTTATTGAATTTTCCAGACCCAGTGAAATCGCGTTTTGAAATTTAATCTATCAATTATTATTACAATTCACGGGGTTTTGTTAGATTCTAGTATTCATTTTAATCTTCGTGTTTAACCATTTAATAAATTAAATATGACTTATCTTCCTGTTTATTTTTAATACGTTTATTATCTTTGCGTGTTAACAATGAAATTATTTTTATTATTCTTATGTATTATATTTTATAAATGATTTATGAGTTTTTTTATGTTTGGTTTTAACTATTTAATAAACTTAAACCACAAACACTGTGGAATAACGTATTGACGATTTTTTAAACGAATTCTAACACTGTCAATTTTCTCCAAAAATAGCGTTTTATTTTAACAATCGAGATGGTGGTCTAGGGGAAAGAACGCTTGGCTCCTGATCCATGGGACTTGGGTTCAAGCCTGGACACAAACAGAATGCTCCTTCATAATAATGAGCTATTTTCTATTCAAATCCTTGAAGTTATTATTTTTTTTTTTTAACTTTTTAATAACATTTTATTTTCGCAACACTTATCACAAACATGTTTCGGGATGCAGACGCCCTTTCTCAGTGTAGAAATTATACATTTGAAATCGTCTGTGTCCCGAAATATTTTTGCGAATAGTGGAAAAAAGTGTTGTGAAAATGCAACGTTTTCAAAAAGTTTTTCAAATGTAAATCCACAACGCAATGTGTTTGCAAATATAGAGTCAAAAAAAGTTTTAATTCATAAGAAAATGTTGTTTACCTTTAGACCATTGCGACAATAAAAATATTTTATGTATTTTTTCTGTATTAATATTTGAGTTTTAACCGGAATCCAAATGTTGATACAATCTGGTCGCTAGGGATATTGACTGATACACTTCTCGCCGCAATGATAATTAAACACTCTTACTATGTAACTAACTTACCATCATGCCGTCTCTCCGAAGGGGTAGGCAGAAATAATGGACTGCCACACTTTTCTTCCATCTTTCTGATTATAAACTAGAAATAACATTGTTACTTTTTTTTAACTACTTGGTATATAAGAGGAATAAGGTAAAGATGGTGAATTAATACAATCGGGAGTTTATAAACTGAAATGCAATTATTTCTTAAAGTTAAAAAATATTAAATCAAAATAATTCTTAAATTTAATTTAAGAATAAAAGTACCCATAAAATATCTCTCTAATAATAACTTCTCGGAGTTCACTAACCATCTCATTAAAAAAATAAAGTTTCATGTGGATAATGGCGTTGAAATTTTACACGGTAATAATATAAATATAACATTTAGTTTGGAAATTAAACAAGCCTTTTATCATAAAGAAAATACTAAGCAAAATTAAATAAACTTAAATAATGAATAGGAATAAAAACATCTGTTTTCTGTAAATTTTATTATAATTTATGTGAATGACATCTTTTATCTATCTAAGGCATTATCGAATGTGTTGACAGGCGAAACATGTCATTCACATAAACTTTAAGAAAACATACGTTTTCATTCATATTGATGATTTAATATGGAGTTTTACTACATTGTTCAAGAAACAATAAATAAATAATCAAAACTTAAGTCCAATCATTGATTTGTTCCCGTTGCCATACAATCGTAATTACGATAAATAACAAATTCCCATACGAATAGACTTAACTCCCCCCCCCCCATTCATTTAATATATATCGCACGCTTAATAGAACACTGGCTTAACTAAAAAAAACAAGTTTTGCTCAATCTGACATGAGTCTGTGTTTTAACAAAAACAGTCGAAAAACACGTACGAATGGATAGCGTTAACATTGTGAACGATTATCGTACGTACGAATGGATGGCGTTAACATTGTGAAAAATAGATGGATAACGTTAACACAAGCCTCTGACTAATGTTAACTCAATTATGACCTAAACCATAATCGGTCAGTTTACTAACCAACTAACTAACCATCACGCCGTCTCCCCGAAAGGGTAGGCAGAAAGAATGGACTGTCACACTTTAACCGATGCGGCACTCCATCCTTCACTTTTCGCCCCGCGGGAGACGCGGTGTGATGGGTTGCGAACCTCATCGCCACCAATAGGCATCTCCCGCGCACACTTCGATCTTCCAACTTCCACAAAATAAATCTAAAAAAAATAATATAAAATACAATGATATAAAATAAAATAACAAAATAAAAATAATTTAATACAAAATGTTATTTTTAGATGGTGCACATTGGTCTATTTAATTTATGTTCCACGAATCCACCGTTTTTTAAATTTAGCACATAATGTAATAACACATAATGTTTTTCCGATGTTGCACATGTTGACATGGACGATCCGGACTTTCGTGTTTATTTAATTTATATTACACGTATCCGCCGTTTTTTAAATTAGCTGTTATATGATTTTATTAATGTTCCACGTATCCACTTTTTTTATTTGGCAGTAATTAGGCACTTAAAACCAACCAACACCAGCAAGAACTTTAAAAGAATATTGAAAAAATATTTCAAATTGTCATTGGAACAAATGAAAAATTTATTTTTACACCTGTCAAAATTCTTTATATAAACGAAAAAACTTGTATAATTTTGACATCAAAACAGTACAAACATATTACGTCTCACAATTAACTATTATAAAGTGCGGCAACAATCAAATTGACCAAAACAATTCACTTATACACGTAATTTCTCCAAATTCACGGGAGCACCACATGAACCAAACCAAATTTTCAAAATCAGAATTTAATAAAATGTTACTTAATAATTATTATAATTAGGATGCAGATCCAGCTAGTTTTCGATCCGTTTGTACCTTATAAAATGGCCTTACGAATATTTTTTATGATGGCAACATAACTTTTTCTAATCGTTTTATTATGTATTAATAATCATTCTGCACTTGTCGCTGGAAATTCAGTCGTCTTTGTAATCTCAAGAGCACGCGAGTCATCTTGAATATTTTATTTTTGCCTAACTGTGTCGCAGTTGCGGACCTAAAATATTTATTGTTTCTTGAAGAATGATGCAATACTCGGTTTAATTTTGATAAAAACTTCCGTTTTCTTATATTTTACAGGAATGACATTTCGTTTTATTCCTATAAATACTTTAATCATCAAGTGTTTTTGTTCAAAGATTGGTTGCCTGCAAAGGTATCCTAAAATAAGTCCGTTCTTACTCACACATTTTTTGGACCCACGCTGGAGGATGGGACCTTACAGAATTAAAAGAAACCTTGAACTTGAAGAACTAATTAACCAGATTCTGTAAGTCTCAACGCCTACGGTGGGCTGGCCATGTGGAAAGAATGCCAGAGGGTAGAACACCACAAATTATATCCAGATGGGTGCCCCGCGAAAAGAGACCAAGAGGCAGACCAAGGAAAAGATGGGCGGATTGCGTGGAACAATATTGGGAGAAAATGGAAGGAGCTGGGGAATGGAGAGAGATGGCCAGGGACAGAAGTCAGTGGAGGACCGTTGTGGAGGAGGCCAAGTCCCACACCGGGATGTAGCGCCGAGAATAAATGAATGAATGAATGATTACTCACACACTTTTTCCGTATCAGTCTGACAACAGTTTAATATGAAATTAAACCTCTTGCATATTCTGTAGGAGAGGTGCAAGAGTTGTCAGAATAGAACAGTGTGGCAATCCATCCTCTCTGCCTACTCCTCCAGGGAAACGGCGTGAAGATTAATTCGTTAGTCATACCTATTAATATTTCTTAATACATATTGCAGAGATAAACCGATATTAATTATATTATAAAATTATAGTATACTATATAATATTGAACAATAATTTATATATACATGTATAGGTATATACCTACGAGTATTTATATACAATCTAACTGTTTATTGAGGAATACAATCTAGTTTGTTGAGGAATCGAAAGAAGTATGTAAGAAGATATCAGTTTAGCGGTTCATTATTTCTTCCTATACCTTCGGCGAGACGGCGTGATGGTTAGTTAATTATTTTTAATTTGACTAAAAATTTGTAATTTTTTATTCATCGACAGAATCAATAATCACAAACATAGATTTAGGTTATTTGGTCATTTGATTACCGTTCTAAATTTAAATTCAATAGTTTTTTTTATCGTAGGTAATGTATGTGTACGATCTTAAATTATATATAGATCAATTAAATCGGTTCTACTAACAGCGCTTCTTCGGGTATTCTCTGAATCACGGCGGGGCGTTCACTACCCGCGGCACGCGTGCGGGAATTATTAATTATATATATCGCCACCTGTTGACGTCACCGGCAAACCGTCCCAAGCGCGGTTCAGATCGCTGTCGACTCTCCCTGCTGACATACCAGGAGTGATTTATACGTGTAATCTAATTCTAATAACTCCACTGGTTACTTATAACGTCAACACGCGGAATAACAATCCGATGAGGTCGTTTTTATATCAAAACATTATTCTTGAGACGTTTTCCTGTCCCCGATTTCATTATATTTTGTTTATAATCTCGGTTTATTGCACACGTCTATTTCTTCTCAGTCGTATTCCTCAGGATTGAGGGTCGTTTCTATCCTGTAAACCATTGATCATGTCGTCATGCGCTCCTGTCACCCGTCAGTCTCCAGGCTGCAGCTAATGAGAGACCATTCAGCGCCCTGATTTGATCGGACCAGTGGCTTGGTGGTCGTCGCTTTCCCTCTACTTTGCTCATGATGATGAACTGTACAACGGAGACCTGTACACTTACCAAAAGTAATGATACGAGATTAAACTGCGTCTGAAGGAAAAACTTTGGACCAATTTAAGACGTTCAGATATGTCGAAAGAGATTCATCATATATTCAATTCAAGCAGACAGAAAATACGGTTCTAAAAGGACTACATTGAGAGGATGAACCCAGCGAGGATTCACAAGATTGTGGTGTATAAGAATTCAGAATGCCCTCGACCACCAAAGGGATGGAAAAAAGCTGGTCGTTTTCATCACAGGACAAAATTTGATATCCTGTCTAAACAGATCACAAGATCTACTTATGGATGAAGAAGAAGATTCTACCCGAAACCTTAAGACGTAGTCAAGTTTATTCATATTAATATTGCGTAGATTTTCACGGTTGGCAGCAATATGTTTTGTGTGATTTTGGGTAACACCAGGTGATTTCTCCTTCTCGACCAACGTTTCGGAGATCATTGCAGTCTCCATCTTCAGGGTAATGTGGTGGTGGTAATTATTTATTACACAACACCCTGAAGATGGAGACTGCAACGATCTCCGAAACGTCATATACTTAAAACACATATTAATATTAATTAATCAAATAAAATATTGCGTTGGCTAGGGCATTTACACCGTAGGAAAGATCGGGAACCTTCCAAAAGAGAGTTATTTACGACCCAGTGAGCCCAAGTACCTATCCACACCTCCTCGACTTTGGTCTCCCCTGGAAACTATGCGAAATGTTAGAGATCGAGTGTGAATAACCTCGGTGGATAATATTGATGCATAGGCTAACGTGGAAGGACACCTCGCCAACCCGTCTGGCAAGCGTGGCGTTGTAATGCCAACCACCCCCCGTATGACATGTCATACATGGAGAAGTATGGGGGAGGCCTATGTCCAGCAGTGGACGACAACGGCTATTAAAGAAGAAGAAGGGCGAAAAGGCATTGGCAGACCAAGATTGCGATGATTAGATGGTATCGTGATACACTGGCGGGCCCTGGGGCAGCAAAACTGGTATGTGACGGAGACGGGACAAGATGGTGACCTTTTTCTTTAATGCTGAAGATGATGACGATGACACTAAAACGAAGTGAAAATATCTAACAGCGAATTGCAATCTCATAATTTTTTTTATTTATTTGTTCTAAACCATTATAAGCAAAACATTGAAACGATATCTTACGGTTTAAATACTTGGAACAAATTAAGAGTGGTTAAGAAAGCATGCATTAACAAGGGGAATGGAACACGAAATCTATTAAGACAATGACACTAACAAATCAACAAAATTCTAAATTTCTTTCGTGTTTAAGACACGCGTGCTTGTTACGTTGTTGGAATGTTTAGAAAAGACCGTACTTTCTAGTTTATCTTTTCGGTAGTAACTGTGTTATTAATTTTTAATTTAATACGTATTACAGAAACAATATTCAATTACTTTGACGAAAGTAATTGAATATTGTTTCTGTAATACGTATTAAATTAAAAATTAATAACACAGTTACTACCGAAAAGATAAACTAGAAAGTAATGGTAAACGTTTAAAATCTAAAGTAATATATTTTTCATACTAAGTGTGTCTTTTAAAACTAGCTAACAAACAATCATGTCCAAAGGGGTAGGCAGAGAAGATGGACCGCCATATTGCTCTGTCCTGACATACCTCTCGAGTTCATCTACATTCATACATCGTAACATACATGCTTTAATAGATTATTTCGACTTTGAATGTGGTCGCCTTTTTTATTTGATTAATTTGGTTATGAAATGCTTTCCTTGATCTTCCACGGCTTCTCTTTTCACCAACACTGATTTTATACAACATTTTAACCATTATTCTTTCGTTCATTCGTTCCATATGTCCAAATCATCTCAGGGATCCTTTTTTAATTTTACTTATGATGCAATCATCTGCCTTTCATTTCTTCCTTAATTCGTCGTTTGGTATTCTATCTTATATCATTTCTACACATTATTCGCAGTGATATCATTACTACGTCATTTATCCTTCTTTTGCCAGCTCCAAGCTTTACTTCCATACGCAAGGCTATATCGTTTTTTTTTTAGTTTTTCAGTTATTTTATAAAAAGATCCATTCACTTCTATCATCTCAGCTACAGCGTTTAATGAAATTCGTATTTCTAAATAAATAACATTAAAGAAATTAAGATTGCCACACATTCTCGTGCTCACAACATTTATAAAGCAAAAATAACCGTTCACAATGGAGTTCTAGTTCCAACCATTATGTATGAAAGTGAAACATAGTACTGGCAGATGAATATAATGTATAACAGTGTTTCAAATGCCGATATTGGGAAGGAATGTAGAGCGGAAGAAATTATTATGAACAAAATTATGAAAGGATCACTGCGTTGGTTTGGTCACATGAAACGCATGGATGAAGAAGGTATGCGTTAACGATGTGAATTGAGTACGGATTTGTGGAAAACCGAGAAAAATTCTATTTATCAATCACATTCTTAAAGGTCGGCATGCATGTATGACTCGCCGTATGAATGTGGGGGGATCTAGAGAAGTGTGTAGTGTGGTGGTCCATTGTCTCTTCCTACCTTTTCGGGAAAACGGTGAAATGGTTTGTTGTTGTACAACATTTGTTTGTGATGAGAATAAGGCGGGCCACACTGTTTGAAACAAACTCTCCACAGGGGTGACCTTGGTGGAGAGCTGTGGAGCCCACGGTTGGTGTAGCGTCCACACACTGTTGTAAACAAGCTCTCCACACGTGGAATGCGTGTTTAAACGCGCGTCCGTCCACAAAGTTTGTTGAAGGTCAAACGAATTTTGGTTTCAAACAAGTGTCTACACAGTTTTAAACCGCCGGTGGAGACCGATGTGGAGAGCTTGTTTAAAACAGTGTGGCCCGCCTTTAAATGAACGTATTAACATTAGCGAGATGGGTGTATCTCATCGAGCGTCACACACGGTTGGCTTGCATACTCGTACGTACTTAGAGAGAGATAACTGAAATGATTATTGTCTGCGAAGGTTCATTAATTTATGCGGTCAAGATTCTGAGTACGCTTTGGCGAATTTAGATCGAATTAATTACGGCCATAAACCAACCAAACGTCCGTGAATACTCAATCAGAGGCCCGCATGTGCACAAAATGGAGTCGAACACCTAACTAACTAATTAACCGTCACGCCGTCTCTCCGAAGGGAGAGGCAGAAATGATGAACCGCCACACTTTTTTTTTCTTTATATACTTCTCTAGAATCCTCAACAATCAAACATCATGTCCTGCATGCATGTCGATTTCTCCGACTCCTTACATGGCCGATATTTAATATTTGATTTATTTAATCGTGCCACGATTCCGAGAGTGTTAACGAATGTTGAAGAATCGAGAGAAAGTATGTTACAGTGTGGCGGTCTATTCTTTCTGCCTATCACTACGGGGAGACGGCGTGATGGTTAGTTAATTAGATATTGGTCCATGTTTCGTGGTACCGATCTTGACTGACTTTTCGGAGATACTTGCAGACTATGTTGTACTGCGTTTTACAAATACCCTTAAAATTGAATTTGCATAGATCCTTGAAACATCGGTATAAGAGTCATGACCTCTTATAAATAGTTGTGTTGTAGATTCACACTTTTTTTTAATCATAGAATTTCCACAACATTTTATTGCACTTTTCACAAACATGAGTAAGGGCGTCTGCGGCCCGAAACACATTTTTGAAAAGTCCAATAAAATGTTGCGAAAATACTGTGTTTTTTATTGATTATTTTTTTTCCCCCCCAACGTTGGCGATCACTCCACCAAAGGCATCTCTGTTCTGCACCTCTTGGAACATGTTCTGGACTCTGGTCATTCCTGTCCGATCTCTTACGTTCCGCAGCCAGGGCAACTGCCTTCAACCAACTCCCAGACGTCCCTCTACTTTACCCATTAATATCAGTCGAAGGAGGTGGTATTTTTCTCCCCTTAGCACATGGCCCAAATATGAGGCCTTTCTAATTTTCACAATCGACAACAGCTCTCTATTGGCTCTGGCTCTCTGTAGTACGTCTGCATTACTGACCCTATCGATTCACGGTATACGGAGCATTCTGCGTTATATCCACATTTCAAACGCCTCCAACCGGTTCTCCTATTCAAATAAAATTCAATAATAATTGTGTGATAAACTTAAGGCCTTAGCACTGTGGAATTCCATAATGACGAATTGTTGAATCAAAACAACTTAAATTTCGAACTCTTGTTTTAAAATGATTCTAAATTTTAATTACTGTCGTCTATGAAATAAATTAACTTCATTCTGCTGCTTTTTTTTGCCAATTTCATTTTAAGTAAGATCGGCCCTCTTGACATGATTTTTCCAGGATTCCTTGTCCTGTCTTGTAGAGTCCACTTACGACTACGTTGGTGGTTAGATCCACATTGGACCGCGTTGTAAATACATTATATTCATTATTATGATAATTTCAGTGTTTTTAAAATGTGTTGATGAATAAATAAAAGATTGTGAGTTTCGGTGATTTTCTTGATTTTGTGAATAAGTGCGTAAAGCGTGTCTCCCGAGGATGTACCACAAGACCCACCTCCACCCGCCCTCGAGGTTGGCCAGGCTATTCCCGCAGCCGAGCGAGCACCTCCCTGGCTGCCCGCGGGCGACAACCACCCCTGCGTGAGCACCACTGTGATACTTATTCATGGAATCCGTGAAATATTCATGGAAGTAGAGATTTTCTACCATTTAAAACTTTGGTTCACTGTACAATCGTAATCATTAATAATAATTGAAACTTTTATCTTTTTTTTCACACGCGTTGAAAATTTCGCAATTAACAAGACCAAAGTGTTCTCCTTTTGTTTTCTATACTGTTGTCATACAACACTAATCAGAACAAATTTCAAAATAATCCAGAAACGTTCTCGGGCATGCGCATCGTGTGCATGCCTGAGTATTTTTGCAAGTATTTTTCTCTCGCTCTTTTGAATTGAAAATATTATCGTACTCTTTCATGAAGACTTATAGTTTTTTTTTACTATTTTTTCTTATTGTGATTATTTTTGCTATGAATTAAACTTAATCAAATTAACACAGTTCATTTTATCAAAAACTATTACAAACATAATTAAAGTATAAGGCATCTATCAAAAAATATAATTTTCCATACTCGTGTAATACCAGGAACGCATGAGAGATGGTTCGACTTAAGGAAGACAAGATACTCAAAGTCATTTGTCTCTGAACGTATGAGTACTTTAACGATATAAAAGACGTCGATCTCGTGTTGAGGAGATCGTGTTCTTTTTATATGTAGTTTATGGGTAAAAATATTTTAATATTCGGTATAACAATAATGGATAAGGGATCGTTGGAAAATGATCGTTTTACAATATGTACTATTAAATTCTGGTATTCGGAGTCACCGACTATCGCCCCCTTCGAAATTCAATTTCCAATTTTGATAATTGTATATACCATTTTTTTAATTACATTGTATTTTAAATACAATAGATTTTTCTGTGAAATAAATAAAAAATAAATGCGTATCTTAATTTTTTTATGCGAGTAAATGGAACTGCTATATTTAGTAAAAGTATAGATTCCTTGTTGAATTTATTTATCTTCTATGAATCCATATGACTAAATGTAACAAACCACGACTGGATTGAGAATATTATAAGTTATCTCGTTGTTTTATAATATTGTAAATTAGTTTTTTTGTTAAGGGTAATATAATATTTATTATGTAATTTTTAACGTGTACAAATGATAAACATTTAATTTATATAATGTTTCTTTTTTTTCAGTAATGGAAAGCTACCAGACAGTTCATCCGGCGATTACGACCATGTTCAGGTGAGTCTAGTTCATTATATTATTTTTCAAAAACGTGTCCTTTGATCACGTAAGGATAATTAATCAGAAGAAATTATGTCACGCGTGTCGGAGATCCAAGTCAAAATCGATACATGTTTTTTTACGTATATCACATCGATTTCATAGAAATTAATTAAATTGTGTTTTAACAGTCCTTCATATTATTTTATTTTTGTTGGTACTCAAACAAAGCTTGAAATAGTTATAAGTACTCGTATATAAAAGGTATATTGTATCACATTAACCACCCTACGTATTTGAACGTACGTGATACGCTCACTTTGACTGTACCATTCTGCGATATCCCGTATTACGTACGTGCTTGAGAAAAAGTAATGTACCTAAAATGTACAAACTGTTAGGGATACGCGCGTGTGCCAACAACACTTGAGTACAAGTCTTCATAAATATGATAGTTTTACAAGGGGCAGGCGAAGTGTGCGGCCGAGTATTTGACGTTTCATAATTTAAAAAAAATAAAAAAAATATATAATTAAATTTCATTAATAAAAAACCTGCTTTTTTGCACGTGCAAGCGGAAAATTACCTGAAAGTAGGGAGGTTAAACACTTTGATTAGATGTGTCCACCAAGTTTGTAATACTGGCAATGGAATTCTTATGCAAAACCTTTCAGTGTAAGTAACTGTCATGTAAAATAAGTTGTTAGCATAATATAAAGAATCACATACAAATCAAATAAAAATAAGGCAGCTAATAATGTTGGAGTATCATAGTGTTTCCGCCAAAACAGTGAATTATTTTACTAAATATTAATTAAAGACATTGGGGTGTTGATAAAAAAAAAGGTATAAAAATATACGTCATGTTTGTAATTGTATGAAACCATTTTTGTTGTCGTGTATTAATAAAAACTACGAACAGAAAATAACATTTCAGATTACAATTTGATAAACATTATTTTAATTATTTTTTTACGTATTCGCCATAACTTTGTGTTGTGGATTCGAATTGAATAATATTTTAATGTTTGTAACACAACACTTCATTCAGAATAAAAAGAAACAAGAATAATCATGTTTCAGGACATTGAAGCCCTTCATCCGTGTATTTACAATAGTGAAGGGCTTCTGAGTCACGAAACATGTTTGTTTTTAAATTTTAATAAAGTTTTGTTACTGTTAAAATTTATAACACTGTTATAATATTTTTATTTTTATTCACTGATACAATTTATTTATTATTTGATGCCAACATCAGTTGGCGAAACAGCTGTCGCGACACTCTCAGTGAATAAAAATAAATTGTTATATTATAGCAGTGTTATAAATTTTAACGGTAATAATGTTGAAGTATCATAGTATTTCGGCCAAAACAATGGACTTTTTTATAAAGTTTTGTGTTAATAAGTATGAAATATTGTTCAATGTGTTGTATTAATCTCTGCTTTATATCATATTTGATTTCTTTTAATTTTTATCGTTTTATATTTAATAATTAAATTATTTATACAATATAAATAAAAAAAACATATTATGCACTGATTACTCGTCATGGATTATTTTTTCGTGTTAAATAATTTTCCTGTGAATGTTCATATTCTTATTTCTTTACAAATAGTTATCGCGTGCTGTATGCCCTTACAATCGCCTCAAAGTCAGTTGCGCAACGTGGGCGAAATCACATTTTCCGCGGAAAACTCATTGGATGTAGGCTGATCTCGGGATAATATGCCACTGATCAAGATTGATTGTAATTCCGCACTTAATCCGCCTAGATCATGTTCGTTATTGCGTCCAAGTTACACGATTGGATTTAATCATTTTATATAATAGTGTTGTTTTCATCGATTCTGCATTCATTAAAACGTGTATTTACGTTGTTAACATCAATCCATCGATTAGAATAGAAATAGAAAATTTAATATCGCGCCATATTGCGCATATGCATTATTTATAAATTCCTAGTGAAACAATTATGTTCTTGCGCATTGTTAAAGTTTTTTTATGTATACGTAATACGTTGGTAATACACATCTTTGATTTATTTAGTTCGATATTTATTTGGATGTACAAATCGAGATCAACCTATTGGCGATTTATGCAACTAAAATTAACGTTATTCTAGATCTTAGCGTAGACGCAAACCATGTAATTTAAACTATATCATTTTATACAAGATGTCGCTATAATAGAAAAATATTTTAATAACCAATCAATTTATCGCAATATGGATATCGATCATAGAAAAATAATTTTCGACAACTTTTAATTCTTTAACCCGAATTAAAAAAAAAAAGTAATTGGAGTGGTAGATTCACATGCCTCTTATTTCGGCATTCTTTGTCAATGAAAATATTTTTAATTTTCTTATTTTATCTTGTCAAGATGTACCTATTTAAATTTTAGCTTCTTCTGGGACAAATAAGCTTTTTTTGTTTTTGTATAATCATCTCATTCCACATCTGGCGTTAGTAAACATAAAATCTTTTATTTATTATTTATTAAGACTACCTACACAGTAAAAAAATTATCTCAAATTTTACTCTATTATATGTTAGTATACTTTATTAATGTTTTTGTTATTTTATTTGAATATAACAATAAAATTCAATGCAATAAAATTCAATATTATTTGTAGGATTTTGAAAAAGTTAGATCGCGATAGAAGCTTATGACGGTTGCACATACACGAGAAAACTATATTTATGATAATTATTTTAATAAATTTTTAATAAACAAGTTCAGTTTTAGATTCTGAAACACGCCTATTTTAATTTTACACACCGTTCGAATAAAAAATAGTCATTAATTCAAAGTCGTATCATCGATTAAATTGTCATATTTTTTTTCTTCTAGCAAATTATGACGTCATACGATATTTGTTACGCAAAAACGAAACCTATCATTTAGATATTTTTTTATATAGCATATCTGAAACTAACTAACCAATACGCACTTCCCAGAAGGGGTAGGCAGAAAATATGGACAAACACTATGTTATTTCCTTGCATAATTTATCCGATTCCTCAACATCGTGTCATGCACGCTTGTTGATTCTCCGTCTCCTCTCGTGGCAGATATTATATATTTTATTGGTTTGATTGTGCCACGTTTTCCTCAGTCTTCCTCTAATTGTCTCGTTTACAATGTTAACGTATACTTTCTTTATCATAATTTTTTTCCGTGTGTCCAAATCATGTTAATGAACCTTTCATTATTTTGTTCATAATACTTTCATTCGCACTGCATTCACTTCTTATATTTGCATTTGACTAAAACTAACTAACTTACTATCACCCCGTCCCCCCGAAGGGGTTTACTTTCATTCCGCTTGCATTTGACACTGTATCATAAACAGATTTAACACACATTCGTCTATGACAGGGGTCAGCAGGAGCGGCTCTCGAGCCGCATGCGTCTCTTTGCATAGACGTCTGCGGCTCTTCGAACATAAACTCAAATTTTACTTCATCTCAAGCAGCCTTGTAACGTTTATGTATAAAGTGTAGTTTAAGCCTTATAACGTTAAAAAAAATAGCTTTTGGTATTTTAAATTTTTGGCTCTACATACTCGTATATATGCCAACAAAATATTCTTAACTATAATATGAACCAAATAATAAATAAACTTAGAAGCAGAATAACAGATGAAAAATTACAATTATGCTTCAATTAGAAATAAGTAGCTATTTGCCAGATATAGTAAAGCTATCAGACAGACAGACATGGTTACCAATACCGAAGTCCTGAGGCGAGCTAGAGTTGACAGGGAATTGTTATCATCTATCAAGGTTCGAAAGATCTCACACCTGGGTCATATACTGCGTGGGGAATAGTACCACCTTCTCCAACTGATATTGGAGGGAAACATTGAGGGTTGCCGAGAGCCCGGAAGGAGACAAATGTCCTGGCTGCGAAACGTGAGGGTGTGGACCGGCATCCGAAGTGTGGAGGAGCTGTTCCGAGCGGCGCAGGATAGGGACAGGTTCGCCGAAGTGATCGCCAACGTTGGGGGGACCCACCAGGGCACTTGAAGAAGAAGAAGGGGGATATTAGGGATATTTGTCCCACAATGAGTAACCTACTCATGGGAATACAATAAAATATTGTATGTTTGTAAAATAATAAATATAAATGAATAAAATAAAATAAAAATCCATATCCTATACATATGAATATTTCATATATCAAATCAAATCAGTTTATGGACTCAACAAACATTACAAACAGCATACAGTAAACTATTATTTACATACAACATGGAACCCAACCAGGAACGCATAAGAGATAGTTCGGCATTAGGATGACAAAATACTTTCCAAAGTCAAGAAATATTTGTCCTCTGAATGGTATTTTGTTGTCCTGTTTCCATGGCAATTTGACTTTTCTTACTTTACGAACTGCCGACCCTTGATCTAAGATACGAGTATTTCAATCCATACATAAGGGTCGGTACAATAACAATGCGTAGTGTGGAGTGTGACTCTTGACTATCTGGGTAGCCGCGCGGATGATGGTACAACCGACAAGACCGCGAGTGCAGTAACGTGCCGCCGGAATGCACGAGAAAGTTAACGGCTGTAATTATTTCAATTAAAGAAGATGGGAGAATCAGAAAGCGATTTATATTTTTACGTAAATTGAGGTGCGCCAATCATGTTTCTACGTGGTTGTTATTGTCCATAATTCGTAATCAATCCATAGTCTAATTTTAAACACCAGGTTTCTGCCCGTAAATTTCTTCTACGTATTTCTTTAATTTCTTTCACTTTGTAACTAACTTACTAACTAACCAACGCGCCGTCCACCCGAATCTAAAATACGGCGCTTAAATCATCTAATTTATTACTATTATAAGCAAAACGAAGACCGAGGAAAACGTGGCATGATCAAATCAATCAAATATGAAATATCGGCCACGTGAAGAGACATAGAAATTGACGCGTGTACATGGCAACTCGAGAAAGGAAGGTGTTATGATGTTTAGTTAGTTTCTTAGTTTATTATAAGGAATTTTGTCATAACTTCTACTCGCGTCTCATCAGATGAGTTCCTCGTCGAATAATATGATAGTTTCCTTTCTCGGCGCTACATCCCGGTGTGGGACTTGGCCTCCTCCACAACGGTCCTCCACTGACTTCTGTCTCTGGCCATCTCTCTCCATTCCCCAGCTCCTTCCATTTTCTCCCAATCTTGTTCCACGCAATCCGCCCATCTTTTCCTCGGTCTGCCTCTTAGTCTCTGTCCGCGGGGCACCCATCTGGATATAATTTGTGGTGTTCTACCCTCTGGCATTCTTTCCACATGGCCAGCCCACCGTAGGCGTTGAGACTTACCGAATCTCACTACTGTTTCCTGGTAAATCAGTTTTTCAAGTTCAAGGTTTCTTTTAATTCTGTAAGTCCCATCCTTCAGCGTGGGTGCAAATTTTTTTCTTTCAATAATATGATAGTTTAGTTGGAGAAAATATTCGTATCTTTAAAAATAATCGTCATGCTACTGGTAGAATTGAATCCGCCAACTTTCATTATCTTGATAGTTTCGTTTAACTATGGTTCTGCTTCTTCCTCTTAATCTAAGTCGTAATGACCTGTGACCTTGTGACTCTGTGCTGTCCTGCCATCCCTCCTTCTCTTCGGCGGCCATTTCTGGTAGTCTCTTGCGGCTGGGTATCCTATGGTGAATGTTGTAAATACTTAGAATATGTGTATGTTTCAAATTATCAAACATCAACAATTTTTTTTAATGATTATTTTTTAACATAATTATTATTTAGCTAGTGCAACCCGTGAAATATTCACGGAAGTAAACCAAATTTGACATTAAGTTTCATGGTTAATTTAATGTCATACAACAATAATCAGAATAAATTAATAATCTTAAAACGTTCTCGGGGATGCGCATCGTGTGCATTTCAAAGTATTCTTCTCTCGTTCTCTCGTACTCAAAATATTCTCGTACCTTTCGTTTACGACATTCTGGTTTTTGTCTATTTATATAATGATTATGTTTTTGTATTGCTTATTTCGGCAAACTTCCTTTTCTTCTTCTTTGCTAGCCTTCTTCCCTCCACTGCTGGATATAGGCCTCTTCCAATTTCTTCCACTCGTCTCTATCCCGCCCCTTTTGTATCCAAGATTTTCCAACATTTTTGATAATATCATCGGTCCCTTATACAGGGTAGGAGGGAAATTAAATACCTCCCGTGGACCAACAGGTAGTAGCGTCTGTTCCCCATGTTAGGGGCGGCTACAAACAGCGTCTGTTCCTCATGTTAGAGGCAGCTGAATTTAAAGATACCAACCCGTCTGGCAAGCGTGGTATCTAAAGTGCCAAAAACCTTCCAAAAAAAAAATTCGGCAAACGATCTATAAAATATTTTATTTAACTTGAGGTCAGTGACTCACACAAAACTGATCACGTGCTAAAGGTAATTATTGGAAATATGAAAACTATTTGATTGCTTACAATATTTTTAATGTAGATTCCATGGTTTCGCTTCGTTGTTCGTGTTGTATTTATAGCCGCCCCTGGTTATCAATAAATCACCGGAGAATTACAATGTTATATTGTATTTCCGCGCGACACTGCGGTACAAGGATATCGTTAGAGATTCGGTGAGCCGTTCTAGGAATAGTTAGCATAATAAGTGGATAAATATTGTCTTCTTTTATAATGGTCGGTGTGCCTTTTTCAATTACATCATTCTCGCGATGGTCATTTCACGTGCGCGGCAGGACGACATTGGAATTACGATATTTTAATGTGTCACTTCCAGTGGGCGCCCGGCTTCATTGGACATGGCATTCTCTTCGGCATGCCGGAGGCGGATAATTTTAATTTATAGGTAAATCAATTACACGCCAGAACTGCGTCGATATATCGCGTCTCTTTCGCCTGTCACTGTTTAAGTGGTCAAAACCTTTTATAATTACTTTTATATCAGGTCTCCCCGACATTTACAATCACTTATGTAAAGGCTCTGTCTTGCGCCGCCGCCGCCCGGAACAACCCTGCACGCTCCCCATTTCTAGTCAAATCTTTAATGTTACGCAGCCAAGACGTTTGCCTCCGGCCGACACAACGTCGTCCCTCAATTTCTCCGTTAACATAAGTTAAAGGATCTCGTATTTGTCTCTATGGCTTTTGGAAGAAGGGGTCGAGTCAAGTGATTGATAGGAGAATACAGCTCGGTTTGTCTGCATTCGGAAAGCTGGGAAATATCTTTAAGTCGGACATGCCACAAACTTTAAAAACAAAAGTGCTGGGCCAGTGTGTGTTACCTGTGATGACCCATGGATGCGAGACATAAAGTAGCAAAGTTAACTAAAGTAGCAATGCACAAAATCAAAGTTGCACAACGGGCCATGGAAAGATCCATGTTAGGTATCTCACTTAGAGACCAGATATCCAACATGGAGATTATAGATGCACCGGGTCACCAATGTAGGGATACGCATAGCGAGGATGAAGTGGCAGTGGGCTGGTCATGTGTGTCGACGGGATGATTGATGATGGAGCCAGAGGGTTACTGAATGAAGGCCAAGGTCGGGCCGTCCAGCAGTGCCAGAATATGTTACCCTGATAGGCCAAGCTGCCGAAGAATATGTTACCCTGATAGGAAATCTCACGGACTTTAACACATTTCAAAAATTCTCTGTTGCAATGAGCTCTCCTCAGGACTTATGAATTGCTGATCAAATCTGTCAACGGTATACGAAGTATCTTTTTTATATATACCATATACGAGTATAAACCAAAGAGTTATGGAAAGAGCAATGTTTCCCAACTGTACTTCCATATTTTAGGAGGTCTTCGTGAGGCTGATTATGAAGTACAATATGGGGGAGTCTGGTGGTGTTCATTTTTTGGATATGACCGTATCAGTCATTTCGCTACCTACTATAATATCTATAAGTGTCTCCATCTCGGAAGTCCTCAGAACTTGTTTGATCATGACTGTGTCTGAAGAGTATAGAATATTAAGTGTCCCTGCTGTGATGATTATTTCGTTAGTTTTTCATCCTTGAAATCCGTACGCTCTTCGAATAGAGAGCTGAGGCGCTGCCACCATGCGTCACTCGCCGCTGACTGGCTCGCCGTAACTAAAGATATACCATACTCTCCTGTTACCCACCTACCCGTTTAATCGTCCTGTAATAAATTGCAATAAATGTTAACATACATGCCAATCACTTTTATAAACGTTTTAATCCATTATCTTCCAACGTGATTTATTGTCAATGCCCGCACAAGGTTAGCGGCTCGTCTCAAAGAAATTATGGAAGAAGCTAGTGTTCTTTTTGTTTTGTAGTATAGCCTTTTTATTTTCACTGTAATTTAATTATTCTCATTTACAAGAAATACGTGTAGTTATTTGTTTTATAATAAATAAATGGTCCACTCAAAGTCATCTCTTAAAATAGAATAAATATTTTCATTGAAGAAAAGATGACAGTATTTGATTAATTTTTAACCCTTACGTATAAAATTCCATTCGAATCGCGACCAGCACTGCATATACAACCAAAACCACTTAAGTATATACAGGTAGTCTTCGACTTACAACCACAATCGGTTCCGCTAAACAGATCCTAAGTTGTCTGGTCGTAAGTCGAATTGTGCAATAATTCGTTCTCCCGATGATGAAGGTGTAAAAACTTCGAAACATGTCCAGAAAAATTACTTATTATATAGTGTTTTTTTAAGAGGCTTGGTTTCTAAACTGGCAACATCATTTCTACAGACTGTGAATTTGACAGTTGACAGCTGATTTGTAGTCAGTAAGTTTTGCCATTTCACCATGAATAGACTGGCGTCAGAACAGCGCTTGCATTTGTGCAAATTTATTTGAAAATCTTGGTTCGGCTCGCCAAACTTATCGTGCACTACGTCCATTTTACGGTCGACATAATCGTCCATCCGAGCAAGTTATTCGGAAGACCTTGGATTGTTACATTCTAGTGGATAATACGCATCCACAAAGCAGATAATTGTCGAAAATTGGATTTCACGATTGAGCTTCATTCGAGCTAGCCGTGGCGCTCATATGCCCGAAATCATATTTAAACAATAACGGCATAAAATTATTTATTAAATAAATCCAATATCATAGACATTAACATTATTTTAATGTGTTTTTTTTTTAAATTTTGAATGTGTTTTGTATACCTCTAAAAAAACACTATATTATTGTGAAATTCCAGTTTCAATGCTGGAAATTCATAAAAAACTGATACATTGAAGTATAAATAAACCCCATACTTTTTACTTCCTTGTGTGATGGCACGAGTCAGCCTCGTAGTTTCCAATTTTGCGTATGGTAACGTACTACGAGTCAGACTCGCTATTAAGTTATCTTAAAGCGTACGGTGTGCGTTGATACGATCTTGTTGGCTAGGTAATCTGTGGGCTCCACTCCTACCCTTGCCTTGGCACACTTGCAGCGGCGAGCGGTGCTCTCTGGTGCCCGCCGCCGCCACTAAAGGTCACCGTGATTACGTCACACCCATACATCTGCCTGCTGCCTATAATTTGATATTTCGTTGTTTATTGCTATTTATTTTGTCAGTTTAAATCGTTTCTAATTTACAAAATCAAAATATTCGAGATTAATCCATCATTTTTGCGATTAGATAAATCTTTTGGGATTCGATTGTTTTGTTTGTGATTTAATCGATTAACCCATCTGTTAACAAAAAAAATTGAACGATTTATGATTGCTGCAAAAACATATTTTACTGTATTAACTAACTAACTAACGATCACGCCGTCTCCCCAAAAGGGGTAGGCAGAAAGAATGGACTGCCACACTTTTCTTTCCTGACATATTTCTCTCGATTCCTCAACATTCATACATCGTGTCATGCACGCGCGTCGATTTCTCTGACTCCTCACGTGGCCGACATTCAATGGCCGTTTTCCTCGGTCTTCCTCTATTTCTGGTTCCATTTACATCATTAACATATGATTTTTTTAACATTCTTTCTTCATTCATTCTTTCCATATGTCCAAACCATCTTAATGATACTTTCATTATTTTGTTCATTACACCATCATTCGCACCGATTTCGCTTCTTATATTTTCATTCGACACTCTGTCATACACATTAATTACCTGTAATTCAATATGTTGAAAAGCGTGTTTTCAAAGTACTTTATTTTAGTTTTTAAAGTTGACGCGTTGTCTAAGTATGCTTGAGTTCTAAAGCGAATTTCTTCATATTTATTTAAGAACTGAATGAAACACTTAAATATTTTGGTTTTAAACTATCGACCGGTTTCGTTTCAAACGGAACTTCATCGGGGTAACTAAACGAACTATTTAAATGTATAATTTATCTCTAAAAATATCATTACAAAATGAGTGCTGAAGTTTATTTATATTGTATGGAAATGATTTTTCGCATTAATAGGGCATTATATAAAGTTTTTTTTATTGCCCTAGCACGGCGAAGCGTGTCACTCCCATAAAATATAATGAACTAACTAACTAACCATCAGGCCGTCCTCCTCGAAGGGGTTGGCAGAAAGAATGGACTGCCATACTTTTTTTCCTGACATACTTCTCTCGATTCCCTAATATTCATACATCGTGTAATATGCACACACTTCGATTTCTCCAACTCCTCACGTATCCGACATTCAATATTTGATTTATTTGATCGTGTCACGTTTTCCTCGGTCTTTATTTATTTCTAGTTCCATTTAGATCGTTACATATTCACTTATTACCATTATTTCTTCATTCATTATTTCCATGTGTACAAACCATCTTAATGGTCCTTACATTATGTTGTTTATAACACTCCCATTCGCACCGCATTCACTTCTTATATTTTCATTCGACACTGTCGCACACAGTTTTACCACATATTCGTCTAAGAGATCATTTCTACTGCATTTAGTCTACTTTCAATCTTCTTTTCCCAGTTCCATGCTTCGTTTCCATACATGAGGGTCGGTAGAAGAACACCATTGTGCCCTGCCATTTTATTTTTTTTATTTTTTCGGGTAGGCTTTTGTTTGCGTGCACAACTTTAAGTGCACCATTCATTTGAAAATTTTATAAAACGGACGCTTCTCCTTCGATCTTCCGTATAAGTTGTGAGAACTAAGACCTGCTTCGAGTCAACATCGTCAACGGCTTCTTCGATTAAGTTTTTCGACATTTTTTAACCTTTTAAATGCCGGGAGGTGTTCATATGGCCTGACCCCGGGGGCTGGCAATTTAAAAAAAAATCAAAACCTATTAAATGCATGGAAATCAAAACCTATTAAATACACCAAGGAAAACATGGCTTGACCAAATATATCAAATTTTAAAGGTTGGTCAAGTTAGAAGTTGGAAGAATCGATGTGCGTGTATGACTCGTTGTATGAATGTGGGGGGAAGCTAGAGAGGTGTGTCAGGTTAGATTAGTGTGGCGGTTCATTCTCTCTGTTGTTTAATATTAAAAACATATATTTTGGAAAGATATTAAAAGTACATAATAAAGACTTACCATATGAATTAATGATCCGTGCTTCGTTTATGCCTTCATTTATCGAAAAAAATATAATATAACTTAAATACTCACAAGCCAACAGTGTAGGCGCATAACTTATCGTTATAAATGAATTCAAACACGTCAAATATGAAAACGAATTTCAACGAACGGGGATTTCTGTAATTCCAGAAGAAAAAAATTCTAGAGCGCAAGTGTATGACGAGTGTCAACCCTACATAGCGACGCATTTTGGTTGACCAACGAAGCTTTTTTTTAAATCAATGTAATATATATAATTCTTGATAATATGTTGCATCTTATAATTTCAACATGGTGGCAAGAGATGTAACTATTAATTTGAAATATTAGATTATTTAAAGCAGTCAAACTTGGTTACATATTAAGTGCTAAAGTACCGCGTCTATAGACGTCAATTGCCGGCCTCCCGTGCACGGGATTATAGACCGTCTATGGACGGTTGCGGCATAGAACCAGTTAAAACAAACATATGAAAATGTTAATTCATCCAATACTTTGAAATATTCCGAGATATTTCAAATTTAATCGAACACACAGATTTTATTACACTAGCTTGTTTACCCGTGAAATGAATGCGAATAGGAAAATTATTTATTTTTTATACCACTTATACAATAATAAAATTTCAATTTAATGGCTACGCTTGTACATTTATTGCTCGAAGATTTCGAGCTACATCATCGTATTTTTAAGGCAATTTTATTGCTTTTCTACAGCCATTTAAGATTTATAAGTCTAATCGGCACTCTCGCGTGTATTTTTACCGTTTTTAAAACACAAGGCTTCATAATAATACTGGAGTGTGTTGTGTTTTATATGTGTGCTCTTAAACTCCGGGGTTCATTGTCGCTTATGGATTGGTAATGTTTTATTTTTGTCTCTACCTTTCCGTTTTTTTTTTTCTAAAACACATAGATGAGTTTCCCATTTATTGAAAACTTTTTATGTTAACGGGAATGTTGTTAACATAAAGTGATCGTTTAACCCAACCAATGATAGGTCATAAGTCCTGTAAACGCCTCGACTACCATATTGTTTCCAAAAAAAAAAAAAAAAAATTTACATCTTCGTCTCTATCGAGATACAATTAATCCTTAACAATGATTAACCCGCAATGGGTAAAATCCAGTATTTGTCTAAGTATTTGTAGACATTCAAAACTTTTTATCTTTGAAAAAATGTAAAATATGTACACACAAAGTAATATAGTATAGAAACGAGTCAGATATTACCTCGTAAAATAAATTTCGTAACATCAAAAGAATAAAATGATTGATGCGTTTTTCCACGTAGTCGAGACCTTTTTATAGGTAATCAAATTTAAAAAAAAAATCATTGTTTTTATATTTATTCTTATTTAATTGCGCGGGAGATGCGAATTGATGGCGATGAGGTTCGCAAGCCATTACTCCGCGTCTCCCGCGGGGGTGAAAAGAAAATGATGGAATGCTGCATCGGTTAAAGTGTGGCAGTCCATTATTTCTGCCTACGCCTTCGGGGAGACGGCTTGATGGTTAGTTAACTAGTTAGTTTTTTTATATATGCAGATAACTAGCGGGCCCGATAACGCTTCACTATTGTTATATTCGAGTATATATGCATACATAATATATAAATTAACAAAAATACAATGAATGTTTGATATCAATGCATTTATGCCATTCAACGGAGTACATACCAACGTATTTCAAACATCTAATGTCCCGGCTAATAGTGTCTGCGAGTTTCCATTTTTCTGGTAAGATTTTGTGGTTACTAAAATTCTGAAACAAAATCACAAACACAAACATGTCCTTCCACTGTTAAAATTAATTCCCTTTTCCTAATTTTGACATAATCTCTTCTTCTTATTTTTGTCCCGTCACACTTCCGTAGTGCATAGGGCCTCAAGGAACCTTCTCCACCCGACTCTATCGCATGTCTGATGCCTAACATCATCCCAAGTGAGGCCTGCTGCTTTAACCTCGTCTCGCAGGGCTCTTCTCCAGGTGGCTCTAGGTCTGCCTCGCTTCCTCTTTCTCCCCGTAGGGGACCAGTCTAGTGCGCCCTGAGCGATGCAGGCTGGGTTCCGTCTCATAGTGTTACCGATCCACTGCCATTTGCGTTTAGCGACTTGTTCTCTAATTGGCTTTTCGCCGGCCATGGTCCAGAGAACGGCATTTGGCACTGTTTGGGGTCAATAGATCTTGAATATTGAGCGAAATTTTGTCGCCGAGTATTTTTTGAAGCAAATGCCACACGCTCCGCCTACTTAGACCCAGAAAACAATCAGATAGCTTTTTATAATCAATATACAAGATTTTTCTTACATTATTGCAAATATTATCTCTGTGAATAAACTATAATAATGAGAAAGAGTAAAAATTTCGTTATTTACGTAGATAAGGAAAATTAAAGTTTATTTATTCAATGAAATTTTTCAGTTATTAAAACAATTAAAAATATATAAATGTAGGACAGTTTATCAGTATACATGTGACGATGGTTTAGATGTAATATTATATTTGTTTCGTATTTCATCGAAATAAATTTTTTAGTGGTCTAAAAGTATCTACTCTACCTTATACATTGTGTACCTTTACAATTTTTATTTTCTTCCGGATAACGCACTCTTCTCAGATGTGATAGTTCGATAGTTCGTGTTTACATACTTCCAATGGCCCCAGCAGTCACAGAACCACAGTCTCGATGACCATTTTTATCTGACGTCTTTCGTGATTTGACATTTTTTGCTTTCAACACTTCAGTAATATGATGAGAACACTGTCTTTACACGGCTCTTAGGTATTCATGGAGTATAGCTTAGGAAGACAACATCACAATGCAATTTTGAACACTCTCGCGGTACGTTTGCGGAAAATTGTTTAATTATTAACCGTATTAACTCGTTTGGTGCCGCGTACGCGCCAGGCGCGTTTATCTTACGGTTCCCCCGGTGCGGAAAACGCGTTACGTACAACGTTTTCCCGCACATTCTTCTTAGTGATCTCATTTCTACGGCATATTTCATATTATTTCAATTTGTATTATTTGCTATTGTGTCTCAAACTTTTTATTAATAATATTATATATCATTGGCGTATTAAAATATAGTTCTGTGGTACTTTTGTTGTGGTAAAATAAAAAACTAACAATATTTCTTCACAATGTACGATAATTGATTATTTCCAGTGAGTTAGGTGAGGTGAGGTGAGGTTAAGTTATATCAAACCACACACTTCATTGCCGCCACGTAGAATACGAGTGTGCCTCGATATGCCCATTTCATTTTGTCTAGGTCGCGATATGTAACTAATTAATCTACTCGCAACACTGGTTCTTTACCTTTTTTGGAATTTATCATAAATTTAAATATTTTGCAATTTTTACACGCGTAACAATTTCCTAACGTTTTTTTTTTACTTATCAGAAAATAAAATCACATTTATTTAAATTTAACCTAGTAATATTAATGTTGTTAATTGAAATTTCTTGGTTGAATTTCATTGTAAATAATATGTTTTTGAATAAAAAAATATCCATTATTATATCGCCTCTTTGCAAGAATAACGTGACATTTCGAAAATCAAATCCACCGTGTTCAACATTATTTTCTACAAAAACATGATATTTTTAAAGTGAAAAACAGAGAATTTAAGAGGAAAAGAGACAACACAACAGTGGTATATTGTGTTGTCACGTTGTCTCTTTCAGATATTCGGGTATCTTGATTCATTTTTTAAAATTTAATTTTTTCGAGATAACACGTTATTCTTGCAAAGAGTAAAGCGTGAAAACCGGAACTTTTATTTATTTGAAATGTATAATATTATAGGAAGAAGAGAAGCACCATCACGCCGTCTCGCCGAAAGGGTAGGCAGAAAAAATGAACGCCACACTTAAACCGATGCGGCACTCCATCCTTCTCTTTTCGCCCCCATAATTATATTATACTTGCCACAAACGTAACTTATCGTAAAAATAATAAGATTTTGATGGTGTTTATAAGTCGTTCGATGGTTTTTATATTCTAACATATTAATATTATATCCTTGTATAATATTTTATGTTTGCTTTAGAGTATTTTTATTGTAAAATGTATATAAATGGGTTGCCCAAACACACATGTTTCGAGAGCTGATCTCATAGTCGCCAAAACGAATGCCAAGATCATATGAGTCGTCTTCTTTTTCGTCTTTTGTATATTGCTTAACCGTTATAGTGCCGAAGAGCGCCGTCGTGCTTGTATGTAGATTCTTCTTTCTTCTTCTATCTCAGCCTATTCCCGTCCACTCCTTGACAAAGGCCTCTTCCATTCGCTTCCATGTCACTCTGTCTTATGCAAACTGCATCCAGGTTATTCCGATATGTCTGTTCAGATCATCCTTCCACCGTAGTTGCGGTCGCCCTGCACTTCTCTTTGCGTCCACGGTCTCCAAGTCAGCAGTCTTCTTGTCTATTTTTGGCTGAGCTTCTGGCTCCGTAACCTGCCCATTGCCATTTTAGAGTCGCCACCCGGTGGATGATGTCAATGACCTTTGTTTTTTCTCTCACCGTATCGTTTCTGACTCTGTCTCTTAGGCTTATTCCTAACATGACTCTTTCTATGGCTCTTTGGGTCACTCGTAGTTTCTTGGCACTTTATTTTCGTTTAATGAGTAGGTAGATTAATAGTATTTAATTTCTGTGTTTTTATTATCATAGTTTGAAACCTAGTGAAGAGAATGGTGAAAGAAATATGAAAATTGGTGTATTTTTACAGAAATGGGACATTGTATTCTTGTGAATATAAATTATCAATAAACATAGACTTTTCTTTTGGCATTTTTGAATATTTTGGCGAAATATGTTTGGCACTAAAACGGTTAATATCAGCTCGATCGTATTTCCTAATCCTGCGATGATGAAGTGAAGTGAGTAATATTTTTCTCGTGGCGAGTGTTTATGTATCCGATTGATCCGTACCAACATAGGCATGTACCTAGAGATCGCGGCCACGTGAGCGCGGTGGTCGGGCTGCGAGCACCAAGCGACATCTGTCTCTCGTCCTTGGGGCGCTGCAGCCGAGGCGTTCCGTCCGCCGGGCCCGCCGTGCAGTACCCGAGCCGTGTCCTGCCGGCGCGGTCGCGTGCCCGCCCGCCCCCACTCCCCCCCTCCGGTGACTAATAGGCACCTCTCGCGCGCTACGCTCCCCGCCGTGACATCATAGCATCTCGCGAGCGGACCTTTATAGGCGCATCGCACCCCTGTTTCATCGATCGTCAACGGTACGGTACAGTGAGCCTTCGCCGCGCTTCGTGAATCTAATCGTGCGCAATACAATTACATTTAACCTCCAGTGACTAATTGTGAGACATTATCGGAAATTATTTTTTTATGACATTTTTTTAAAAGTTTCAATCCTAGCGATTGATCTTTACGGGTTATTGAGATACCAATAGGGCCTTCAATGTGTTAGTTTCACGTTGTTTTCCATATTTTGGATACAACAGTTTATTTGGACCTATTTATACATTTTTTTAGCTATTGATTCTCATGACATGTGATAGCTAATTTATCGACATTTTATTTTATTGGGAATCGAATCCGGAACCTTCGGTGTGGCAGTTATAGCTCTTGCCACTCTGTCACGAAAGTCGTCATGAAACACTTTATTAACATCAATTTAAATTTATTTTATATGGTTTAATTAGCCACGGTATTTTATATATTTATTAGTTTCGTCTATTTGCGAACGTTCTACGACGCCAAGATGACGACCAATCCGATAGTAAAGCGTCTGGATCAGATGTTCAAGAGGTCTAGCGTAGTGTTTGTGGAGACCATCCCGGATAACGCTTGCGACGTGCACGGCAAGAGCCTGCAGAATGGGGCCCTGCTCAGGGGGCCGCAGGGCATGCGGCGGGCCTCGCTGGCCCCCGCGGCGCAGCCCCCCGCAGCCCGTCCCCGCCGTGCTTCACTACCCCCGCCCCAAAGGTACCACTAACGGTGCTTAACAAAGTACCAAATACACCATATCGTGTATTTTACTTCTTAACGTAATTTTTTGTTCCTTCCTCCCCTAGTTTAAGTGACCAAAATCAGTAACCAGATATATTTTATCATTATTTTTTACCTTCTGATATATTTTTTTACTAAAATGTTATTTTTTGTGTCACTACAACATACTTTTATTATTTTTTTATTGTTGTAATTGCTGTAACGTAAATTCTCTTTTGCATTTATAAATGTCATATAATATTTGTAATTTTTTTTTTTTCATAATATTTACAGTCGATGTCTTTACACGTATCTTGGGTTCAGCGTTTTTAATATATCATCGCATAATTTTTTTTCATTTTTAATATAATACATTTAACATTAACCTTTCTCATCCATTCTAAAATTGTATTTTGGCTTCTCTAAATTGAAGTTTTGACGCTTCTTATAATTATGTTAAGTGCACAATTAACGACACTTGAAATGTACATCTTAACACGTTTCTTTTCGTGCATCACGCATTCGTCTGTTTTGATCGGTTCTCAAGTTGTTAGCTGGCGTCTGCCATTCCGTATCTGCGCGGCGCACGGCTCACCCCCTAAGGTCGTGAGAACCACGCCAGGCACCGCAATACGAGAACCTGCATCTGTCAAATACTTGTCTTCCACCACAATTACCTTTCATGTTGGTTAGGAACGATTATAAGTGGTTAGATTTCCATTGGCGATATTTTTTTTCGTAACACACTCACCGGCTCGCCGCGGTGTGCCCATGTGTGATTAATCCATATACGGAATGATTTACATTCTGGCACATTAACCTACATAGATCAGCTTTGCAAAATGTTTTTAAGAAATACGGCAACAAGATGCTAATGCACTCGAATATATTATTATTCTTCGAATACTTTTCTGTTGGCTGACACTCGCTAACATGCACACTGTCCTTTTGTTTCTTAGCCGTGTCATACGAATTGTAATATTCTGTTATATATTATCATCATCATCATCATCATCGAACATGCATTCATTACCCGTATGCAGTATGAAACAAAATTTACGACGGGACTTTTTTCGTTTTATTAATACGTAGCTTTGAACATTTTGTTCATTTTAAATATTACTCTTGTACCATCATTTAGATACGTATATTTTATTAAATGTTTTAATTTTGAAAAACTGTTATTTTACTTATCACATTTTATGAGATTATCGCGACAGCTGTTTCACCAACTGTTTTTTAGTAGATTGGTAAAACAGCTATTTCAATAATCTAGAAAAAAATCTGATATCTATGATAAGTGTTACAAAATCAAATCATTCAATATTTTATAAGGGTTAATTGTATCTGTATTGGTTGAACGATCGCTTCACGTTTAACAACATTCCCCATTCCGCATTTATTGTTTAAGTATCGTAGTGTTTCGGCCAAACAATAGATTATCTACATATATTTTATTATTGTCCCTTCCTAAATGTTGTTCTGTGAAGTATATATTATATGTTTACGTGTTTTATTAATTCAAATGTTACTAAAATATTATATAAGTATAACCTCCATTAATTTATTAAAATTGTTAATTGTATGCTACCGTCTTTTTGGTGATGATGTGATATTTCTCATATATCCGAATTTATTTCAAATTATGCTCCTCGTTCACGCGAGGGAAATTTTATTTCACTATGATTTATCTAAACCTTCACGGTAATGCGCTAAATTAATTTTCTTTATGTTTTGCTTGCTCGTGTGATTTCAAGATTACTTATTTTTTAGTGAAGTAACGAAGAAAATCTTTTACAACCAGTTCGTAATAATTCACTTGTAATAAAACGATTTAAAAATAATTGCTTCTTACATACATTTTTAACGATTTTACGCGTCTTTGTAATTGTCTACGCCAATTTTAATTATTCTTTTGTTTGTGTTTTCATTAATGCAAAATAGTCGCTAATAATGTGAAAGGAGTTCCCTCATTAACCAATCTCTAACTCCGATACGGTTACCCGTGGTGACGTCGCCTTGCTAACAATAACATTCGTACTAACCGCTTGACTTACTTGTCGCCCGCGCCGCCCGGCTTCCCCACCGTGCCTCTAATACGACTTGACTATTGTAGTGGAATTTATGCTTCCAAAACAACAAGTCAACAAACTTCAATCTGCGTTCAATGCAGCAGTAAGATTCATTAAAGGCATTCCAAAAAAGTTATAACACAGCGTCTCAAAGATCTCAAGATTCAAATAAAATCTGCTGAACAGTCTTCAAGGCGTTACATGGAATGGCACCAAGTTATATATCCAAACTCTTATATCGAACAGCCTTAATCCAAGGAAATCCATATTTCGTTAAGCGAACTCCTCTGCAATAGGAATTTCAAGACGGAATGGGAAAGAATTTTTACAAATTTCAGGGATTGAGTCTTTACGGTAGCCGGCCCATCAGCTTGGAACAATTTCCCTTCATAGCTTAGATGCAAAAATGATCCGACAGATTTCATATCTTAGCTGAAAATCCATCTCTTTCATATCTCATACCCAATTTAAAACTTGTATATTTTGTTGTATTATACTTTCTAACCGACATAAGTACATAAATGCGTACATAATTACAAACACAGTTTTTATTTTATTTTTAATGTTTAGCTTTCATATTATCATCATTGTATATCCAGTAATGGTGAAGAATGGTTAAAAAATGTATTAGTATGAATTGTGTTCAAATGATCATAATTTAATACCTGATAATGAAAATGAAGCTGAAAACGTCCGAGGAAAACATATGGCATGCCCAAAATAATCAATTAATATAAAAGGCGGCCACATTCAAACTCGGAAAAATCGACGAGCGTGTGTGTTACGGTGTATAAATCTGGAGAGGTATGTCAGGGCAGAGTAGTGTGGCGGTCCATCTTCTCTCTCTACCGGCATGATGGTTAGTTAGTTAGTTATATCCACTATTATTTCCGTCGTATAGCATAGACGGCAAAAGTAAAACACGAAGAAGTGTTGAGACGCAAGAGAACAGATCGTCAGTTGCTCACCTCAATAAAAATAATTAAAACTGAATACCTAGGCAAATTATGCGCAACCCGAAATATCATTTATTGCAGCTGATAATTGAGAGGAAGATTGAGGGAAAGAGAGACGTGGGACGCAGAAGAATGTCATGGCTGGGATATATCAAACAGTAAAGTGGATTGCTGACCGCTGACAAGCTCATCTCTTCAAGAGAGTAAAATGGAGCAAGTGGTCATAAACATCCAGTAATATGTACCCCAGATGTCCTAGAGAACCTGAAAGAGTGGACCGTATTTTGGAGGGTGAGGGAGTTGTTCCGGCTGGCACAGGACAGAGAGGCCTACGCCAGAGTGATAGCTGACCTCGGGGATACCTGACATGGCACTCTGAGAAGAAGAAGAATGAGTATTCAGCGAGAGAGATAGATATTATTTCCCTTACACCTGCAATTCAACGACGGTCGCATCGACCAATTCGATTCTCCAATAAACTGGCTGTGCAAATAGAGCAAACTTTCTCGGAAAAGCAATTATTCGTGTAATAATTGTCAGTAATGGCGGACGCAAAGTATCGCTAATGCCTTAATTGCGGATTGTAAATTTGGTATTCTTTTGTTCAGATTGGATTACTTTTGGGAGATTTCCTCTCTTATCTCACAGAAGAAAGTGTACCGCGAGCGTTTACCGGTCCACCTCGTACCAACAATTTATTTAATCGCGCTCTTTTTAAATGGAGTTAATTCTTAATTACCTTCTGGGAAGACAGATTACAATGGAGAACATTCGGAAACGCAATATCCATATTTCACGCCTTCTTAAATATACACGTTCTATATATACTCGTATTTATTACGAATAATCATTTACTCCGAATATCTTTACTTTTATATAATAGATGATATATTAAATACGCATATTGAATATTATGATTAACACGTGGTCGGCAGGATGAGTGTTGATACCCGTTAATTGAACTGATGGTGGCCGGCGGGAAGAGTATAAATACATTTTTCGCGAACTGTTGGAAACGTATTTTAGCCTAATTTTCGTCATCTTTGAATCACATGTTGAAGTATACAAACAGTTTAATGTTATCATTGTACATATTGTACCTCTTAAAGTCAAATCGTTGTACATAATATTATAATGTTCCTCTTAAAGCGGACGGTCCTAGGAAGTACAAGCGCGATGTTGACGAAAAGACACCGCTGCGTCCTAAAACACCCGAGCCACCTCTTATGGTCCATGTTTATAATATGTATTTATTTTACCATGATCACATTTATCTGTGTGTATATTTCAATAATAGTTTGTATTCGTAATTTAGGTCCGAATCTACCCACAGACATGTGTTAACACATTTATTGATACGTATCGAATATCTTTATTATTCCGTTTCTTGTTTTTCCCATGTTTTAGATTGTTTTTATAATTAGAAGGAAAAAAAAAACTAATAAATTAGAAGCCGAATCGGAAAGCAGGTACCGTCGCCTGGAGGAGCGGGCCAGACTAGCAACTCCCAGCTTGGAGCCTGCGGTAATCTGAACTTCTCAGTGACGGGGAAGGCCAAGCATCTGTGTCGTAGTAAATACAATATCTCTCCGTAAAACTGTAGATTTCTGGTCCATGAAACTCAAAGTCAAGAGAGACCCGATGACCCTGTCCCACAGATATTTCACAATGCGACCTGCCTGATAGGTGGCACGCACTATTAATAGGCTAGGCTTGTACATTAAACAAATGTATAAAAGCGGCTACAATGTATACATTGTTCCAGTTCATCCACTCGTTGACTTGTTTGCGGCGCTTTCGTAAATGTTGATTCAGCGAACGTACCACGGAGGAACGCGCCGCTGTTGATTAGATGCAAACACGTTAACACTAGTTCTTACCCGCATTTCCACTGCCGCTAGTAAACTGGGTTTTTTGCTTGTAAGAAAGTTTATTAAATTTTCGATTATTATCTGCATAAACACGGCGGCTGGGTAATTTATTTTTATAAACCGCACTAATGAATGGCTTCGTCTCTCTCGTCTTGTAGCCGCTTGATTAATCTAACCGGTCGCTGCACTTTAGAGTTGATCGGATTTTACGCATTACTTCATTATTCTGCTGAAGCATTGAGTTAACCTCTAAACGCCCGTGCGCCGCGTGCAATATAGGGTAGTCCACTGCCCAAGCAAACATTCGCTCGACTTGCTACCTACGCGTAGTTGTTATAAAAATAATTATATCTCTAAAATTATTCATCCTATTTAGGTAAAATAAAAAACATTATCAAAATGAAGATTGTTTATAATAAACAAAAGCTTTATTTCCAACTTTTTACACACATTTTATATAATTACACATTAAAGTTAAAGAATAAAAACATAAAAATTAAAAAAACAATTCGTTTGCCAAATTTTTATTTAAGGCAGTGGTGTAGATTGTGTTTTATTAGACGGAGTAATAAAACAACGCATATCCCAAGAGTCGACCTTGTAATGCAGGTATAAAAATTATGAATCGGTATATCAGAGACATTATTTACGTAAGCTAATATTAATATTTTGAATACTATTGTCATAAATCAGTGTAATCCGATAGCGACATACACCATAATCACCGGTCCCGTACGGGACCGTTGGGCATTGAACGACGCATTCTGCAGTCCCGTACGGGACCACTAGGCGTCTAAAGGTTGAATCGGTATAGTAGCGCAAGCACGATGCAGGCGCAGGCGGCCTAACGGCGACACACTTTTGCTTTTCACTTCGGCTCCACTGAGAAATGGATCGATACATTGTATTCACTTTCTTGGCACACCGACCAGGCCCGGCCTATCGAAACTCTTTTCAGAGCGCGATGGGAAAATTGGTTTAATTCGATCTAAGACTGGAGAAATTTCAAATTTGATCGATCTGAAACCGCGACGCGAAGCTGGTAATCTTATTATCCCCGACAGTCAAAAGAGAAATTGTTTTACGCACTATTTTTTTGTTTATTACAGAAACCAATATTTTACAGACAACTTTCAATTGTTAAGCTTACACACTTTTCCTTAATCATTATTTTACACCCGCTGACGATGATCATGTTTTCTTTAACTCAGATACAAAATAGGCACAATGGCCGACATGAATAAATTGGTCTATGATTCTCTCTTATAACTTACCTCTAATTACAGATAAAAAGATTTGAATACTAATTGTACATATAACGTGGTTTGTTCGTACAAACTTTGGTTATAAATGTACTATTATATATATTTAGTTTAAATCCGCTAATGTTTGTGCCTTCGACTGGTTTCGGCAGCTCGCTGCCATCTTCTGGGAGCATTCTAGTTTAAACATGTGTAGATATTTTCCATCACTCTTATTTTAATTATTTTCTTTATCATATCTCAATGATTCTAGCAGTAAATATAAATCACTACCATTGAGGTTATGATAATAATAATCTTCGCTATTGAGAGACTACAACTTGATGTAGTGTTATATTTGGCCTTACTAGGGCATTATCAAATACATTCTATGAATTTTTGCCAATGCCCTATTAATTCAGAAAAAATAGGCTGTAACAGCTGAAAGAAAACTATTTATTGACGGATATTACAAAGTATGTATTACTAGTTTCCTTTCCGTGTCCTGCATACTCTTTGCGGCGTAGATTATCTTTAATAAGAAGGCGTCTCAAGCAGGTCCACCCTCTATGCTTTCGAAGTCAGACATTGTCCTCTGTCAACATCAGGAGTTTAAGTCTGTTTTCTAGAAGTTTTTTTTTTGGAATGACATATTTCAAATAATTAATGTTTTTAATTGAAATTTCTTGGTAGAAGTTGAATTTCGCCTTATTAAGGCATTATACATTAGGGCGACCGCTACTAGAGTGTAAGGATGATCTGAACAGATACGTCGGAATAACCTGGATGCAGTCTGCACATGACAGAGTGACATGGAAGCGAATGGAGGAGGCCTTTGTTCAGCAGTGGACGGGAACAGGCTGAGGAAGAAGAAGAAGAAGAAAAATACATTATTTGATAAGACCTTAGCAAGACGAAAGTCTGTGGAAAGCAACGGGAAACTACCGCATTTAAGACCCAAATGCATCACAATAACCAGCAAAAATGTTACACTTAGCTGCAAACCAATCACTAGGATTGAAACCTAAAAGAAAAAAGGCGAAACGTGCGATATTACGTCAAGAAACAATAAATAAGTTATTAAATTACATTTATGCCTGTATAAAACATGATAATTGTTTAAATAATAGTTTTTTCGTCTCGCACGAGTATCAATTTTTTTTTGTTTAAATGTTATGAATATTTGTTATTTAAAATCGACGGTTTTAGTTTCCTGTACGCGATATTCGCCATGTTTACTTACGTAAAGCGTTAACTGTCTCTGTATCACACTTTCCGGGTAGGACTCGCTATTTTTTCCCCATGCAGACATAACGCCGGCTTAATTGGGTATTTCTTCATTCTCTCACCATTGTGAAGAGTTGATATTCTTACCGTGTCTCAGCGGTTGTTACACGCATTTTACTAAACAATTCGTAACTAATTGTTGATTGCCCGCCATTTAACGGTTGTTTTTACTTTCGTTACGTTCACCCTTTCCTCTTTGTGATTCTAATTTGTATTTTACGCAGACGTGGTACAACTTTTTTTATGGTTATATCAAGATCTTTTATCGTGTTTAAGTGGTTAATATTATATGCTGTACTGTTATGAGGTCTGCGATACCGCTCGGGGCGGCTGCGGAGGTTTCTGTCTTATCTCAGCGTTAATATTATTTTCTTGTATTATCGACCGTGACTTTCGTAGTGTGTATACTCAATTAAATAGCGGTGTTTTATTCTATATTATATATTATATTATAACTTAAAATATTAATTTAACACCTAATATATTTCTACAAATGTATTGGGTGTTTCGGAAAGTTCGTTCCTTTTTACGCTAGAGGGCTTTGGCTGCTTTGAGTCTTCGAACCTTTTTTTGTAAGCCTGATCATCTGTAAATTAAGTTCAGTTCGCAAATGTTTGTCATTCTCACAACAACATTTGTTTTATCGCTCCTTAAAATGTCGACTTGTTATGGTAAATAAGAAGCATTTGCGGATAGATGTGTAGCCCGGAGTGCTCCTCCGTAGAGGGCGAGAGAGGATTTTTGATTTATTCTAAAGTCCTGGATTATTCTTGGTCAGGGAATAAAATACGTCTGTTTTCTTAAAATTTATGCGAATGACATATTTCGCCTTTCAAGAGAGTTTTTCATCATTGTTCAAGAAACAATAAATAGATTTTCTGCTTAATGCTTAAAATCCAATCTCCATAGATGGCCCTAGTGTGTAGATTGAAACTACCATGTAAAGGGTGGTGATATATGTAGATTAACATACCGTAGAACGGGGATACTTTGCTCCTACGGGGGATACTTTGCTCCAAACTAAAAAAAAGTTTCTATTTCATCCAGCCGGTAATCACCTCAGATTTGAGAGATTCTAAAAATATTATCAGGTAACACTAATCTTGCCCTACCAACTGCCGTGTGAATTGATTATCTAGGGTAAGCCATTTGGACAGTAGCAGTCAAATAAACCACAACCTCGTAGCAATCTCAACGGAATCATTGGAAAAATCTGTTAACATCTTGGACATTAGTCGTTAGACCCTGGTGAGTGATATATAATTTGAAAGATATTTTATAATATAAGAGTGGACATGATAATTTTTAGATCGCTGTTAAAGTTTCCGAGATATTTGAGATTTAATAAAACGGGGATACTTTGCTCCAGTTTTGGGGATACTTTGCTCCAGGAGCAATGTTTCCCTAATATACAATTTATTATACATTTTCGTATTTATTTTAGATCATCATGCTCAGAACATATGTAAAAAGAGCAGATTCCCGTTATTATAGAGCTTATACTCAAGAAAAGTTGGAAGAATGTCTCCTGGCTGAAAGATCCGGGGTCTTGACTCAAAGGAAAGCTTCTGAGTATTTCAAAATACCTAGATGCACAATTATAAATAGAATAAAGGCTTTCGAAGAAAGAAAAAACAGTGTCTCGACCTGGGTTTCCGTCAATATTTACCGAGGAAGAAGAAATCCACTTCTCGGAGTGTATTATATTAATGGGAGAGTATGGTTTTCCATTAATAGAATTTGATTTAGTGAGTTATTGCGTAGATTTTCACGGTTGGCAGAAATATGTTTGTTGTGTTTTTGGGTAACCCCGTGTGATAACTCCTTCTCGACCGACGTTTCGGAGATCGTTGCAGTCTCCATCTTCAGGGTAATGAATATTTTCATTACCCTGAAGATGGAGACTGCAACGATCTCCGAAACGTCGGTCGAGAAGGAGTTATCACACGGGGTTACCCAAAAACACAACAAACATATTGATTTAGTGACTTGGAAAATGAGCCTCCAAAAGTCCAGAAAAACCCAGGTTTCAAATTGCTACCATTAGTGAGAGATATTGTTTTGAGAGATATTGTTAGTGAGAGAGAGTGGGCAGATATATTGTTTTTCGTTACGAAGGAGAGCTTTTCCCGGGTGTCATAACAAAATGCGGGAGATGCCTATTGGTGGCGATGAGGTTCGCAACCCATCACACCGCGTCTCCCGCGGGGCGAAAATAGAAGGATGGAGTGGCGCATCGGATAAAGTGTGACAGTCCATTCTTTCTGCCTACCCTTTCGGGGAGACGGCGTGGTAGTTAGTTAGTTAGTTAGTTCATAACAAAATTAGAAAAAAAGGTCCCGTTGTGTCTGCCATGCAAAAGTCAATTTAAAGCTGGAGTTGGCCAAAGTCTGCAGATGAAATGGCTTACAAATGGGACGATGTATGTATAAGGGTGTATATGCCCACCAAAAAAAAATTGGAAGACAAGATTTTTTCTCCATTTCTGAATTGGACCAATTGTGGGGCACTGAGATAATGTTAACTAATATTATTACATTTTATCGCCAAAGTGGGTTTATACCTATTTCTTAATTGTATTTTTACTTTTATTGTGATTTAAATATTATGTTGTTAATAATTATTGGTAAAATTTTGTATTAGGTACTCATATAAGATTTAAAATTATTATATTTTTAGAAAATTTCGAATATAAACCATAATCAAAGCTCGTTAACAATTTATATCAATAAAAATACATGTGATTCATAGCTAAAACTGTGTTTTTATTAAATTTGTATATCTCTGTATGGAGAAATGTTAAAAACGTAATGTTAAACAATGCTCTGTGGAAGAAATAAAGGCTAATCTAAGTTGAAGAAATCATGGAGCAAAGTTTCCCGCTTTCAATGCATTCTTTGCTCCAAAATAATAAATTTAAAAATCGTGACTTAACTGCTCATTTTTATGATTCAAATCATCTCATTTAAAAGCCAAGAATAATTTTATTATTTTAAATATTATAGCCGGATCCAAATACTCGTATTTGAAAAAAGCAAACAATTTTTACAAATGTGGAGCCAATTTTGGAGCAAAGTATCCCCGTTCTACGGTATATACAACTTCCAAAAAATTGTCAGACATGGTGGTCATAAGAAAATGTGGAATGGGGAATGTTGTATTACATAAAGCGTGCGCTTAACCCAACCAGTGACAGGTCATAAGTCCTGTAAACACCTCGATCACCATATTCTGTTTCTAATTTGCATTTTCGTCTACTGAGAAACAATTATTTCTTGAATAAATAAATAGGTTAAAATAAATAAAAATAAATAAATAAAATAAATAAATAATTCTTGAATAAATGAATAAATAGTAGAATAAATGCAGTAGAAATGGATCTCTTAGACGAATGTGTGGATACTCTGTGTATGACAGAGTGTCGAATGAAAATAAAAGAAATGAATGCGGTGCGAATGATGGTGTCATGAACAAAATAATGAAAGGATCATTAAGATGGTTTGGACATATGGAAAGAATGAATGAAGAAAGAATGGTAAAAATTATATGTTAATGATGTAAATGGAACCAGAAAAAGAGGAAGACCGAGGAAAACGTGGCACGATCAAATAAATCAAATATTGAATGCCGGCCATGTGAGGAGTCAGAGAAATCGGCGCGGGTGCATGACACGATGTATGAATGTTGAGGAAGCGAGAGAAATGTGTCAGGAAAGAAAAGTGTGGCAGTCCATTCTTTCTGCCTACCCCTTCGGGGAGACGGCGTGATGGTTAGTTAGTTAGTTTAAATAAATAGGTTAACTCGTTAGCTTGTTGCATAGTTCGTTCTAAGGATAAATAATTGGTTTGCTTGTCTTTCATTATTAAATGGATTTGTGTGATTTCACGGTCGTCGGGCCTCTGATGGGCTTATGCGCCCGGTTTAATTCGTGTCAAACACAACGTCAATTGCCCGTCTGACGCGGCCCGCCCGAGTGTCCACCACTCTCCCCAGTGACACTTGTCTTCTCTGGACTAGATGCGCGCGCAACTTGTTTCTGAATCTAGTTCTTCCGACCGATACTGCCGGCCAGCGGATGCGCGAGCGTCCGATCCATCCGACACAATATCCGATTCGAAAACATCATTATTGAAATCCGTTTCTATTGAAGCGCAATAGTAGTTGATTTAATGAAGCATTCGAATACATAATTTTTAAATTTATATTGCCAGCCATTGCTAGTCTGACAGACGTGTTTAATTTGTCCACTTTCTTATCGCGATCGTAATTTGTAAGTGGTTTGCAATTTCCATCTCACACCGCTCTACACCAGCGCTTTATATCCTCACAGACGCTTTATGAATATGTATTTATGAACGTGATATTTTTTGCTTACTAAATTAATTTATGATATTGAATATTTATTGCGCTTAAAGTGTGTTTCTTCCCAATTTGTTTGCGGTTCCTCGTTTTCATTTTGATTAATTTAACGAACATTTTTGAAGTTTTACTTCGTTTAGTAAAGGGTAAAATTAGGGTTATTAATAGTGCTGTGTGATGCAATGATAGTCATCAAAGATAAATAACGGCCGGGCATTTCACGCGTGCCAAACTCATGAAATGCGAAAAATGCCATAAAACGAGTTATGAATGAAGTTAGTGGTAAAAAGTATAAAATCGTACTTACGAATTGGCACATTTAAGTGGGATAATTTCGATTAGTGTGCGCAATATTATTTGTAAAACCTTTTGAATGAGAAGAAAGAACCTGTAACCAATACAAATAACTAACCATTACGCCTTCTCTCGAAGGGGTAGGCAGAAAGAATGGACGGCCACACTTTTATTTCCTGACATTTTTCTCTCGCTTCCTCAACATACATACATCATGTCATGCACGCGCGTCGATTTCTCTGACGCGTCACGTGGCCGACATTCAATATTAGATTATTTGATCATGTCATATTAGTACAATAATTTGAATATTAGTAATACTCATACAAATCACAGTTTTTGAAGCTGTACTACTTTCAGCGCGATTTTAATTAAACCTTTAATTGATTATATTTTTTTTCCTCTATATATAATAAGATTAAGCGTCAAATGCAAATATAAGAAGCGAATACGGTGCGAATGAAATTGTTATGAACAAAATAATTAAAGAGTCATTAAAATGGTTAAAATAGAGGAAGGCCGAGAAAAACGTGTCACGATCAAATCAATCAAATATTAAATGTTGGTTGCGCAAGCAATTTGAGAAATCGACGCGCGTGTATGACACAATTTATGAATGGAGAGGAATCGAGTTAATGTGTCAGGATAGAACAATGTGGTGGTCCATTATTTCTGCCTACTCCCCCGGAAAAACAAAATGATTAGTTAGTTAATATTATATATTATTTTATCATCCATTGTACTAACGTAATAATAATAATAATAATTAGGCTAATTTGTATAGCGCCGTTTTCGTGAATAGCTCACCTCAAGGGCGCTTTGACAATGTTTTTAGTCATGAGAGCTGCATGTGACACCAGCAATCAGATAACCGTTGTTTACATTTTATGGGATATTTTGAAAAGGTGGGTTTTTAGGTGAGATTTAAAGTCTGTCGGATTGTCAATGCATCTGAGGCGTGCAGGAAGCATATTCCAGGCGGACGGACCTGCCACTGCGAAGGCCCGATCTCCGAAATTTGTCCGTAGAGTATTGGCACCCCCCAAAAGAGATTTTAAAGTTATTTTTGGTTTTATACCTTAAGAAGTTCGAGTTAAACTTCCTCCTTACGTACATAAGTACACACGTTTTTATTTATTAATAGTGCAGTGCCGGGTAGGTACCGACTAACAGTGTTTGGTTGAGCGGATCTTGTCCGGGCGTGCAGTTGTGCACTTGATCTTGACTCTGTCGCTCTATTTGGGTATGCGGAGATACGAAAGCCAACCTCGAAATCGTTGAGGCTTGTTTTACAAGATCGCCCACAGGCCGCGCGGAGGACTGTGGGCTAATCTTCGCGGGCACTTTACATACATCCCAGGGACCGATTGCTGGCAGATTGTATTCCGTTTATTTATTATCTCCACGCTTGCAAGGAGCTTCAGCTATCTAATCATCACTTGTTTAGATGTTCTTCTTTTAAAAATATAGGTTTACATAAAATATGATCAAAATGAGACGTTCATTATTCAATCGTTGATTCCACGAAATGACGAATTAATCAAGAAGGATATTAATTTATTTTACAAGTTTAAGTTCAGAATAGGATTCTTTACGGGAGATGCCTATTGGTGGCGATGAGGTTCGCAACCCATCACACCGCGTCTCCAGCGGGGCGAAAAGAGAAGGATGCAGTTGGTTAAAGTGTGACAGTCCATTCTTTCTGCCTACCCTTTCGGAGAGACGGCGTGATGGTTAGTTAGTTAGTTAGAGTTCAGAATAGTATAAAAAATGTTTTTTTTAGAGGTTTGGTCTTTAAACTGGCAACATTGTTTCTACAGTCTGTCAATTTGACAGTTAACAATTATTTTGTAGTCAGTACGTTTTGCCTTTTTACCATAAAATGAACAGTGCTTGCAAATTGTGCAAATTTATTTTGAAAATCCTGGTTCGGTTCGCCAAACTTATCGTGCACTACGTCCATTTTACGGTCGACATAATCGTCCATCCGAGCAAGTTATTCGGAAGACCATGGATCGTTTACGCACCACATACACTATAGTGGATAATACGCATCCACAAACACGACAATTGTCGAAAATTGGACTTCACGATTGCGCTTTATTCGAGCTAGCCGTGGCGCTCATATGCCCGAAATCATATTTAAACAATAATGGCATAAAATTATGTATTAAATAAAGCCAATATCATAGACATTAACATTATTTTAATGTGTTTTTTTTTTCGTTTTGAATTTATATTGTATACCTCTAAAAAAACACCCTTTATAAGAAGTGAATGCAGTGTTATAAACAAAATAATGAAAGGATCATTAAGTTAGTTTGGACGCGTGGAATGAATGAATAATGATAATGAAAATATATGTTAACGACGTAAACGGAACTTTAAATAGAGGAAGACCGAGGAAAAAGTGGGTCGATTAAATAAATCAAATATTAAATGTCGGCCACGTGAGGAGTCGGAGAGTTCGACGTGCGTGCATGACACGATGTATGAATGTTTAGAATCGAGAGAAGAAGAGAAAATAACATTATGGCAGTTAGTGAAGCTTGGAGTTGGCAAAAGAAGGATGAAAGCAGGATTAACGCCGTTGAAATGAGATCAATAAGAAGAATGTGCGTGAAAACGGTGTATGATAGAATACCGAACGATGAAATAAGAAAGAAATGTAGGGCAGATGACTGCATCATGAATAAAATTAAAAAAGGATACCTGAGATGGTTTGGACATATGGAACGAATGGATGAGAGTAGAATGGTTAAAAAGTTGTACACAAACAGCGTGAGTGGGAAAAGAAGCCGAGGACGACCGAGGAAAACATGGCATGACCAAATTAATCAATTACTAAAAGGCGGCCACATTCGAAGTTGGAATAATCGACGTGCGTGCATGGTACGATGTATGAATGTAGATGAAGCCCGAGAGGTATGCCAGGACAGGGCATTGTGGCGATCCATCCTCTCTGCCTACCCCTCCGGGGAAATGGCGTGATGGTTAGTTAGTAAGTCAATTCTTTCTGCTTTCGGGAGTAATGATTTATTAGTTATTAGAGTTCAAAATGTATACGATTGATTGAATCTAAAGTTTTATTTTCTTAAGATTATGTGTTGTATTTGCCGAATAATATTTGGTTAGAGGCGCGAAGTAAACACTTCTTGGGAGGTGAAATAACGCTTGACTAAAATGCGGTGCTTGACTAACACGGAGGAAGCCGCCGTTGATTTTGAAGCCACTCTGCATAGCGCAGGTGCTTCCATAATCCCCAATTAACTGTAATCCGTGGTGATTGGTTAACACGAGCAAGATGGCCCGCGGCACCTGAACTCGCTTGTGACGGCAGGCGGCGCGACTCCGTGGCGGAGCTGGAGCACCCCAGCGCCTTCCCGAGCCTGCTCCGGCGGCCGTCCGTGGCGGCGGCGCGGCCAGCCCGTGAGAGCGTGCCCCGCGACGCGCCCCCCCGCGAGGCCCCGCGCCAGAGACCCGGCGCCCGCGACTGGAGCCGCGACTCGGCCCGCCTCTCGATGGACTCCCTGGACGGGCGCCGCAACTCCTGGGACCCGAGCCGCTTCCCCTGGGAGGACAAGGTACTGCACAAGGGCGGCCCCCCCTTTTTGCCGTTGATCGGAAACACATGTTTCTTTCGTTTTTTTTTAATTTAATTAATTATTAGTTATCATAAATGTATCCTCCCCCCCCCCGTTTTAAAGTTTCATTCTTAGGGTTTGTTTTGCAGCAAAGTTTACTAACATCATTTTGAGCCTTTTTAATGTGGTAGTATATCATTGCTTTCCACATTTTAATATACAACATGGAATTTACTGAACGCGGTCTCCTCGGAGATCGACGTCTTTCATACGTTCAGAAGGAAAATACTCTTAATTCTGGAGAGTATCCTGTTATCTTTGATGAAATACACTGATTTGATTTGATTTGATTTGATATGAACCATATGATCCAGTATTCTGGGATTCATTAAAATTAAATCCCTTAATTATTTTCAACAATGTATTAAGCCACATCAATTACCTTAATTACCGTATTTTGCCCGTTTAACTCGTGTAAGATTTTTTTTTCGAACCCAGGACCTTCAGTGTGACAGTCATAGCTGATACCACTCTGCTGCGAAGGCCGTCCGGTCGGCCGTTTTTTCGCATGTATCGACATTAAATTGTATTACCTGTTTTAAAATAATATATACTGGAGCAAAAGTACATAATGTAGTTCAAGTGCTAACCCTTATGTATGAGAGTGAAGCTTGGAGCTAAAAGAAGAAGGATGAAAGTAGGTTAATGCAATGAGATCACTGATTACAATGTGCTGGAAAACAATAAATTTTCTATTTCTATATTTCTACTTCGTATCTTGCATGATCGTCGATTCTTCCGACTTCGAATGTGGCCGCCTTTCAGTATTTGATTAATTTGGTCATGCCATACTTTACTTGGTCTTCCACGACTTTTCTTCCCACTCACACTGCTTGTCTACAATATTTTAACCCTTATTCTCTCGTCCATTCGTTCCATATGTCCAAAACATCTCAGGGATCTTTTTTTAATTTTACTTACGATGCAATCATCTGCCTTACATTTCTTCCTTATTTCGTCGTTCGGTATTCTATCATATATCGTTTTCCCGCACATTCTTCTTAGAGATCTCATTTCTACGGCATTTATCCTTCTTTCATCCTTTTTTTGCCAGGTCCAAGCTTCACTTCCATACATAAGGGTTGGCACTAGAACTCCATTTTACGTAATATATCGGCATGCGAAATGATCTGATGATGAATGTTAATAAGTCCAAGGTAATGATTTTTGAAAAGAAAGAAACCATGACAGTCTGCAACATTAGCATGAATGGTGAAAATTTGGAGCAAGTAGTTGAGTTCGTGTATTTAGGTAGTATGTTTACAAGAGATGGGCGAGTGGAGAGGTATATTGAAAGAAGGGTTGGGGCAGGCAACAAAGTGAATGGTGCACTTAAAGAAGTCATCGCAAACAAAAACCTATCCAAAAAAGCTAGAATGGCAGTGCACAATGGTGTTCTTCTACCGACCCTTATGTATTGAAGCGAAGCATGGAACTGGCAAAAGAAGGATGAAAGTAGAATAAATGCAGTAAAAATGAGATCTCTTATACGAATGTGTATGATAGAGTGTCGAATGAAAATATAGGAAGTGAATGCGGTGCGAATGATAGTGTCATGAACAAAATAATGAAAAGATCATTAAGATGATTTGGACATATGAAAAGAATGGCGAAAAAATTATATGTTATCGATGTAAATGGAACCAGAAATAGAGGAAGACCGAGGAAAACGTGGCACGATCAAACAAATCAAATATTGAATGTCGGTCATGTGAAGAGTCAGAGAAATCGACGCGCTTACATGACACGATGTATGAATGTTGAGGAAGCGAGAGAAATATGTCAGGAAAGAAAAGTGTGGCAGTCCATTTTTTCTGCCTACCCCTTCGGGAAGACGGCGTGATGGTAAGTTAGTTAGTTAGTTATCGGCATTAAGCTATATTACATATTTTAAGATTATATTATTATGTATTTAAATATAAACGTTTATCAAGTCATTTTATTTGGGAGTACGAAGGTTGTACACGATTCTGGATATTGCCATATCCGTCGTGTGGAGTGAAATATTCGTAATGAATATCGAAATACCAATTTAACTGCCGAATGAGTTTGATCCGTATCGGGTTCCCCGCGAACTCGTATTTACATTCTATTTAGGTAAACCTCATACGTTCCAACCCGTGTGTTTCGCTAAAGATTTTTTTTATCAATATTTTATACCAATTATTTTCCTTATTTGCGGCTCTCGATAGCCGAGGCGTTCCTGTCCGACGTTACGCTTTAATCCGTCTTTGTTTCTAACAATTTGTATGTTAATCGCGTTTTGATTTGAATTTGGAACCATTCGACTAATATGATCTCGGGATAATTAAAACACACCGCTCCATATTCAGCTCGAGGTACAACGCAGATGCTGGTATTAATTTTATGCTAATTCGCAGAGTTACGACCTATTTTTATTAGTTCACTCCATTTCTGCGGGGTCTCCTTTTTTGCGTCTTGGACAATGTGATACAATGATCACCAACACTTTTTTTACGCAACAGGTAGCCACCGCTTCATCTTACTTTCGTTGTGGAACAAGTAATCACCATCTTGTTGAAAATGTGTTTTAGGATTTTAATTTATACATAGCATGACCAAATTAATTAAATTTTAAAGTTGGTTATGTCAGAAGCCAGAAGAATCGACGTGCGTGTATGACTCGCTGTATGAATGTGGAGGTATGTCAGGATAGAGTAGTGTGGCGGTCCATTCTCTCTGCCTATCCTTGCGGGGAAACGACGTGATGTTTTGTTGTTGTTGTTGTTGTTGTTATAACAGATATTTGACAAGACACTACGTGAAATCATAATATCTGGCAAGACACAGGGTGACGGAATTATATCTGGCAAGAACTACGTGATATAAATAAGGAATTTAAGGATAAATAAAACGTGCGAAGATGTCTTTAGCTGAAGGAGGCAATGGAGAACATATTTTTGTAGTTACGAGAGAAAAAGTGATCCATTTAGACCCCCCTTCTCATTGTTTTGCACGGCCAACCCCAAGGTAGACGACCCCCGGGCATACCACTAAAAATATGGATCTGCAGCTGGGGATTGATTTCGCAGGAGGCCAAACCCTCTTAAGAAACAAACCACAAAAGCTACACTAAGAAGAAGGAGATGAAATTATAACACTGGGTTATTCCCAACCAGAAGACTGTTTTAAAACTTGTCCTCAATTTGAAATGATCACGATAAGATTACACAATCAGTTATTGTAAAAGACTTATCGATGTTTATATTGTGTACTCTCCTTGATTATGTGTTTGCTGGTTTAACCAAAAAGTGAATATATTCGTCTTTGTTTACTTTAATTTGCATACGCTCCGTACACCATATACCGTTTGCTAATGTGTCATTTCGAAACATCTCTCGGCTGTCATTTCCTCCATTGTCACTTTTTTCTGATGACATTCCATTCATCGGATGGTAATGCAACCTCAAATATTTGCGACACCAATTTTTGGCATTCGTTAAAATGAATAATGTAATATGTTTTTTTAAGACATATTTTATTTTTCATTTTAAATATCCTCCTCGTTCACAGACAACTCAATATTTGATCATTGATTGAGTTACAGTAATACCTCGTTTATCACGGTTAATCCGTTCCAGACTACTAGATAAGTGAATTTCCGCGAAGTAGATTTCTTTGTTAATAAATGTAATATTTTCGTAGTCAAAGCACAGAAAACCTATTTACGACACTTTAAATAGGGGTATTAACATTCTTGCGTTTTGGTAATGGCGGGGAATCTCTACGATTTTCTTGCCATCTTTAATCATATTCAAGAATTTCGCCTTCTCCTTGATGGTGAGCATCTTGCTCCGGTGCTTTGTTTTATCGTCAAAAGGCTTAGATGAAGCAACACGTTTAGGAGCCATCGTGGTGCTTAGATAAAAGTTTTCGTAAACACGCTATAAAAGTACATAAACTACATTCGTATTATAATAGCTTGCCTTCGTCTTTCCGTAGAATAAACATTTGGCTTAGATATGAAAAAAAAAATATTTGAAAATAATCGCAATAGAGTCATGTCGTGAAAGTCGAAGCGCGAAGTGGCGAGGGATTACTGTTTTAGACTCTATTTTATAATCATAGTACCCTCTCTTCAGTTTGGCAACATGGCAACTGGAGTGGAGTGGAAATGAGTAGGCCATGTCGCTATATATGGAACAGATAAATGGGACTTTTGACGTGGAGACCATGTGAATAAATACGGGGCATCGGTCGACTCCAAAAAGATGTGCTAACGATATATAGTAATTCCAGTCGGGGGGAAGGAGATAGATGAGAGTCGCACAGTATAGGGAATGTTTGAAAAGGCCTACATTCAACAGTGAAGAGATGGCTAGGGAGACGAAGGAGAAGAAGTACCTCCATGTTGCCAACGGTTAACAATAATTGCTTCTAGATGAGAACTAGGGGATTTCCTTAATTTGCGCGTATGTATTATTATAAAATCGGTAGTTTTTTTTAGATAATTTAAGCTTTGGTGGATAAAAATTTAAGAAACACTTTGGAATTCCATAATGACGATTTTTTCAAATTAACGATTAACAATATGTAAATATTATATACAATAACAAAGTAAAACTCCGTCATTGGACTGGACCACAAAGTCACATCGGATAGCTTAAGAACTAAGAGACAAGATACTCTACTGATTTTAACGTTTTTTTATGAATTGAAACACTGTTTTTTCCACTTTTGAGTTCATTTGTTCCTTTCAAAATTTAACCTTTGTTATGAAAATTGCCTATTGTTGTGTCCCTTGTACTCGCCAAGTTAACTAACACATGTTATATATGTTTCTAGGTTCTTGCACTCAGTTTGTAATAATTTTGGTTAGGTTATATCGTTCCCCAGATGATGAAGGTGTTAGCCTTCGTAACATGTCGAGAAAAATAATCTCAAAAGTGGGAAAACAGGGTTTTAATTCATAAAAAAAAATCGTTAAAATCAGTAGAGTATCTTGTCTCTCAGTTCTTAAGCTATCCGATGAGACTTTGTGGTCCAGTCCAATGACGGAGTTTTACTTTGTTATTGTATTTTTTTATATATTGTTAATCGTTAATTAAAATGTACTCAATAAAGCGATATTACGATTCCTGTGCCTAACACGGGCGTGGGAGGGCGTGTCTCGCAATCCTCCTTGAACCTCGGCTTACAAAGTTAAAACAGTAAATGTTGCGGTAATATAATTCAAGCAATTATTGTCAATGTTGTGTTTTGATTTTCTACCGGCGAGTACCTCAGACACCCACCTCGCCCAATAGAATAATTACGCTTCATGAAAACTCCCGAGAACTTACACGCGAGAGCGATTTATGAATAAGCTATCTGAGTATAATATATTGTAATATAACAAGTAATCTATTGTATCATATTGGTTGACTTATTGATACTTTTAATCGCATTCAAGGGCATCAATACAATAAAATTTATTGTTTCTTGAACAATGATTTCAGATATAAGCTGAAAACCCATTTCATGTTTCATAAGCAAATTAAATTACAACCTGTAATTTTTTTACGTTATATTATTTTCTTACCACTCATGAATATCAGATGCAGCGTTCATTTTTAGTTTTAAAACGCATCTTAATGGTCCCTTTTAGTGATTACATCAGGAAATTGTTTTAAAAGTTAACATATTATTATTATTAATTGCATAAAACTCCATATTGAATAATTAATACGAATGAAAACAACAGGTTTATACAAGTTTTATAATATTTCATGTTCTATAATTATTAAATGTTCGATAATGCCTTCACAAGGCGAAAAATTTCACTGTCATAAAATATAACTAAATTTATATAAAACAGTTTTGTATTGAACAGATTGTTTCGTTTTCTGTAAATGTTTTAATAAGCAGGTACCAATGTTCATTTTCTATTACGAACCGCTCTAATCCCAATTCGTACATTCATTGTTAATTCTTTAATCATATTTCTACATTATCTATCCGGACGACTTTATCAATTACAATCAAAATTATCTGTCTTCGTATAAAGGTTTCGAATTTTCATTGTTCACAAAAAAAATCTATTTAATTATAACCGTTTCTAACGGCTATTGGAAATGAGTGTAATGCACTTGTACTGAATCACTTGGCTTATCATGCTGTCGATTCCGACAGAGATCTAACTGATCAATTTTCACTTAATTTAATTTTTTCATTACCTTTCTCCGATCACAATCGGCGTGCGCACCTCCACCTGCCTCACGCAGCGCCCGCTGCCGTGAGATCGGGCGGGTATTAATGGACTCTCGAGTCTGCAGCAAGTACCTACCGGATCCCAAAATGGCGTTTGTTTGCTCGAGGAGGTGAGTCACGTGGACCTAAAAGGAAACGAGTCACTTCTCACTATGGAACCTCCGAATACTTAATTATAGTACGAAATTGCGTAATATTACAAATAAACCTAAACACATGTTTTAATTGTCCTTTTCTATTCTTAAAAAATCCAATATTTTGCTCAGTTTTAATACGATACTTGCACGTAAATTTATTTAGATTTTCCGCTCGCCGTCACAATTGCGTCCAGCCCGTCTCGGTCCGCGCGCCATTACCTAACTGAGATTCCCTAATAGCCATTCCGCATTATGCATTTTAATTAGATTCGGTAGAAAGTGTGTTCTGTCAAATTCATTCACACCATTCGCTTTTTGCACTTTAGTTTCAATTCGGAACCCGAAGGATACCCACCCATCGACCGATATTCTGTCACTCACCTTTTTGTTTGACGATAAATCTCAACTCTTGCGCTCGCTATTTCGGATATTTGTGTAATTCTAGACTGTGCCTTTATAAATTAGAACTGCGATGCCGATTCTTGGTGGGAAGTGTTTCTATCCACATTTGATCCTGTGTAGAATCTAAGTGCCGAACTCGTCCACGATGTACAGCGGCGGGTACCGCAGCTCGTGCGCATGCCCGCGGGACAAGCCGTGGCTGCTGAGGAAGCACAGCCCCGACTGGGTCAGCGAGTACCCCGCCCCCCGCGAGCTCTCCCCGTGCTCCGAGGAGACGTCCCTCTATTTGGACGACAACTTCACCACCGCCGAGTCGGAGTGCAAGTTCTCGGACTCGGAGTCCATGTGCAAGACCTACATGTCGAACGTGTACGAGAGCTCCAGCCCCCGGCCGCCGCGCCCGCGCAGCTCCCGCGACCCCGTCTCCCGCTGGATCAGCCAGCTGGAGACGGTGGAAGAGGTGGACACGGACTTCCGATCAGCCTGCTCCACGGTATGGCGCGCTCGTGGCGGCGCTCACTTTCATTTGCCGCGGATCCGTTTTCACTCTGACCACCAAACTCTTTAATTCAATCCACGACCGCAAACCACCGCCAATCCATTGGTCATTTGGAATTACAATTTCATCGCCTTTTACCTACAGTTTGGAAAGTCCTTTTGTTCCGCCCAAATCCGAATACAGCCTTCCATACATTATTAACACTAATTGTGCAGCTGGCTTCATTTGAAGTCAAAAATAATTGCAATAATTCACTTATTGAATTTTTTTCAAAACATTTTTAAAAAAAGTTTATTTAATTCTACAGGTGACGGCGAATATAGAAGGAAAAAATGGTCTCGAACTGCGGTTATAATCTCTTATCATTCGTTCATCTTAATATTACACATAATTTAGTAGTATGGAACTAATGTCAAAAGGTTTATAATGAGCTGCAAATATAGTCTGCCGCAGTTCGAAACCATTTTTTTTTACTGCAAATGTTGCCAGCTGTACAATAGGGGTTAAACAACATTTTCACTCGACATTATCATAATTACCTGAACGTGACTGTCTGTCTAATCTGCGTGTATTGCATCAGAATAAAATCGCGAATGATTTTCTTCTGCAAATTGCAATATCATTTTACTATTCGTATTAATGCACAACATAATTGATTCGATGTTTTCCAATAATTGAAACTAATATAATGTGTTGATTACTAACATTAATTGCAGTGTTTCCGCAACCGGCGATGAAAATCATTTGAACATTCTATCGAAATTAAATTTCATCATGAAATCGATCTAAATAGTAAGTTTTCTATTCGGTTCATGATAGTTGATTACAATCGTGTGTGTAATTTGTAGAAAACGTCTTATTAAATCTTTAAAACGAATCAATTTTTTATATGCGATATTTCGCTTTATGAATACTAGCTGTAGTAGATTCAGTGACATAATAACACATAACGAATATTGCCGAACCCTCTCCCGGAAACAAGGCTATTGCGGGTAACGAACTCGCTCGAGATTTAGTTGGTTTAACTAGTAATAATTACCTATTGCCAAACACTCGGATTATGAATTGATATAACACCGCTGCTGCAATACTGACGTTGGGTACGGAACATCGAGTACCTTTCGTTAATTGTAAGACGTCGTTAAGTTACGCATTTACGGTAATTAAGAACGAGACCAAAATGTATTCAATAATAATATCCGGCATTTAATTTAAAACATGATTATCATTACCTCACATGGCCGTGGTACGCACAGACTGAAAATTTCTTAAACGTGATGAAAATTTGGGTGATGAAAACGTTCACTAACTACTTCCTCTTGCCGTTATATCGGCACCATCGTGACTTCCTGAAAACACGCGTCTCTTTGAATAAACGCTAGATTGTGGCAAGTAAAACCTTTATTCTACAAGTTACGGTATTTTACCGGTAGTCTTTTTAATCTGAAGTATTGCTTATGGTCAGTACTTTGTCATACCGCAACCTTGAGAATCAATCAATTCGTTCAGAGTTACTTGAGATGTGCGTACATGCACATACCTTGGACGGCCTTCGTTAACAATTTGGTCGATTGTTAGGGACCTCTTTTCTTACGCTGGTGACATTTTTTTGTATAGCGACATAATACATTATAACATTTGTCTATTACACGCTTTTCGAAAGCCCAATTTAAAAAAAGTTTTAAGCTCCGGGGATCGATGAGACGTGAAATTAATCTTAAAATTCGTCTTTCGCCAGGGGTTCCAATCAACTGGCTAGCACAAGTCTATGTCCGAGAGTCTGCGAAGTCTATGTCCGAGATTTCTTTGGACAAAGTTTGCATCGTGTTCTTCATAGCAACGGTTAGCCAATGAAAACGTGTGATCTAGCTCATGCAGTGTACAACACATTTGTAATTGTTTTTTATCGCTTGTGGCGCTGGTTAGTCAATATTAGAAGGCGAACACGGTTCTGCAACTAATTTATTAGAAGCTTCAAAAGAGAATGGTTAAATACTACGTCTGGTATATACATTTATATGGCGTTGAGGCGTTCGAAATGTGGCTGCATCACAAAATGTTGCACATCTTAGACCGATGTGGTCAGCAAAATAAATGTTCTTCAGAAAGCCAGAGCTGATGAGCTGAAGGAATACCCACCAACTGGCCAACATATGAGCCCATTTTGTGTTATATTTAGGTCATGTGCTTTGAGGAGAGTTTCTGCACCCGATCATTGAGGCCAAAATTGAGAAGACGATTCTCTCGTTAGCAGAAGGAGATTCTGACTCTGCAATATAACGGACTGGTCTGGCATAAATAGTGTTGAGGTGTTTCGAGTTGTCATAGACAGAGACGCTTACTCTCGTGTAATAGTCAACGTCGAGGAAATATGACATGACACCGAAAGAAGAAGAAAAAATGATAATATACCGCACCTTTATATAATATTAATGTGGAAATAATTTTAAGATAGAATCGCTTTGTGTGTCGATAGTTAAATCCGATAACAATGGCCGACCCGGTATTTGGGGTGTATACTTGTACCGCCTGATTACCGCGAACAGACGATGCCTGCAAGCGGAGCTAACATGACACGCGGGCCAGGCTAAACCTCGCCGCCCACGCTATTTGTGTTTTTTCCTCGTTTTTAATTAACTGGTACATATTTATCCTACGCCAACACGTGTCCGATTGACAATTGCACGCAGCGTTACACGTAGCACCGTGCCGGCTCGGATAATCACCGGCCCGCCATCTCGGGAATCTATTAAGTTTTGCATTGTGATTGTTCCGCGCTTATGATCCGATCTGTCTCCGCGTCCTGGTAGTAACTAAATGTCAATCGAGTCGTTTAAATTGGATATACATCATTTTCGAATAGAAAAAAATTACCGATGCAATCGTATTTATAATAAATAGCAACTGCGTACGTTAAACACATCTTTTGGTAATCACATTTCCAACAATGTTTCCTACAGACATAAGAGTAATAGCCATTAAAGCTGATCCTCTGTAAGTCGGAAGATCAAAATAAAATGTAATTATTATGACGTTTCTATTTACATTTTAATTATTTTAATGTGACTAGCTATTCTATACAACAAAATATTAGATGGTAGTGCTTGTACCAACCCTTATTTATGGAAGTGAAGCATGGAACTGTCAAAAGATGGCAAAAAATGTGACCTATCTAGACTATTAAAAAAAAAGAATAAATGCAATATAAATGAGATGGAATGTCTGGTAAATCTGTGTATAATAGTGTCAAATACAAATATAGGAAATGAATTCAGAGCGATTGAATGATGGCCGACTGAGATAAACTGTTTCCAAAAAATGTCTGGCATGAAGAAACAAATGTTTTATTTTTAACACTTTTCTCATTATTTAAAAATATTTCCCCCGCTACTTAACTGTGTGTACCTACCTATGTGCTACATAATGATCTAGATGCGTATAGAGTTATCTATACATCGATGTTAGTGACTCTTTGGAAGTAATAATAACAATATTATATATTATAATTCAAACAACAACAACAAATCATCACGCTGTTTCCCCGCAGGGGCAGGCAGAGAGAATGGACGGCCACGCTACACACCTCTCTAACTTCCTCCACATTCTTACAGGAGTCATACACGCACGTAGATTATTCCGACTTCTAACATAACCAACCTTTAAAATTTGATTAATTTCGTCATGCCATGTTTTCCTCGGTCTGCCTCGACTCCGTACTCCATTTACATAATTAACATGTACTTTCTAAACCATTCTTTCTCCATCCATGCGCTCCATATGTCCGAACCATCGCAGCGATCCTTTCATAATTTTGTTCATGATACCTTCTTCCGCTCTACATTCCTTTCTCATATCAGCATTTGAGATTCTGTCGTATATCGTTCTATCACACATACGTCTTAGGGACCTCACCTCTACCGCATTTATTCTGCTCTCATCCTTCTTCTGCCAGTTCCAGCTTCGCTTCCATACATTGGGACCAGAACTGCATTGTGAGTGTCCGTTTTCGCTTTCATTGGTAAATTCTTGTTTTCAATAACCATTTTTAAAGTTCCATTCACAAAAACATTATTTAGTTTGGTATGATAAAAATATACAAATAAGTGCCTTATTAACTTGCAGGTGCAGTTTTTTTTCGCAATCTCAATATGTGCAAAGAAAATTGTGGTTTTAATATAAATTTCATAATTTTAAATTTTATTTTGACTGGATATTAATCATTTTCGCTCATTACGTTTCAATCTCCTATACAGATAATATCTTTATTATATGTTAATTAATTAAATCTGTTTAGTCTTGTTGTAAACAGTATTATATATCGCCCCCCGCCTTGCCGCAGTAGACGTGTATATACGGCTCCAACTATTATATTTGCTGACCTCTATAAGGTCGTTGTTTGTGATCTTGAATTATTGTATCGCAATCATTTGCATATTCTACATAATGTACTTATGTAGATGTGTATACACGAAAACTACTTTAATTATTTCATCTTTTAAAACTGACGCATAAGCCATTTTTTTTAAATCATATTTTTTTAATAAAAATTCGTGGCAGTCCATTCTCTCTGCCCGAAAAGAATTAATGAAGAAAGAATGGTAAAAATGTATAGGGTCTTTTTTTAAGGTTTGTTTTTTAAACTGCCATCATTGTTTCTACAGACTGTCAATTTGACAGTTGACAATTGATTTGTAGTCAGTACGTTTTGCCATTTCACCATGAATAGACTGACGTCAGAACAGCGCTTGCAAATTGTGCAAATTTATTTTGAATATCATGGTTCGGTTCGCCAAACTTATCGCGCACTACGTCCATTTTGCGATCGACATAATGGTCCATCCGAGCAAGTTATTCGGAAGATCATAGATCGTTTTCGCACCACGTAAACTCTAGTGGATAATACGCATCCACGAAGACGACAATTGTCGAAAATTGGATTTCACGATTGCGCTTCATTCGAGCTAGCCGTGGCGCTCATATGCCCGAAATCATATTTAAACAATAATGGCATAAAATTATCTATTAAATAAAGCCAATATCATAGACATTAACATTATTTTAATGTGTTTTTTGTTTTTCATTTTGAATATGTATTGTATACCTCTAAAAAAAACATCCTATATATGTTAACGATGTAAACGAAACTAGAAATATAGGAAGACCGAGGAAAACGTGGCACGTTCAAATAAATCAAACATTGAATGTCGGCCACGTGAGGAACCGACGTGTGTATATAACACGATGTATGAATGTTAAGAAAGCGAGAGAAGTATGTCAGGAAAGAAAAGTGTAGCGGTCCATTCTTTTTGCCTACCGCTTGGGAGACGATGCCGATTCGTTAGTTATGTTAGTAATATAGTTTTTAATTTCGTTAGTCTTTGAAATTTCGAACAACGTCACAGGTCCATATATTGTGGATGGATATTACGAGTGTGTACCGACGTAAAGGAGTATTTTCAATTAATTATAATAACCCTCGCAAGGTCAGGAATATAGATACAAACTGCCATTTTGTTGTTTCGATTAGTGCTTCATTCTATTGCGGTGGACGAACTGCGGTACGTACCATGGCACTCTTTCCGCGAGGAAAGTGTGCGAAGATGGCTTGACAGGAAAGCACACTAGTTAAATAATACAATCCTAATCAAAATAAAAAAAAGTGTTTTTATGCTTACTTTGAGCACCTCTTGATATTTTAGCATTATTTTAAATTTTGATTATTTTTATGACATACACGATTGCACGATCGATTTCTCCGAGTCTACACGTGGCCGGCATTTAAAATTTGATTGATTTGATCGCGACACATTTTCCTTATTTCGTGTGCATCGTTAATATGTACTTTTTTGATATTCTTTCTCTCCCAGTGTCCGAACCATCTTAATGAGCCTTTCATTATTTTGTTCGTAATACTCCCATTCGAAATTCATTCTTTATTCATACATCGTGTCATGCATGCGCGTCGTCGCACTTAATTTATTGTTTTTGAAACAGTATTATTTATGAGCTATTTAATTTTTATATATTTTACGATCAATTCATAGTGTGAAGAATTTTCAAAGAATATGATAATTATAAATATTGTTATGAAGGATGTTTTTTTTAGAGGTATACAAATTCAAAATGTATAAAAACACATTAAAATAATGTTAATGTCTATGATATTGGTTTTATTTAATAGATAATTGTATGCCATTATTGTTTAAATATGATTGAAGTACGTGGTGCGAAAACTATCCATGGTCTTCCGAATAACTGGCTCGAATGGACGATTATCTTTTTCTTCTTCTTTAACAGCCGTTGTCGTCCACTGCTGGACATAGGCCTCCCCCATACTTCTCCATGTATGAAATGTCATACGGGGGGTGGTTGGCATTACAACGCCACGCTTGCCAGACGGGTTGGCGACGTGTCCTTCCACGTTAGCCTATACATCAATATTATCCACCGAGGTTATTCACACTCGATCTCTAATATTTCGCATAGTTTCCAGGGGAGACCAAAGTCGAGGAGGTGTGGATAGGTACTTGGGATCAGATCAATCCTCCAGCGTAGCATGGCCATCACCACGGTGATGGCCATGCACCGCTCGAAGAGTCAATAGGATCCCCCTTACTCCCCCCTTTTTATTACGATTATGCCGACCGTAAAATGGACGTAGTGCACGATAAGTTTGGCGAACCGTACCATGATATTCAAAATAAATTTGCAAAATTTGCAAATGCTGTTCTGACGTCAGTCTACTCATGGTGAAATTGCAAAACGTATTATACTTACTATAAATCAACTGTCAACTGTCAAATTCACCGTCTGATACTCTGTAGAAACAATGTTGCCCGTTTAAAAACCAAACCTCTAAAAAAAAACACCCTTCATTACACCTATACGTGGTGCAAGTAGGGGAAACAATCTGTCTTCCAGCATATGTTTTATACTGTGGAGTTTTATTTTTTATATGATTTTAGGTCTCTCTTTTTTGTTTTTTTCCACGTGCAAGAGACGGTCCAATGCGGCAATGAGAGGCGTATTAACGTTGTACACGTGTTTTGTCCTTACCAGTCCAACGAGAATCCTTTCCGCGCGTCGCGGACGCCCGCCCGCCGGTACCTTGTGCCGCGAGCGCGACTTCCACCCACCGCCGTCCGCGGCATGTTGCGCCATAGCTATTACGATCTTAAAGGTGTCTTATTATCTCATTCGACGTCTCCTAAACTCCATTCAAATTTATCAATATCTTTTTAATTTTTAATAATACACTCGCAGTTTCCGGCTAAATAAAATGATCCATTTCGTAAATTGAGTCGTAATTCCGTTTCCAGACATCTTATCACAATTTTATTGTTACATGTTTTTTTTTGTGTCAGTCCATTCTTTCTGACAACCCCTTCGGGGAGACGGCGTGGTGGTTAGTTAGTTTTTTTAGTTATGTTTTTTTTAATACTTGAATAAACCGCATTTTTATTTATTTATTAATTAACTTGAGATGATGTTTTTCGGAAAGTAGAATAAATGCAGTAGAAATGAGATCTCTTAGACGAATATAAAATATAGAGTGTCGAATGAAAATATAATAAGTGAACGCGGTGCGAATGATAGTGCTATGAATAAAATAATGAAAGGAACATTAATATGGTTTGGACACATGGAAAGAATGAATGAAGAAAGAATGGTAAAAAAGTATATGTTAACGATGTAAATGGAACTAGAAATAGAGGACGACCGAGGGTAATGTGGCACAATCGAATAAATCAAATATTGAATGTCGGCCACGTGAAGAGTCAGAGAAATCGACGCGCGTGCATGACACGATTTGTTTAATTTTGAGGAAGCGTGAGAAATATGTCAGTAAAGAAAAGTGTGGCAGTCCATTCTTTCTACCTTCCCCTTCGGGGAGACGGCGTGATGTTTAGTTAGTTTTTTTTTTTAATATTGAATTTAATCAACATACATCATAACGTAAACATGTCTTCCAAACACCGCCTGTTTCATTTTCAAGCTCGCTGCTACGCATACGAGTATTATAATACGTCGCTTTTTTTAGAAATGACAAAATACATCACAAACAACTACAAACATTTTGTTCTCCTTTGTTCTATTAATTTCCATTGTTTTACGTTCTCTTTTACCTGGCATCTTGTCTCAACCTTTTTTACAGTTCGCTCTGTGTTCAGATTATTAAATTCCAATTTAAATTAGCAAAACCATTCCAAAGATATTTCAGCCGACGTTCTTTCAACAGAGAAAGATTTGTATTATAAAATTACATTTATTTTCCAATTAAAATTCTTTTCATTTCAAAATTAATTTCGCTAATAAAAGCCTATCCAAAAAAACTAAGATGGTTCTGCTCAATGTTGTTCTTGTGCCGACCTTAGAGGATGAAAGTAGAAAAAATGCGGTGGAAATGAGAACTTTTAGACTAATATGTGTTAAAAATGTAGATGATAGAGTGTCAAATGCAAATATATTAGAAGTGTATCTAATGCGAATGAAAGTGTTACAAACAAAAAAATTAAAGGTCCATTAAGATGGTTCGGACACTTTGAAAGTGTATATTATCGATGTATACGGAATCAAAATCTATCAAATATTAAATGTCGGCCACGTGTAGATTTGGAGACATTTACGTGCGTGTATGACACGATGTATTAATGTAGACGAATTTAGAGAAGTATGTTAGACTCGCTGCGTTGGTTCAGACATACGAGTATATAGCGCGTGGATAGAGAAATAATGGTTAAGAAAGTAAACGGTTAACGATGTTAAAGGAGTACGGAGTCGACGTAGACCGAGTAAAACATGGCATGACGAAATTAATCAAATTTTAAAGGTGGATCGTGATAGAAGTCGGAAGAATCGATATGCTTGTATGACTCGTTATATGAATGTGGAGAAATCTAGAGAAGTGTGACAGGAAAGGTGTGGCTGTCCATTCTCTCTGCCCACCCATGCGGAGAAACTGCGTGACGGTTTGTTTGTTTACGTTAAGATAAAACAATATGTCGGTCTTTTTTTGTGTCTACCCTATCGGGTAGACGGCGTGATGTTTAGTAAGTTAGTTAATTTCAAATGTTGTTTTGTAGTGTTTTTATCTTCTTAAATTTTTGTTAAAATAATTTCTCGTTTCTGTGAAATACATTTCAAATAAAATAAATGTAAATGAAGTCATTATTTATTTAAGCTTCTTGCTATTTGTTTACAGAATATTTTCAGTGACGGAGTCCAACACATCAATTAGTTTTACGTCTCTATTAAATATTTAAATACCTTGAGGCCTACCAATAAATTACGTTTTTGTTGATTTTCCACATGCTGAATTAATAAATTAATGACGGCGTGTTGACACGTCTCCGTTTGACTTTATTTGCAGAAGGCAAATACACGCATTCGTGTTGTACGGACAACACGGGTAGGAGGGCGTTTTATTATTTGCGTTACGTACGAGATGATGGTGCAGCGACGGTATGAGTGATGCATTTAAAGCCGTAATTGCATCCACTGGCGGTGCACAATTTTTGCACGTTAATACGAATGAAAAAACTTATGTTTTTCTAGAAGTTTTATTATATTGTTTTATTATATTATGACATCTTTCGCCCTTCTAAGGCATTATCGCCCTTCTAAGACATTTGATAATGCCTTAGAAGGGCGAAACATGTCATAATATAATAAAACTTCTAGAAAAACATAAGTTTTTTCATTCGTATTAATTAAAATTTTTTTTGTAATATCTTGAAAAATAAACTGATTTGATTTGTAATTTAGACTAGTACTCGAAACCGTAAGAGTAGTAGTGGTGCTTTCCAAGCCGTGTAACAACCGCCATCTGTTTATCGGCGTTCAAAAAAATGTGTTGTATTGTAATTTTATGATTCGAGATGGGTAAGGTACCTCCGGCTCGCGCGCCCGTCGCCCATAACGGTGCGCGCGTAGGGTATTTAAATGCTACCGTGCTCCGAGATTGGATGTATGCTATATATTAGTATGTAACGGCTGGATCATGGACGTACGTACGCTTTTCTTGCGAGCCACTGACCTCTGCCAGAATCACCTGCGATCTTAATATTGTACATCTCTCAATCTTAACCATCTTTTGGCCTTTATACATTCGTGGAAATTTCACGCGTTGTTATTTTTTAACTGATAAAAAATATTTAATTGAACTAACAAACCATCACACCGTCTCTCCGAGGGGGTAGGCAGGAAGAATTGACCGCCCCACTGTTCGTGTGGTGAGTGAGACGACCTTCGTGGCCGAGTAAATGCTTTGAATGCACACCGAAGGTCCCGGGTTTGATCCCCGGCGATAGACAATAAAATCGCGAAAGATTAGCTTCCTATCACATGTCATAAGCATCAATATAATATCTAAAACAAATTGTATCGTATGATTGGGTTCAAACAACCTGTTAATTTGACCTGGACAATGAGCAGAGTTGCGAACCTGTTCCAAGTGGCACAGGACAAAGATGCCTTCTCTGCAGCGATCGCCACCGTTGGGGGGACCTGCCACGGCACCAGAAGAAGAAGAAGATCACCGTGTCGCTAGCATCTCTGATCCAATAGATGGATATCCCGCGATCGTGTCGAGTAACATTTAATTTAGAAAGAGCGATGAAAAACAGTATTCGATCTGTGCCAATCGCCTATACATCTCATGCTGATGTATTTACGCCTTTTTCATTAATATGTGAAACTTCAATCCGGACGCTTTGATTTATATAAAGAACCGCTTTCTAAACGGAATGGTTGCTTTGTGGTCTCTTGGTCATTAATTTATTACAAGCAAATAATGCTTTAAATTACTTTGAATCAATATCTAGCAATGGCCACGTAAGTTTATATTACATTTCCACCAATTACCATATCCAGCGACTTATACAGTCATCGATTATTATTCGTTTCCAAATTCGATTCCATTAATATATTAAATAAATGACATTTGTGTTATTGTGTGTATTTGAACATCTTGGTTATAAATAATAATGATATTATTCATTATTTGAACAGCTCATTGCGTACAAAAGTTTGGTATGTTTCGGTGTTTTTTTTATATACAGCCACGCTAAAGTCACCAAATGTGTGATGGCAAGTTAAAACAATGTTTTAAAAATATTTTTGTAGGATAGATTACTTATAGTTCATGATAGATGCCTTTCTAGGGCGTCTATCTCACAAACCATAATAATTTTTTTGATTAATTAAAGCGTTACAACTGTGGAATACCATAATAACGATTTTTTTTAAATTAATTAAATCGCTATAGGTACAAAGTAAATAAAAAAGAAAAATTAAATCACTGTTTATTTCCGAATTTGAACATGGAGAGTTTATATCGTTCTGCCGATGATGAAGGTGTAAAGCCTTCGAAACATGTTGAGAAAAATAAACTAATGCCTGTCCATTCTTTCTGCCTACACCTTCGTGGAAACGGCGTGATGATTCGTTAGTTTATATCTTATTTTGACTGTTCCACTCTTCACTTTACCATCAATCAATGTTTATTATTTCTTTATGTTATTTGATGTTTTAGTAGAAGTTAATTTGTTAAGATTAGTTTGAACATATGGAAAGAATGATTAAAGAAAATAATGGTGAAGAAAGTATGTTAACGATGTAAACGGAACAACAATACAGGAAGACCGAGGAAAACGTGGTATGATCAAATCAATCCAATTTCGGCCACGTGGAGAGTCGGAAAAATCGACGGGCGTGCATGACACGAGTATGGAAGTTTAAAAAGTGCCAGAAGTATGTCAGAAAAAAACAGCGTGGCGGTCCACACGTTCTGCCTACCCTTTCGGGCAGACGGTTCGACGGTTAGTTAATTAGTTGAATTTGTTTCGTTAAAAAATATTTTGGGACCGTCGTCGTATTTCGAATACGCGACAATACGCAGGCTCTTCTGATTCCGAAATATAAAGGAGTTGCAACATAAAATGATAATTGTCTTCTCTGTTACATTATTGCTCTTTTCCCGTGGCTCGCGAGTGGCTGGGAAAACTTGGCGTGCGATATATCTGAAACTAATTACCAACTTTTGATGGAAACTATTGAGTTTTTTGTTAATACTTCTAATTGCTCTGTTATATCAGTTGGCTAACTCGCGTTATTAAAATACATTATAAATGTATTAATACAAACCAAATACAAGTCGTTTTATTTATCTCAATCAACAAACGAGTGAAGACAGAATGGTGAAGAAGGTATATGTAAACGACATGAACGGAGCTAGAAATAGAGGAAGGCCAAGGGAAACGTGGCACGATAAAAATCAATCAAATATTAAATATTAGTCACCTGAAGAGTAGGAGAAATGAACGTGCGTGGATGACATGATGTATGTATGTAGAGGAATCGAGAGAAGTATGTCAGAACAGAACAGTGTGGCGATCAGTTAGTTAATTAGTTTATTTATTTCGCTTATTGTTACGATATTGATAAAAAAAATTATAGTCGGTATGAATTTGAATAACGTTTTAATATATATTGAAAGTATTTGTATGCACGCATTCTATGTATGGTATATTATACCTGTATATACGAGTACTTCCAATCTACGTTTAAAAAAATGTGTTGTAAAGACTACATATCAGTCAATGGAACATTTATTTACTCGTTAACAGTAATTTGTTGTGTAATTTGTTAAAGTTGCATTTAAAATGTATTTTATATATCCCACCATCATCTGCGTTGCATCTATTGGCCATTATGCTCGGACCGCAAACTGCTTTCCTGCGGTTTTTAATTTAATATATTTTTTAATGAAAACGTCCGTTTTTTTGTTGTGATATAAAAGTGGTATATTTGTTTCACTTTGTAAAAATACTTTCACAAAAAAATAATAGTCATATAGTGTGGACAACAGGTGATCGGTGGACCAGATGCACCCTGGAGTGGCGACCAAGTACCCAAGATGTTCTGATGAAGTCAAAGGCACAGAGTGGTGAGAGATAGAGTCGTGGAAGTCGAAAAGGGAGGCTTTTGTCCAATTCTGGACGACTAATGCCTGATGGTTATGTTGATGTTGTTTGTTACACCTTTCTAGAGTTTTGTCTAACTCACCCTGGCACTACGCCTTTGTCCTATAATGACCTACGGCATAGAATCTAGATTCAACACTGTCAGGACCAAAAGCCTCCTTCGAACCAGCGTAATGAAGACACTTAGAAGCATTGCTGGCAAAATACGAAACACGGATATCCGAAGGTTATTCAAATCCGTGGATGTTGTAAGATGGGTACGGCAGAGAAGAATGTTTTGGAATGAACACGATCAGAATGGCAGATTGGAGGGCTGTGAGAGCAGCAAGGACGGTATACCTCAAGGAAGCAAACCTCAGGGTCGACATCTAAAAAATGGAGGGGCAGCTCGCAATTCACTTCTTAAGGTGGAATTTGACGCATGGATTACCAGGCCAAAAGGCTTAATCCAAGAAGATAATGATCTAGCAAAGCGTATCATGGCACTCCCAAAAAAATAAATATAACGAAACTTCTAGAAAACGGACGTATTCAACAATATTTAATACTTACTATAAAAATTTGTAATTGTAATTGAAACATTAAATGCGTACCGGTTCATCGCGGTTAGCAAAGCGGGGTTTTACTCGTAGTGAGCCGTGCCGTATGGCTTGCCCGAGGATAGTATTAGGGAACAGTTCAGAATTCCCTTAGTCGGTGATCATTGATGTTACATTGTATTGTGTATGCGATGCCTGGGCATTGTTTGTGGCCCTGTAGTACACACGCTATGCGCATTTATGGTACACGTTCGCAGACTTCAAATCAATGTAGATCGTCGGCTGACAATAGAATTACCGATATCCGCCATTCGATCACACGCTTCTCGTCGTAGAATACCATCGGTTTAACAGTTCGCGCCGCCCCATCTCCACGGTACCGCTGCATTGCTCCCCGTTCCATAGTTCATTGCAATCTTTAAATAGCAGGTTCTCACATCAATGATCTTTTATTATAGATGCCTTGCTCTCAAAATCGTATCTATTGTGTACAATTATAATAATAGATAATATATATTACATGCATTGGTTTCGTAACGAGCTACAACCATAGCAATTAGTTTAATTAAAATAATCAGCGTATCTTATTATTAATATTACAATATAGATATGTATATAATAGAATTTCGTACTCCTAATTTTGTTTCTTTATGACTGTGTCCTGTCATTTCTCGGAGCTTGTTCCAGAGGTATAGATGTCCAGCTAACTCGCCATCTTTTGGGTGGTCTTCCTCGGTTGTCCGTTGGTAATTTATTTGCCGCTTTTCTTCTCTCTATATGGTATCTGCTGTAACGTCTTCTCAATCTTCCTCATCCCACAACTTCTTCAACATCGCAAATCTTCATTATTTCGGAATTTCTTACGCTGTTCCAAAGAGTCGTCATGATACAGTACACCATTTCATCGTCCTCATTTGTGTGTTCAGTATATTTTTTATTCAATTTATAATAACTAACTTACCATCACCCCGTCTCCCCGAGAGGTTAAGAATAAATAATGGACCGCTGCACTGTTATTTCCTGACATTTAACTTTCGATTCGATTTCGATTTACGCGTGTCGATTTTTCCGACTCACAGAACTCAATTTAAAATATAGTACCTATATTTTCTGGCATGCGCACGTGCAGGTGATAGATTCCTCCAGAATCCCACACGTTGTGGCGCATTAGACCGCCGAACAGATGGAGGGATAGCTGGCAGTCAACATTTCAAGAGAAGCCAGTCTGAATACAGAAACAGACCAAAGGTCTAAAAAAAGAAGTTTATTTTCAGGGGACTTGTGTATTTGGTCTTGTTATCCGTTACATTAGAGCATTGTCGAATAACGTCACAATTAACGAATTCTCAAACGAACGGAACATTTTCATCTTACTTGAGGCATTCACACTTATATTCCATGGATTAGAATACTTTATTTTAGTTTTATTCAACACCATACATATATATGTTATGTTGGTAGTCCCATTATTTTTGGTTGTAATATGTAACGCGGCACGCCACACCAGCACCGCAGCGGCGCACAAAGGCGGTAACGGTGCCCGCGAGTGTATTTTGGAAGACACAGTAATTATAATAATTACACTCTGCCGTAGGTATAGTATTAACAATCGCGGTAGCAATCCGCCGACACTAAGACTCATCTACAATTTCATTTATCAATCAATAACTTTCTCGGAGCGGGCGTTAACTTTTTTACTGTTCAAATATTTCAAATTGAGTGACTTGGCCCCTATGAACGGTATGACCGTATGATAATAATATATTTTTATTATTTTTATATGATGCGATCTCAGAGTGGTTAACGTGAAATTGGGACTGCACACTTTTTTATCCTGAAGTTACTCTAGACTTTTACACTTATATTGTTTGTTCCGCTTTAAAAAATATTACTTAAAAGTTTATACAATAAATTTTAATATATCCACATTACGTTCGATATATTTTTATTTCATACGTTCAAAGCAAAATAGTACATAATCAAATGATTTGACTAAAATATCTCTTGATGGAAGTTCATTTTAAATAATAATTAAATAAAACGATGTTCTCTAATGACTGGCATCGACAGAATCTACTCCAGCGAGGTCGATGCCAGCCAGCCTGGCGAAACCGGTCGCTGTCGAAATGAGAACATTAGTGGTAGTAGTTATTAAAACACCGTTTTATTTCATAATTATTCAAAATATTATATAATTGATTCGTTCGAAAGGCGGCCATGTTCTAAGTAGGAACAATCGACGAGCGTGCATCTCGCGATGTGTGAACGCAGAAGATGCGCGTAAGTTATGTCAGGATAGAACAGTATGGCGGTCCATCCTCTGTCCCTTCGGGGAAACAGCGTGATCGTTAGTTAGTAAGTTAAGAAACAGATTTTCTCAGTTTGTGAATCATGTAACTAGCCGATAAATTATTAAAATTTGTGTTCACCACATTTTGTACTCCACATTTTGGCATAATCTGGGAATATTTGAGAAATTATAAATGAGCCCCAAGCATGGGGCCATAGTTATCTGGCCATGTATAAGGCCCCACGATTAGGGCGGTAAACACGAAACACGGAGAGGTTTAACAGTGTGTTATTTATACGAAAAATATCACTCTACAAAATGATCTTCCAATCACCATCGCCAAATCCGGGGATATAATATTACTTTGCCAAAGCTGTCCGTAACACAATGAGGTGGATAATCTCCAAAATACCACTTTTTCTCAATGACATGTTTTGCCTTTCTAAGGCATTATCAAATGTTAAACATCTGATTATGCCTTATAAATGCGAAACATGTCATACGCATAAATTATAATTAAACTTCTAGAAAACAGACTTTTAATTCGTAATAATTATTTAATATAAAATTTTACGTCATTGTTCAAGACACAATAACCTAAATATTATATATTTTATGTTTGTTATATGCAGACGATGCTGTGTTAATCGCTAACAGTAAAGACAATTTGCAAGTCTTAGTGGTAAGGATGTATGAGGCATGCAAAAAGAGTGACTTGGTGATGAATGTGTCTAAATCTAAAGTGATGGTTTTCGAGAAAGAAGAATGTATGACGATTTGTGATATAAGTGCGATGGGTGAGAAATTGGAGCAAGTTACTGAATTTACGTATCTGGGAAGCATGTTTACAAGAGACGGAAAAATGGAGAAAGACATCGAAAGGAGGGTTGGTGTTGGGAATAAAATAAATGGCGCACTCAAAGTCATTACTGCAAATAGAAATATATCCACAGAAGCAAAGATGGCAGTACACAATGGAGTTCTAGTGCCAACCCTCATGTATGGAAGTGAAGCTTGGAGCTGGCAAAAGAAGGATGAAAGCAGGATAAACGCCGTAGAAATGAGATTACTAAGAAGAATGTGCGGGAAAACGTTGTATGATAGAATACCGAACGATGAAATAAGAAAGAAATGTAAGGCAGATGACTGCATCATGAATAAAATTAAAAAAGGATCCCTGAGATGGTTTGGACATATGGAACGAATGGATGAGAGTAGAATGGTTAAAAAGTTGTACACAAGCAGCGTGAGTGGGAAAAGAAGCCGAGGACGACCGAGGAAAACATGGCATGACCAAATTAACCAATTACTAAAAGGCGGCCACATTAGAAGTCGGAATAATCGACGTGCGTGCATGGTGCGATGTATGAATGTGGAGGAAGCCCGAGAGGTGTGCCAGGACAGGCCAGTGTGGCGATCCATCCTCTCTGCCTACCCCTCCGGGGAAATGGCGTGATGGTTAGTGGTTAGTTAGTTATATATTTTATATTTACAATAAATAATAATGATTGTAATACTTTTTTTTGCTCCATAATTTTCAACTAAACTGGAATAAATCGCCTTTGATATGATATGGAGGAGGGCACAGGTCTTGTCGAGGTTCGAATCCACATTTATTAAAAATCCAACAAACTGCGTACACTTGGTACGAGTAGCTTTTCTGCTTATCTAGTACAAACATCGGAACGAAATATGATATGAAGGAAAGAAACGGTAACTAGACTGTCATTATCTTAATATTTCCACCGTCCAGTTATTCACCTCATGAAACTATTTTAATATCATATTCTAATAGTTTATAAGTATTATCGCCAACATTATTTTAACTCCGTATTGATAACATTAAATTTATTTTTAATCTCCATTCGTTTATTCGTCTCGTTTCTCATATCCTGGAAGAAGTTTCATCTCGCTTGATCTTGTAGTTTATGGGATCAAGGTATACTAAAGATAAATTCTTCATATAAAGCACTCACTTTGTGGATAGACATTTAAAATAATTATATAAATAAAATAACTTTGTATTTAACCACGGTAGGGTTATTATATTGATGCCAACTAGTTTCGCTTGGACCCAAACTTCATCAGGGCAGTATAATAACTATTTACTGTAATAAGTTATTATACTGCCCTGATGAAGCTTGGGTCCAAGCGAAACTAGTTGGCATCAATATAATAACCCTACCGTGGTTAAATACAAAGTTATTTTATTTACTAAAGATAAAGTTTGTATTTAAATAGATTTTACATAATCATCATCAGCCGTCTGTCATCTACTGCTGAACTTAGCCCTCTCCAAAGCACGCTACCGCCCCCTATCCATTGCCGCTCCCTTCCATCCATGTCCAGCAATCCTCTTCAGATCGTCGGTCCAGCGGGCAGGGGGACGTCCAACTCGGCGGAATCCCGTCCGCAGTCTCCACTCCAGAATCCGTCTCCCCCATCAGCCGTCGGTTCTCCGACAGATATGGCCAGCCCATCGCCACTTCAGCCCGCCCATCCTCATAGCCACCTCAGTCACCTTGGTTTGTTGTCGAATAAATTCGTTTCTAAATCTGTATTGAATCTGTCCATGTCTCGACTCCGTGCGTCATGACTGGCAAGACGCACTGGTCGAAGACTTTAGTCTTGAGGCATTGTGGTATTTTAGAAGTGAGAAATTTAGATTTAGCGTAATGAATTCGACAAATCCATTGTTTCTGAAAAATTAAAAATAAGTCTGATGTATGTTACAGATTTCGCGGATTTAAGCGAAGTACAAATGACACAACGTTAGTATTAGTAGAATCCTGTGACATCGTGTTCACAAAATTAATTAGATGAAGAATGAGGGACGACGGGTTCTGGGGTGGAGACCGCGCACAGGATTCCGTAGAGTTGGAAGACGATATTGTAAGGATTGCTGGACGTAGACGAACGAGAGTGGCGATGGATAGGGGGCAGTGGCGTGCTTTAGGAGAGGTCTACGTTCAGCAGTGGACGACAGACGGCTGATAACAAGAAGAAGACGATATTATACTCGTATAAATATAAATATTTAAAATCATCTGTCAAAACAGACAACATGTGTGTATTTTTTTATAATATTTTAAATATTTATATAATATCACTGATGAAGGGCTTGTTAGTCCGAAACATGTTTGGTATTTAATTTTTTAATAAAGTGAGTGCTGTATACTAAGTATATAAAAAATAAACATTAGCCTAATTATTTTTATTATTATACACTTACGTCGATTCTTCCGACTTCTAACTTGGCCGTCCTTTAATAATTGACTTATTTGGTTATGCCACGTCTTCCAAGTGTACTTAATTATTGTTAGTATTTTTTAAAAGATTTTATCGCATATATGTCGTTTTAAGAGATATCCGTTTAAACATTTTACTTTGCCGACAGCAAACTCTCTTCTAGTGACCGAGGAGTCATTTACCGCCGGAACTGGTATATCACCGGCCATTAAAATTAACAAAACATGCCCCACTCTGGTTTAATTTGTCGTGAAATTAATACCTCTTGCCGGTGCACACAGAGGCGGAGTGCGGGGAATAAGCGCCACTCATACTGCCGTAATTTACTTTAGACGGTCGGATGCTGCGACATGTTATATGTATAATATTTTTAATATATATTCACAGAATTGAAGGAGGTCTTCCACATCCTCATAAGGGATGCATGAAATCTTTGAAAATATATTTACATTATCGTCTTCTTCTCGGAGTCTCCCCGACGTCGGCTATCATTCTGGCGTAGTACTCTCTGTCCTGTACCAGCCGGAACAATTCTCCATCGTCCAAACTCCGGTTCACTCTTTGATGTTCTCGAGCCAGGACATCTGGGGTCTTCCCACATCGCGCCTACCCTTAATCGTCCCTTTCATGATGAGGTGCAGCAGACCGTATTTCTCGTTTCGGATAATGTGCCATATTTCAAGACATCACATCAGGCAACTATTCTCTTCCTACTCTAGATCTATGTAGCACTTCTTTGTTGGTGACCATGTCAGTCCATGAGATCCGCAACATTCTGCGATGGAGCCACATTTCAAATGCTTCTATACGGTTCATTGTGTTCACTTTGAGGGTCCGTTCTCCACTCCTTATAGTATAATAATATGGACCAATTTGTAATAAGTAATATTAACTTTATAAATGGCTCTTTACAAATTTCTTGAGATACTGTTGTAAAGAAACGAAAACATTGCTAAATCAATTTGTAAACATTCCCGTTTACCTCTCTACGCATGTAGGAAATTCTAAATTCCTGTTGATTTTGATTTTTTTTACTCCCTTTTTTTTCACCGTGTTATTTCGAAATCGTGTAATTAAAAAACATGTAAAAAGTGAGATCAGTGTATAGAGTTCCACTTCTACAAGCAGCGCTATTTATGAGGAGGATTGTGACTTTCGATCTGTCTGCGTTCGATCCAGTAATGATTATAATTACAGATCGTTTGTATCCATTTCCATCTCGACTTTTACTTTGTTTCTCTCCTCGTCTTGTAGCGCGGCATACACTCCCCTAATTGTAAGAGCCGGCCGCCGCCGCCGGCCTGACCAATATCTGGACTAATCGTATTGCACTTTACTTTCGTGGATTTGTTTTACGGCTGCATCCGCCCCACGTCCGAGCGGCCCGCGGACTGGAACAGATTCACTTTCGGATGAATAATTTCACTTATCCCATTACTCCAGCGAAGGGTATGCATACTTCAATAAGTCGCTTCTTTCTACTATTCAGTAAACAAAATACGTATGTATACCCGCATAATACATTTTTTCAGTTGTGTAAAATGTATGTAGGTACTTTATATCGAATTACCGTTGTATATTTGAAATATATTTGATAATCTAAGGCAGATGATGCAACCTAAGTAAAATTAAAAAATGCTCCCTTAGTTGGCTTGGACATATAATGGTTAAAAATTATATACAAGCAGTATGAATGAGAAAAGAAACATGGCAGGGAAAAACATGTCATAACAAATAATAAAATAATACATTATTAAAAGGCGGCCACATTCGAAGTCAATTATGAATGTAGAGGAATTTTAAGAGTTATTTCAGGACAAAACAGTGTGTAGTTTTTTTTGTATATTTGAAATTTACAGCAACTCTCGCTTGCTACAATCGGGTGACTTGTGAAGTAGCTATCAGTTTAATATAACAATAAATTATTATCGATCTCCAATTGGAAATTAACATAAATTATAAATCGAAATCGTTTGCCAAAGTAAAATTCGCGATGGCAGCGGAACCCAGAACAAGTCCAGCTGGCCGACCAACCGCTCCGAGAGAGCACCGCTGCAGCCTCCGGTGCAACGGGAATCGGCGGTGAGACTAGTGGGAAATAATCCGCTCTCTAAACTCTCGAGATCTCCCGCGGACCAGCCGACCGCGCGCCGCGCCGCGAGATGAGGGAAGTGGAGCGGCAGCCTAGAAGCGGCAGTACACAGCATTTCCCCGGCGCGGCCGGACCTTTCTCTCGCCGCAGATGCTGGCTCGTCTTCATTATCCGCGGAAACTGCTGGCAGTGTGCTAGCGCCTCGCGCTCTTCCCGCGGTCTAAACTAACTAGTTATAATATAACAAGAATGTGAAATGTGAAGTGCTTACATTTTAAAATAAAGTTTCTATCACACTATTTTAAACTGTTGTGCGAATTCAAATATACTAGAAGATATTGAACTACAATTAAATAATTATTTTTTAACAAGTGCCATCCATATTTGATGAGCGGACTTTTCAGATGCAAATGGCATAATGCAGTTTCCGCTGTATCTAGCAAATCAATGTTCGTGACCCGCGAGTGTCCGATGTCCCGATAACATTACGAAGGCGTGTCTGCGAAGCCGGGAGGCCCTTGATGTGTGAGCGCGATGATGGGTGATCTGCTGATGCGCCACAAGCCGCGGCCCTGGCCCCCGCTGTACCGGCCCGCGCCGGGCCTCAAGGGGCGCGACTACTACTTCTTCTCGCCGCCATGGCGCGGCTCGCCCGGCCCGCCCCGCCCCAGGCCGCCCGCGCGGGCGCCGCCGTCCCGTGGCACCCCCGGCCGCTGCGGCTGCACGCGTCCGCGTTCGCGCTCGCGCTCCATGGAGGACGTGCGCGGGGCTGACGTGCTCGAGGGACCCGTACGTCGAGGGCCCTCCTCGGCCAGGAGATCTGCCGAGAATTTGCTGGAACAAGATTTCCAGGTCCGACTTCGTTTTTTCTAATCAAACGACGCCCTCTATATACGATTGTACTTGTTTTCGTCATTTTTGATTTTTATACTTTTTGAATACATATACACAATTTGTCTTCTTCATAGTCTTCCCAATCAATTGGTCATTCATATGCTTACAAATATTGTTATAAAATGTCAATTTATTTATTGTTACTTGAACGATGATTTCTAACTTCAAATTAAGTATCTAATTAATTAGTTTTCTAGAAGTTTTATTTTATTTTACGGGAAAAAGATGTTTCACCTTGCTAAGACCTTGTTTCTTAAGAGGACTTGGCCTCCTGCGAGGTCGACTCCCAGCTGTCGATCCATTTCTTTGGTGGTCTGCCCGAGGGTTTCGCTAGGCTCGCTGGTGTCGACAGACTGGTGATTCGTATGGTACGTACGGACAGACAAGTGTGTCGAAATAAAGACAAAAGTAGAAGTAATTCTTTAAAATGTCATTTTACGAGTATTATCATTTAAATCAAATAAGATCAGTTTATTTTCTCAAAAGACATTACAAACATATTTTTAGTTTAAGGCATCTATGTGATAACAGGTAAAATATCAGAAACATGAGAGATGGTTAGATTTTAGGAAGACAATATTTTCTCTAATGTCAAGAATACTCGTATATCTTCTAAACGCGTTTAATAATGAAGAATCTTAAAAAAAAATTGTTTCGTTTAATTACTATTTAAAATAAATCTCCATCAAGAGATTTCAGTAAAATGTTTAGACTGATTTAATTTGATTACTCGACTGGGAAATGATAACAGTAAACGGAGAGAATCCATTGGATTAATTTATAATGTAGGTTTATTGCCATTTGCATTCATTGCAAGTAGTTTGCTTTCGCGAACGAGGTCCACAATTTGCTGCAAGATCTTGCTCTCATTCGACTCAATTAGCGCTGCACTTGAATTAAAAATCTCGAAATGGCACACTTTAGCGCGCGGCCCGCTGGCCTCGTAATTATCTATCTGGCCGCTCGGGCGCGTGCCGGCGTACCCCGGCGGGCGGCGCCCGAGCCCCCCTTGACCCTGGACGAAAGCGACAAGCGCCCCCAGGTGAACGTCAACTTTCAACTAACCTCCCCCGTTCTACTTGCCGCCGGCTGAGCTGGCTTACTTTGCAGTAAACTCGGTAAACCTGTTGCATTACGAATTAGTAAAAAGCTCACTCACTTCTCCGCATCTCGCATCTTAGGGTATGGCCACACCGGAGTGCCAGAGTAGGAGTCAAGATGAACACCTGGCGTACTATGGGACCGGCGTGCGTATGCGTGATCAAAAGTCACCTGTGTCTTGACTCCTACTCTGGCACTCCAGTGTAGCCGTACCCTTACAGAATGTCAGTATGAAATATTTATTAAATTATTTAATGATTCTACTGAAATCTCTTGACCGTAGTTCATTTTAAATAAAACAACGATTTTTAATAACTAGTTCTACTTTTGTCTTTGAAACTGACTGACATCGACAGACTGATCTGTGGATGGCAGGGAGCCTGACGAAATAAAGACAAAATTTACTTCAAATACATCGTTATATTTAATTATTTGGATGTTACGGTATTTTACGAAGTACTAGCGAGAATGACAACCATTCGTCTAATGAAAATATTTGTTTACTGCAAGTTTTATATTAGATAATTCGTTGTTTTGGCGATGCGCATTCTGACATTTCAAAATTATTAACTGTTTAATTTGGAACACTGTTGTAATATCACAATTTATTTATTTAAAGCGTGTGAAATTGTCGCGACAGCTGTTTCGCCAATCAATGTGTCAGCTATTTAACAGATATTATAACAGTTTTCCAAGGTAAACAGTTAATAAATTATAGTAACGACACGTTTTTCTTTACTAAGACATTATCAAATGTTTTAAAGATAAATGATAATGCTTATGTATAGAAGTGAAGCATGGAACTGGCAAAAGAAGGATGAAAGTAGAATAAATGCAGTAGAAATCATATCTCTTAGACGAATGTGTGGATACTCTGTGTATGATAGAGTGTCGACTGAAAATATAAGAAGTGAATGCGGTGCGAATGATGGTGCTATGAACAAAATAATGAAAGGATCATTAAGATGGTTTGGACATATGGAAAGAACGAATGAAGAAAGAATAGTAAAAAAAATTATATGCCAACGATGTAAATGGAACCAGAAATAGAGGAAGACCGAGGAAAACGTGGCACGATCAAATAAATCAAATATTGAATGTCGGCCATGTGAGGAGTCGGAGAAATCGACGCGCGTGCATGACACGATGTACGAATGTTGAGGAAGCGAGAGAAATATGTCAGGAAAGAAAAGTGTGGCAGTCCATTCTTTCTGCCTACCCCTTCGGGGAGACGGCGTGATGGTTAGTTAGTTAGTTAGATAATGCTTTAAATGAAACATGTCATTCCCATAAAATATGATAAATCATCTAGAAAACAGACTTTCCAATTCGTATTATTTTATTTATTTTTTAAGAGTTTTACATCATTGTTCAAGAAACAATAAAAGTTACATAATTAATTGCGAAAAATAAAAATAGCGCGGTCTACCAGATGTGCGCGATCTCTTTCTATATTGATTTTTCATACGACCGTATGAGCGAGATTCACTATTTATCGCGCAGAAAGTATTAACCCAAGTATTTATGAGTCATCTTTTAAGCATGTTATTAGAATTTTTCCATGATTTTGCAAATTACGATGTACTGTTGTTTATCATGAATGATATAGATAAAAATCAAATTGGTTATCACCTTGGCAAGTCCAAGGAATACATTAGGCTTTTGTGGACACTTTAGCTTTGAAACACTGCGTTCACTTTTATAAATTATAATATATATTTTTTCAAAAATTTAAATACTATTATAATACTATCACAATTTATTATTATGAGATTGCATCATCGGGTGTAATATAATACACCTGATGATGCTAAATAATAAATAAATTGTTTGTAACACCCAATGATGCCAACGTAGCATGGCAAAACAGCTGTCGTGACAATATCATAACAATAAATTGTGATATAATAACTAAACTTACTTACTAACCATCACGCCGTCTCCCCGGAGGGTTAGGCACTGAGATGTGACCGCCACATTGTTTTGTCCTGACATACTTCTTTCCTTCTCTACATTCATACGTCGTGTCATGTACGCACGTCGATTTCTCCGACTCCTTACATGACCTACCCAAAGTATGTTTTTCGCCCAAAATAATGGTTTAATATGAGAGATATAAATAAGAGAATGCGGTGCGAATGATGGTGTCATGAACAAAATAATGAAAGGATCATTAAGATGGTTTGGACATATGAAAAGAATGAATGAAGAAAGAATGGTAAAACAATTATATGTTAATGATGTAAATGGAACCAGAAATAGAGGAAGACCGAGGAAAACGTGGCACGATCAAATAAATCAAATATTGAATGTCAGCCATGTGAGGAGTCAGAGAAATCGACGCGCGTGCATGACGCGATGTATGAATGTTGAGGAAGCGAGAGAAATATGTCAGGAAAGAAAAGTGTGGCAGTCCATTCTTTCTGCCTACCCCTTCGGGGAGACGGCGTGATGGTTAGTTAGTTAGTTAGTTATAATGGTTTATCTAAAAAATTTACACTCTTTTTTAGCCTCTTTTTGTTACAATTATACAATATATTCGAATGTAAACATTGATAGTAAGCCTTTACTTTGTGGTTTGACACATTTAAATATAAAATTAAAACACTTTTTCACTTACAAGAGGTGAACACGACATAGGAAATTGACTTTGGGATGAGATTTTGCAGGATTGTAGTATCCCCTAAGAGTCATCCATAGTCAAAGTAAGACAGCGCAATAGCCAGCCAATTTATAGAAAAAAACTAGAAAAAGTTTCCACCATTGTTTATACCTATATTGTATTAGAAAATTCACCACTGGCTTCAATATTTGTGTGGCTGAGGGGATAACTTATTTTCCTTCTCTATTCCGGTTCCGGTTCAAATCCCGCTCTCATTTTTTTTTCAATATACGAGAATAAGCAACGGTGAAAATCTTGAAGGCAATTTTCAATTTTATAGAAATTGGCTGGCTTTTGCATTTTCTTACTTTGTCTATCGACGACTCTTAGCGAGTACTACAATATTGCACAATTCCATTCCGAAGTCAATTTTCTATAATTAATACGAATGAGAATCTAGTAGTTTTATTATATTTTTCTGGGATGTCATGTTTCGCCCTTCTAAGGCATTATAAACTTTGATAATGCCTTAGAATAGCAAAACATGTTATTCCCAAATTAATGATTTAATATGGAGTTTTACATCATTGTTCTAAACAAACAAACCATCACGCCGTTTCCCCGCAGGGGTAGGCAGAGAGAATGGACCGCCACACTACTCTATCCTGGCAAACCTCTAGATTCCTCCACATTCATACAACGAGTCATACACGCACGTCGATTCCTCCGACTTCTATCATGACCAACCTTTAAAATTTGATTAATTTGGTCATGTCATGTTTTCCTCGGTCTGCCTCGACTTTGTAGCCCATTTACATCATTAACGTATACTTTCTTAACCATTCTTTCTCCACCCATGCGTTCCATATGTCTGAACCAACGCAGCGATCCTTTCATAATTTTGTTCATAATACCTTCTTCCGCTCTACATTAGAAACAATAAATCGATGTCGTGCCCACCTCTTGTTAATATTAACTACTTTATTTAAGTTAGTAGCGCCAACCGGTTTCACTCTGTAGAGAGAAGAGATTGTCCCTGTAAGAGATTGTCCCTGATCCACAATACCCTAGAGGAAGCTCGCTACAGAGTGAAACCGATTGGCTTTACTAATTCAAATAAAGTATTTTTATTTTACAAGGATTAATTGTATCTCAATAGAGACGAAGATGCATATTGTTTTTTGGGAACAGAAGGTGGTGGTCGAGGCGCTTACAGGACTTATGACCTGTCATTGGTTGGGTTGAGCGATCGCTTCACGTTTAACAACATTCCCCATTCCGCCGTTATGACCACCACGTCTGACAAACTTTTTGGAACTTGTATATATGGTAGGTTTCTACACCTATTTTCACATTTTTATGTTCACTCTACACTAGCGTCATCTATATTAAGATTAGAAAGCATTAAGCAGAAAATCTTCTCTATTGAGATACAATTAATCCTTGTAAAATAAAAATAATTTATCCGCAATGGGTGAAATCCAGTATTTGTCTACAAGAATTTGTATACATTCAAAATGTTGTTGTCAAATAAAGTAGTTTATACAAAGTGAAAAGATGTTTTTTTTGTGTATTTAAATGTGTAACTTTACGTTGATAAATTGACAAACAGCTTGCACGGGGTGCACGATACTGATGTATAGATCTATTTGAATAAATCTAATGTTTATTACTATAATCTCGCGGGGCAAATTCATCTTCACGGTCATCTGACTTTAGCGGTACCGGATTCGCATAGAATTTATTACATTTTTTTCCATCGTGTTGTACATGGTCGTGAAAAAAAAACAAGTCATTCTAGAACCAACTGGATGTTCCACTATATTTGCACACACCACAATTAGTAACTAGTTTGTTCTGATCGTTTCGTGAAAGTATTTGGTAAATCACATTTTTCCACTTTTTAATTCGTTAAAACAAAAAAATTCAATGGAAGCCAATATTGGCCGTTCACAATGGAGTTTTAGTACCAACCCTGATGTGTGGAAGTGAAGCATGGAACTGGCAAAATAAGGATGACAGCAGAATAATATCTGTAGAGATGAGATCCTTTTGACGTATGTGTGATAAAACGATGTACGTCATAATTTCAAATGCTGATATAAGGACGGAATGTAGAGCAGAAGAAAGTTTTCGTATTATGAATAAAATTATGAAAGTATTACTGCGTTGGTTTGGACATATGGAACGCATGGATGAAGGAAGAATGTATCCGTTAACGGTGGGAATGGAGTGCGAAGTCGTGGAAGACCGAGGAAAACTTGGCATGACCAAATTAATCAAATTTTAAAGGTCGGCCATGATAGAAGTCGGTAGAATCGACGTGCGTGTATGACTCGCTGTGTGAATGTGGGGAATCTATAGACGTGTTTCAGGATCGAGTAGTGCGGCGGTCCATTCTCTCTGAAATGGCTTGATGGTTTTCTTTGTTTATTTGTTTAATCATTAACGATTTTCCGTATTTTTTCTTTTATTTAAACATAAAAGTAATTATTCGTTGGCTAATTTTTATCCAAATTATTGGTTTGCAGATGGATGCCATTTGGGCCTTTTAATGTGATGGTTTCCCGTTGCTTACCACATTTGTATACAGCAGATTATTTAAACCCAATTTACTGTTTACAATTTTTAAGTTATCGATTCCCATGACATGTTATAGATAACTAATATATTGCCTTTTTATTTTCACGTAAATTATACACCAGACCGATTAGTGTGTTACAATCACACTCCCATCGCCGGAAATCGAACCCGGAACTTTCGGTGTGGCAGTTAGTTTCTGCTACTCTGCCACGAATGTAGTCAATATGTGATTATAGCATCTATAATTATCAACTGTTAAAATTTTAAACGCTGTTATGGTATCACAAATTTTTTTCTCGACAGCTCTTTCGCCAACCTATGTTGGCATCATCGGGTGTTACAATATTTTTTACGTTTTTTCATTTCATACACGAAAAATTATTCTAACATCGGTTGGCGAAACAGCTGTCGTGAAAAAAAATATTTAAAAAAAAATGTGATATCATAACAGCGCTTTAAATTTTAACACTTCATAATGTTGAAGCATCAGTGTTTCGGCCGAAACAATGGACTATTATTTCATTTATAATTATCATTCCAACTTGATTTGATCTTGTATGAATGATTAGGGTGACTACTTGTTTTTACTGTATTTTAATTAATAATTAATCACATGTTGGTCGGCCTTCTAAGAATTCTGAATAATCAACTCGCTGTATGAATGTGGAGAAGTGTGTCAGAATAGAGTAGTGTAGCGGTCCATTCTATCTGCCTACCCTTCCGGTGAACGGCGAGATAGTTTATTGTTTTTGTATTTATAAAGCAAACTACGAGTTATCTCGTAGTTGGCGGTCAACAGGAAATTTAAAAATAAAATTTCCTAATTACTAATTTCAGTATCAAAAGTTTGCTTCATAAACATTCCTTAATTTCATACCAAGTTGCACTGAAATATTCGTTTGTTACTTATTATCGTCTATTTGTGTTACTCAAAACGTTTTATTTCAACCGAGCGTCTTAGAAAGCAGTTAAAAAAAAAAATTAATTAGATTTTTTTATTTATTTACAGTATCTTACACTCTTATTTTGGGATTCACCACCGCTGCGATAAAATACTTTCCAACGTGATCAATTATTTGCTCTAGATGCTTCACCGCTGGGGTAAAGAATAGTTGGTACGCGTCCCACTAAAACAATTGTAGTATTCTTCCGAAACAATTTCTTAATGAAATTATCTATATATAAAACAAATTCGTGCCATTTATAATTCAAGAATGGCTGGACCGATTTTGATGATCTTTGATTTGTTGGATTAGTCTCCGTCCCGAATAGCAGAATAATGATTGAAACATCGGAAAAATCAACCAGAGCAAATATAATAGTTTAACAGAAAGTAGTGCAACAATGCTACGCGAATCATTTCGATTTGCTTCAATAAAGCAAATCCCTTGCTGCCATGTGAATTACATTAATATCAATGTAATTTAAATACTTTTCATTTTTGCACATTTATTGAACTTAATTCATTTTTAGTATTCATTTTAACTTAATAAATAACTGAATTTAATTCAACTAATAAGTTAACACAACATTTATTGATTCTGAGTCGGTACGAAGTTCGCCGGGTCACCTAGTTAAAAATAAATTTCGATAATTATTCTTTTTGTAGCTCCGACTGGTTTTGACATTCGATGCCACATTCTTCTTCTTCTTCTCCTTATTGTAGATCTTGCTATCTGTTTATACAGGATATCACATTTCTTCCCGTGATGAAGAGACTTCCAGTTTAACTCCATATCTTTGGTGGTCGACGATATTGTGGAGTCTCGTACATCACGATCTTAGGAATTCTCGCTTGATTCATCCTCTCGATGTGGTCCTTCCAAAATAGTATTTTCTGCCTATTCCATTTCTCTATGTCTATAGCGTAATTCTACCCACGATAGCTCGCAATGTTTTCATTTCTGCTGCTCTTGGGAGATGTTTGGTTCTGACAGTGTCTACTCTTGCTTCATTCCCTTAAATTATAATGGGCTTAATGCATGTTTTATAAATACTAAATTTGCTTTCCACTAACATACGCTCATCGATGCCATCGTCTGCTTAATTTTTATTATCGTCTGGTCACACGAAACCGGTAAGAAATAAATGAAGAATTATTGGAATATATAGTTTTTTGCGTATCTATCTGTAAAAAATAATTATGTTGGATTTCTGTCAAGAAATTTCTTGGTGTTTTTTTTATATATACATTAAAACGCTTAGCACTCGCTATGGTGAGTCAGGCTCACCACAGACATGTTTTGATACAGTTAAGATAATCGATTTTATTTAAATGAACTTACGAATAACTTGCATTACAATTTGTATTAATCGACGCGCGTGTATTACTCGCTGTATGAATGTGGAGGAATCTAAATAGGTATGTCAGGATAGAGTTTTGTGGAAAGGAACTATAAATAAAGGAAGACCGAGGAAAAAGAGGCACGATAAAATAAATCAAATATTGAATGTCGGCCACGTGAGGAGTCGACGTGGTGCATGACACGATGTTTTAATTTTGAGGAAGCGAGAGAAATATGTCAGGAAAGAGCAGTGTTTCGGTCCATCTTTTTGCCTACCCCTTCGGAGAGACGGCGTAATAGTTAGTTGGTTTGAGTGTTGTGGCGGTCCATTCTCTCCGCCTACCCTTCCGGAGAAACGGTGTGATGGTTTGTTATTGTCGTTAAACAAAGAACAGCACACTAATTTTATCAAGTATGTATCCTCTTCATCACGAGAGTATATGACTACTTTTTATATCTGCAAGTGTGGGACTTATGGTAGAAGGGAAAAAAGTAAATTAAATGTGGTCTGGCACCCCCTTTTATGGTTGATTGAAATAAATGTAAGCCCCGGACAGTCTGCCAAAAGGGCGCCGCTGCGCCCTATAACAGCCTCGGGCAAGCGGTGGAGTAGCTTCTACGTTTGCCACCCCTGTCAGTCGCCACCGCGCGGTGTCAAGGTGATGCTCTATCGATGCGTATTGCCATTAACAGAGCCGCCACCGTCATGCAAAACATTTTTCGCTTTCTTCGCTCCAGTTTATCAAAAGACTGAGATCTTCTCCGCCGGGTGATTTGTACAAATTGGAGTTTCTTTTTAATGCAAGTCTCCGGCGAGAGAAATAGAAAACTGCGCGTGCCTGCTCGGTGCGATCGGATCACACCTCGGCCAATTAATTAAGACCCAATTGGTGCGTGAAATCATGTTTGTGTATGAAAGGCCGCCCACGTACGGGAATTAGATAATGGAAGGCCTTCTTCTTTTCTTCTACGACTCTTTTTTTTACAATCTAGACTGGAAACGTTGGAAATGAAATAAATGGCGGCTCTCAAAGTCGGAACTAGTAGTAAAAGTAGTATAAAACTAAATAGCAACAACAACAAACCATCACGCCGTTTCCCCACGGGGGTAGGTAAAGAGAATGGACCGCCACACTACTCTATCCTCACGCACCTCTCTAGATTCCTCCACATTCATACAACGAGTCATACACGCACGTCGATTCTTCTGACTTCTAACATGACCAACCTTTAAAATTTGATTAATTTGGTCATGTCATGTTGTCCTCGGTCTACCTCGACTCCGTAATCCATTTATATCACTCCATTACTTTCTTCTTTCTCCATCCATGCACTTTATATGTCCGATAAACAAACTAAATAGCTCTATCAATAAATTAATAGAGATACAATTTTTGAATTTTTATTACCATTATTGTAATACATTATTTTCATTATTACTCAATTTAAAAAAATATTTGTTTTAGAAATATATATTCATCATTCTATCGCTTGACACACGGTTATGGATATCGACTGACCAGTGACGCGCAGGTTCATTCATGTTGGGACTATCGCGCGTGATGAAACGTAGAAATCGATAATTTGCGTTATAAATTGTATTAATCGACGTGATTGTATTACTCGCCGTATGAATGTGCAGTAATATAGAGAGATGCGCCAAGATAGTTTTTTTAAACAGAACTAGAAATATAGGATGACCGAGGAAAACGTGGAACAATCAAATAAATCAAATATTGAATGTCGGCCACGTGCTGAGTCGGAGAAATCGACGTGCGTGCATGGCACGATGTATGAATGTTGTAGATTCGAGAGAATTATTTCAGGAAAAGAACAGTTTAACGGCGTGATGACTAATAATAATAATAATATGCTAACTTTTATAGCGCCGTTTTTGTGATGTAATCGTGTTTTAAATCTAAAAATCAAAATTTTCGCGATCGGTTAAAAAGTATAGTAGAACAAAGTATAAATGTTTAAATTGGGTATGAAATATGAAAAAGATGGGTTTTCAGTTTAGATCTGAAATCTGTCGGATCATTTATGCATCTGAGGTGTGAAGGGAGATTGTTCCAAGCTGATGGACCGGCTACCGCGAACGCTCGATTCCCGAAATTTGTACTGGGTTAACGCTTCGGCTCAACTAATCTTCCTATTGCCGAGGAGTTCGCCGAGCGAAGTGTGGATTTCCTTGTATTTAGGTTAGACTAGTTAGTTAAATATTGTATTATTACGATCGTATCCGCTTCCAATGTGTTCGATTCGTGTGAGATGGTGTTAGGTGGCAACTTTACTGTCGAACTGTTTGTCAATTTCACGTGCCACATGTCGCGCATAGGATTGCATTTCACAGCGTGATTACCTTATTACGGGCGCCCTCGCCGCGGATCATTACTCCGCAAATCGCATTCGTTCGTATTATATTATCTGCCGTTTATCGCACCGTTATGAATCTCATATTCACCGCCATTTTATCACATCACAACGGGTTTCCGCATTATTTCCTAGCATGCTTTGGGCCTTAGATCAGGGGTCTCCAAACTACGGCCCGCCAGTGTCATCAATCCGGCCCGCGACAGCTAATGACCAGTGTCATCAATCAGGCCTGTGACAGATAATGGCTTATTGTTGTTGTGATAAGTTAGATTAAAAACACAGAATGATAGTAACTCGGTTTTATTTACTTTCTGGGTTAAGCTTAATGACAAGTATAATACGCAAAAAAATTAGCAAGCGTATGCTCGCTTAATGCGCGTACTCGGCGACTAGTCTAGAAATTATAGATAATGGCAGGAAAATTAAAACGGTTTTGGCCCTTAAGGCTGGAAAGTTTGGAGACCCCCTGCCTTAGATAATTGTACAAGCGACTGGAGTTTAGCCTGAAGAGACTCGAGCCTTTTTTTTATATATTCTTAATTTTGATTAACTCACCAATACACCGTCACCCAGAAAGTGCAGACATAAAAAATGAGCCGCCACACTGTTCTCTCCTGACACACTCTCGATTCCTCAACATTCATACATCGTGTCATGTACGCATATCGAATTCTCCGATTCCCTTTTTTATATGTGATTGATTTGATTATGCCACATTTTTCTCGGTCTTCCTATATTTGTAGTTCCGTTTATGTCGATAATTTTATTTCTGCTAAAATACGTTCATTTCTGAAAAGTGACGGCTGTGATGCTTAGCATCTGCCATATTGCCGATTTTTTATGCACAATTTATTACAAAAATGTTTAAATTTAAAACACGATTTTTTATCAATGTTAGAAACTCTATATAAATTATGTTTATTATTTTCATGCGAGTAACGTGTTTCGTTTTGCTAAGCCATTATCAAAACATTTGAAAATGCCTTTCTCTTCTCTCGCTGCATATCCATTGCTGAATGTTTGCGACCACTTGCTCCATTTTACTCCTGTCTCTCCACTCCATTGTCTGTTATTTCCTAGTCATGACATTTTTCTGCGTCCCACGCCTCTTCTTCCCTCGATGTTGCCTTCAAGTAATTTACTTATTGCAACTCATAATTAAGGACAAGATAATGCCTCTAATTTTAATAATTCAATATGGAAAAACCCTGACATGAAGATCACCAGCAAAGTAATAATTTATAAGACTTGTGTGCGACCCATCTTGATATATGGGATCGAGTGCAGGGCGGACACCACAATCACAAAAAACGCGTTCAGAGTTTTGGTAACGAAAATGTTCAGAAACTTATCTGGCAAGACACTGCGAGATAGAATAAATAACTCAAGGATAAGGGAGATATGCGAGGTCGAGGATGTCGTTAGGTTAGGTTAGGTTAGGTTAGATTGGAATGCCCATGTTAGGAGAATGGATCCATCCAGTCTCCCCCTTATGGTGTTGCACGGCCAACCCCAACATCAAAGAGATGGATCGACATCAGGGAGTCGACCTCGCAAGAAGCCAATTCCTCTTAAGAAACGAATTATGACCCCACGATTGGGTCGGTAAACACGGAGAGGTTTAACAGTGTTTTATTTATACGAAAAATATCAGTCTACGAAGTGATCTTCTTGGTCAGTTTAATGATCTTTCAATCCGGAGAGATAATATTCCTTCGCTAACGCTGTCCATAACACAATGAAGTGGATAATCTCCAATTCTCTTTTTTATAATTTTTTTTTCAATAATCATTCAAATTATAATTAAGATAAAAAATAGTTTAAAAATAACTTTAATACAGTTTCACATCTGTTTAATATATTCTTTTGATAATGTCTTATCAAGGCGGAACAAGTCATTCCCATGAAATGAAATGAAACATCTATAAAACAGACTTTTTCATTCGTATTAATTATTAATATGGAATTCTACATCATTGTTCAAGGAACAATAAATTTTCTTATAAGATTATCAATCTTCCATATGGAGTTATCTATTAACAATTGGAAATTGTTATCTTTACCATAATCTATATGCGACATGTTTTCTCAGTAATGAAATCATTAATCTGTTTCTAATCGGATCGTATCACGAATTACAACGCACTCAACGCATATTTTTTCGCACGAATATATGACAGTTTAAGAGTCCGGAAACAGGTATTAATACCCTTCCCGTAGACAATGAGTTATGATATTTTCGCTACACTCTACCTAGAGAGCGAGGTCCCGTAATTCTTGCTCTCGTACTTCATATACCTCGGCTGAAACTGTTCTTTTTTGTACGTATTTGGGATATGTTTACGACTGTCGATACCTCAACTTTATTACACCGCAAATTGGCATGTTTATATCTCCACATAGAAAATCGACGTATATCTTCGCAATTAGTGCCTTCAATCTGACGATTGATCGGTTATTCCAAGTCCTAAACACACTCGTAAATGAAATTTCTTTTTAAGGATACAAGAATAGCTGTGATGATTTCACTGAAGTCTCTTGATGGAAGTGAAATTCTGGCGAAGCCGGTCGCCGCAGAAATAAAGACAAATATGGAAGTAGTTATTAAAAAACATCGTTTTATTGAATTATTATTTAAAATGATCTTCCATCAAGAGATTTCAGTTAAATCATTAGAAATATAATACATTTTTGGTAGACACATTATGATACTTTTCAACATTATTAAATATTTAAATTTGAAATAGTCTTATTACGTAACACAGCGACAGCTCTTTCGCCAACATATGTTGGCAACATAATGTGTTACTTGTAACACCTGATGATGCAAACATAGGTTGGCGAAACAGCTGTCGCTACAATTTCATATAAATAAATTGCGATACGTATTAACAGTGTTTCAAATTTAGTGATTTAATAATAATTTTAGATAAACTTAAGGCGTTAACACTGTGGAATTCCATAATGACGATTTTTTTATGAATTAAAACACAATTTGTTCCATTTTTGAGTTTACTTTTCTCGACATGTTTCGAAGGCTTTACACCTTCATCATCGGAGGAACTAATATTACTTATTAACTACTTCCCCTTTTTATCTTTATTTTGACAGCCAGTCAGTCAGGCGAAACCGGACGCTGTAGAAATAAAGGCAAAAGTGGAAGTAGTTATTAAAAAAAAAACATCGTTATATTTAATTATTATTATATTTTTATGTTTGTTCGTGGATGGTAATTAATGGAATTGGTGTATTGCAGCCGGTGGCGACGAGCGCCTTGCGGCAGTCGGAGCCAGCGGAGGCCCGGCCGCGGTTCGTGGCCGTGACTACCCTGGAGGATGCGCAGGCCATCCGCTGCGCAGACTTCCACCCTTCGGGCCGCCTGTACGCCGTGGGCTCCAACTCCAAAACGCTCAGAATCTGCGCCTACCCCGACACCTCCAAACTCAGGTAACGAGCATTCCGCTCAGACTATCCAACATGGACTAACTAACTAACTAACAAAACAGACTGATTGCCCTTTGGTTTCCGCAGTCTAACCGAGATCCCTTACCCTTGTATACAGGCGTGATAACCGCTTCAACATGAATTATTTTATATTAATGAAAAAGTATATTTTCTAGAAGTTTTATTATAATTTATGGAATGTTTTGCCTTTCTAGGCATTACAATATTAGTATTATTATTTTGTTGAATCGCTCTTTAAATCATTACAGCGCAACCCATATCGATGTAAATGGTAAAGCTATCATATTGATACCCATGAAATGTGATTGTCATTTTATTGTCACGTGAATTTTACACCAGACCAAGGGCAGTGTGATAATCACACTGCCATCACCGGGAATCGAACCCGTGACCTTCGGTGTGGCAGTCAAAGTACTCACCGGTCGGCCACGAAGGTCGTCATATGTTTGCTCATTTGATAATGCATAAGAAAGGTTATGCCATTTCCATCAATTATATTATAGAAAAACTTGTATAAAACAGACGTTTTCATTTGTATTATTTTTTTATCGATGATTTAGACACACGGAAAGAATGAATGAAGAAAGAATGATAAGAAAAATATATATTAACAATGCAAATATCACATTTGATAATGCCTTAGAAGGGCGAAATATGTCATTCCCATAAAATATAATAAAACTTGTAGAAAACTGGCGTTTTCATTCGTATTAATTATTTAATATGGAGTTTTACGTCATTGTTCAAGAAATAATAAATAAATCATATATTGAATGTCGGCCACGTGAGAAGTTGGAGTAATCGACGTGCGTGCATGTACGATTGTTGAGGAATCGAAATAAATATGTTTGGAAAGAACAGTGTGGCGGTCTATTCTTTCTTCGGGGAGACCGCCTAATGGTTAGTTAGTGAGTTTTTTATTATTTAATATCTTATTTTACATCATTGTTCTAGACACAATAAATATAGATACAAACAAACAAACCATCACGCCGTTTCCCCGCAGGGGTAGGCAGAGAGAATTGACCGCCACACTACTCTATCCTGGCAAACCTCTCTAGCTTCCTCCACATTCATACAACGAGTCATACACGCACGTCGATTCCTCCGACTTCTAACATGACCATCCTTTAAAATTTTATTAATTTGGTCATGCCATGTTTTCCTCGGTCTGCCTCGACTTCGTACCCCATTTACATCATAAACGTGTACTTTCTTAACCATTCTTTCTCCATCCATGCGCTCCATATGTCCGAACCAACGCAGCGATCCTTTCATAATTTTGTTCATAATACCTTCTTCCGCTCTACATTCCTTATAAATATGGATTATTTTATATTATTGAATTGTTTTACTATATAATATTTTACATGGATGTTGTGTTTTGCCTTACTTAAACATTTCAATACATAAATAATTTAATAAATATCACTGTAACCATCCCGCTTTATTACTAGAATATAATCTTTGTCCGTCAGTTACGTCAATAATTTAGTATTTATTTAATTTTGTATTATTTAAAACAAATCAGAGAGTTTCCACCTTTCGGGCATTATCATCAGAGACCGTTGGGCATGGGAACTGTGACGACAGTCCGCCCAGAGCGGCTCGTACAATAAGTAAAGACGGGATAATTATTTGACCCGAACAAAGGAGGCAACCATCGAGTTTTAACATTGTCGGAGAGGCCGTTCTCACTGCGCCCGCGTGAACCGTGACGGATCTCTCTGACCTCCGGGGAAGGAGATCGAATCTTCCGTTTTCTTATTTAGTTGGCGAAAGAGGCTCCGATACATTCGCCTTCCAAGGAAAACTATACCCACCTCGTTAACCTGTCCGGTAATGAGTTTTTTTTTATAAACCCAACAAAATAAAAATAAGTCGGTTCAAAAAGACGAATTTAAACTGATTTTCCCAAGATCCCAAACAAACAAACAAACAAACCATCACGCCGTTTCCCCGCAGGGGTAGGCAGAGAGAACGGACCGCCATACTACTCTATCCTGGCAAACCTCTCTAGCTTCCTCCACATTCATACAACGAGTCATTCACGTCGATTCCTCCGACTTCTAACATTACCAACCTTTAAAATTTGATTAATTCGGTCATGCCATGTTTTCCTCGGTCTGCCTCGACTCCGTACCCCATTTACATTATTAACGTATACTTTCTTAACCATTCTTCTTCCATCCATGCGTTCCATATATCCGAATCAACGCAGCGATCCTTTCATAATTTTGTTCATAATACCTTCTTCCGCTCTACATTCCTTTCTTATATCAGGATTTTAACCATCACGCAATTTCCCCGGAGTGGTAGGCAGAGAGGATGGATCGCCACAATGCTCTGTCCTGGCATACCTCTCGGGCTTCCTCTACATTCATACATCGTACCATGCACGCACGTCGATTATTCCGACTTCGAATGTGACCGCCTTTTAGTAATTGATTAATTTGGTCATGCCATGTTTTCCTCAGTCGTCCTCGGCTTCTTTTTCCACTCACGCTACTTGTGTACAACATTTTAACCATTCTACTCTCATCCATTCGTTCCATATTTCCAAACCATCTCAGGGATCCTTTTTTAATATTATCCATGATGCAGTCATCTGCCTTACATTTATTTCTTATTTAATCGTTCGGTATTCTATCATACAACGTTTTCCCGCACATTCTTCTTAGTGATCTCATTTCTACGGCGTTTATCCTGCATTCATCCTTCCTTTGCCAGCTCCAAGCTTCACTTCCATACATGAGGGTTGGCACTAGAACTTCATTGTGTACTGCCATCTTTGCTTCCCTTAAAACATCTTCTTCTTCTTCTTCTTCTTCCCTTTTGGTAGACGCAGGAATCTGTTATTTCAGGCGGGTCCTCTTGAGATGCTGAACTCCAGCTTTCTCTCCACCGTTTCGGGGGTCTTCCTGGTCGGCGTTGTCCCTTAAAACATGTGTGAACAATTTAAATTCCCAAGTGTAAAAATGTTTAATTCCAATAAAATAAATTTTTAATTGGTTATTTAGGAAGTATGTTTACAATGGTTGGGATGGTGGAGAAGGATATTGAGAGAAGGGTTGGGTCAGGCAACAGAGTAAATGGTGCACTTAAAGTTGTCATCGCAAACAAAAGCCTATCCAAAAAAGCTAAGACGGCAGTGCATAATGGTGTTCTTGTGCCGACCCTTATGTATGGAAGTGAAGCATGGAACTGGCAAAATAAGGATGAAAGTAGAATAAATACAGTAGTAATGAGATCTCTAAGACGAATGTGTCGCAAATCTGTATATGATAGAGTGACAAATGCAAGTATAAAAAGTGAATGCGGTGCGAATGAAAGTATTATGAACAAAATAAGGAAAGGGCCATTAAGATGGTTTGGACACATGAAAAGAATGAGTGAAGACAGAATGGTAAAGAATGTATATGTAAACGGCGTGAACGGAGCTAGAAATAGAGGAAGGTCGAGGTAACGTGGCACGATCAAATCAATCAAATATTGAATGTCGGTCACGTGAGGAGTCTGAGAAATCGACGTGCGTGCATGACATGATGTATGAATGTAGAGGAATCGAGAGAGGTATGTCAGGACAGAACAGTGTGGCGTTCCATTATTTCTACCTACCCCTCCGGAGAGACGGCGTGATGGTTAGTTAGTTAGTTAGAACTTCTAGAAAAAGTATTAAATGTACGTAGATGCTCAATGTTTCAGCTGCACACTAATTGGGTTCATAAACTTGTTGCGGTAACACGTTTAACGTATGTTTTCAATAAACTTGGAAATCCTTGAAGGTTTATGTGCGGCATTGAACCAACCGGATAGCAAGAGAAGAAATGTAAGGCGTATTTCTGACATTGCTACGGCGCCATTGATGTGATTAATTTGTTAAAATGATGCCATGTAAATGGGCCATTTATTAATGTTATGATTAGATAATCCATTGTTTTGGCGGAAACACGTTGATATTTCAACATTATTACTGTTTAAATAAAAAACTTGGTTATCTATAAATATCACAATTGATTATATTTTGTCGCGACAGCTGTTTCGCTAACCGATGTTAGCATCGTCAGGTCTTACAATCTGATTGTAAGACCTGATGACGATGCTAACATCGGTTAGCGAAACAACTGTCGCGACAAAATATAATCAATTGTGATATTCATAACAAAGTTTAAAAAAAAAATAACTAACCATCACGCCGTCTCCCCAAAGGGATAGGCAGAAAGAATGGACTGTCATACTTTTATTTCCTGACATATTTCTCTCGCTTCCTCAACATTCATACATCGTGTCATGCACGCGCGTCGATTTCTCTGACTCATCACATGGCCGACATTCAATATTTGATTTATTTGATCGTGCCACGTCTTCCTCGGTCTTCCTCTATTTCTGGTTCCATTTACATCGTTAACATATAATTTTTTTACCATTCTTTCTTCATTCATTCTTTCCATATGTCCAAACCATCTTAATTATCCTTTCATTATTTTGTTCCTAACACCATCATTCGCACCGCATTCACTTCTTATATTTTCATTCGACACTCTATCATACACAGAGTATCCACACATTCGTCTAAGAGATCTCATTTCTACTGCATTTATTCTACTTTCATCCTTCTTTTGCCAGTTCCATGCTTCCCTTCCATACATAAGTTTTTTTATGTACAGTTAATATTGTAATGTTTTATAATAACTTCGACTGGCTTCGTGAGACTGTATTACTATTATTGTCGTTTGTAAAAAATGATAACTGGTGAAGTTCTTTTACAAGTGAAACTTGTTTTTACTTAAAAACGTATTATTTTAATATTCAAGATATATTTATTGTTTCTTGAACAATGATATAAAACTCCATATATAAATAATTAATTTGAAATAAAACGTCGCACACTGGGGCCGATCCAGGAATTGTGCGAATAAACCCCTTTTTTAAAAATAATATTAGGTCACAAATAATTCCTGGAATTGATAGTTAAATATACCTGGCATACAGCTCAGTACTCTAAAGTCATGGTGCAAGTCAACTTTTATCCCTGTTCCAGTCGAAACTTGTCCGTCATAGGCGAAGCTTTTGCCGTCTGCGATTTCAATACGAAAAGTCACCTTGTATTCATGGCAAATACTTTATAGTGCTTCCAAATTTTGTTATTATTTCAATATGGCATTATCACTCACATATTGGCACATATTTTTTTTGAAAATATCTTTGATATATTCTGAATTGTAATATTTTAAAGGGGTATTTACATTACTGGGGAAAATATTTGCTTTTTTTTAGTTTATTGATTTTATATGTAAAGTTTTAGTTGATATCAGTTCATATCATGTCTGTAGTTTTGGGCTTATTTGCTTACGTATTCATTGTTCTTAAGGAAATATAAAAACATTTTGCGCATATTTGCGCTTTTTCACTTAAAGGTCACTTTTGTCCAGGATGTGGAAACATAGTAAAAAAGAAAGCATTTATGAGTTATTTTAAATTAATTTCAATTATTATTTTTTCTTTCAGGATCAGGTACAACTAATATTTTTATAAGTAGACGTACCTTATTTGATCAAATGAGACAATCTGGCCACGTTAAATTGGCTGATCAAGTATCATGTTTGAAGGAATTTGTCGAAATACGTACTAAATGTCCAAAAGACCAATTACCAAGCCTTCATAAAACAATTTCATTTTTTGTGTCTGATTTTAAGAAGAAGTGGCAAAAGGCTATCAGAAAAGAGAACAAATATTTGGTTTTTAATAATGACTGCCTAGATACTTCAATAGGTTTTCATAACTTTTCTATTGTTTTAAGTAAAAAAGTGGGTCGCCCTCAAACAAATTTTGAAAAATCTTGTGATAGAGCTAAACTCCAAAAGACTAAATCTTTAAGATCAAAGCACTCTTCTAAGGAATGAACATTCGCAGTACAGGTGACTTTGCGAGCTGCTGGTCAAGTGGATGCATCCAAAGTTTTGAAGGAAGTTACGACAACTTTACCCACAGCTGCCTCATACAAAAATGCATACAAGAAAATTAACATCTCTAAAAGGTTAGCAGCTAACAGAAAAAGAAGCTCTTTTGATGTTTATTGAAGTAAAACTCACCAAACATCAATACAATATAATTCGAGAACATGACAAATTCCTATTTCCATCATGCAAAAAAATACAACAGGCGAAAAGCGAATGTTACCCACCAAAGGAAAGCATTGCAGTCACAGATACTTTTTCTGGGATTAAATTGCAAATTTTACTTGATCATACTGCCACTCGTCTTTTGGAAGCTCATAAAGAAATTTTAGAAGTTCAGAAATCAGAAAATATAAAAAAATATAACCTTAATATGCAAATGGGGCTTCGACGGATCTGCACAGTCAGAATACAAACAGAAGTTTAGTAGCGATCCGAATTTTAAGGATAATAATATTTTTATATCGTCTTTAGTACATTTAAGATTGATATCGGACAATTTAGAATTACAAAATAAAATAGATTTTTGGCAAAATGAAAGACACGATACTGTAGACCCATAAACTCTTTGCGAGAAAATATGCGTGGTACCCGATGCCTCCAACTATTCACAAAGTTTTAATTCACGGCCCAGAAATAATAAAGCATGCTTTATTACCTATAGGCCAGCTAAGTGAAGAGGCCCAAGAAGCAAGAAACAAAGAGTTCAAAAGATACAGAGAATGCTTCTCGCGAAAAATGTCACGTATAAAAACTAATGAAGATGTATTAAATTTACTTTTAATATCTTCGGACCCTCTTATTAGCAGCTTGCGAGAAGTATCTGTAAAGAAAGATGTAAATTTTGAAAAGGATACTCTGGATCTATTGGCTCCACCTAATATTATAACGTCCTACGTTTCCACACAATCCACGATCAGTGAAAACGAAGCCGAAAATTCTTCAGATAGTGAATAAAATTTTAAATATCCTGTTTTTCTTATTAAAATTACTTTATAATAATTTATTTACATTGTTTTATTTATTTCATATTTAAAAGACCACAAAAATAATTTATTCCGACAATTCTTAATTCGGCTCCAGTGTGCGTCGGTCTTCTAGGAGTTTTATTATATTTTTGATGGAATGACATCTTTCGCCTTTCTAAGGCATTATCAAATGCCACGAAATACACAGATCTTTTTATTCATATTAATTATCGAAAATATGTTTTTTACATACACAGTATTAAGAATCTTTATTATTTCTGGGTTATTTTTACTGATGTTGTTAATTAATTACCAAACACCTTTTTTATCACGCAAATGAAGGAATTGACTTTAAAAATATATATATTAAAACACATATAATTGTAGTGAAAACTTGTGAATTGATTTACTTAAATTGTAAATTTTGAAAGTTTCAGCCAAAACCGTACAGCGTCTTTGACACTCTCGTGTCTATTATATTATACATATTCCTTAGAGAACATTACTTCTGTTGATCTATTTTAGATAAAATTAAAAATTTCGTTTCTGTGTCATTTCAACACAACAACAAATCATCACGCCCTTTCCCCAGAGGGGTAAGCATAGAGAATAGACTACCACACTACTCGATCCTGACACCTTTCTAGCATCCTCCACATTCACACAGCGAGTCATACACGCACATCGATTCTACCGACTTCTCACATAGCCGACCTTTAAAATTTGATTATGCCAAGTTTTCCTCGGTCTCCCACGACTCCGTACTCCATTCACATCGTGAACGTATACTTTCTTCAGCCATATGTTCAAACCAAAGTGATCCTCTCATAATTTGGTCATTTCAAATCAATAATATTTCGAAATGAAAGATTACTATCGAGTAAAATTAATTTACATCTAGACGACTCGCATACTACGTAAAAACGATTCTCAATCCTCTGTTATACCTGACATGCGCTAGCGCAACCAGAGAAAATGGGCTTGAAAAAGAAACAACTCTTTCTGATTCAAGACATGCGAAGTCAGAGGTTATTATTTCTGCCTTTTGTGTCTAATAAATGTTCTCAGGCCGACACTGCCGTTCTTTTTTCCGTAGCCGATAATTTGGCTCTTCACATAATAATTTACTCTTGCGCTCACCTTCGGAAACTGTTACAAATAGCAGCAATTTAAGATTATAATCGGCAGAAGTAAACCCCGGGCTTAGCTCGAGAAATGGAACGGTGTTGATAAACGATGAAAGCTGATGTGGAAGACACTTCTCTGACCTATCTGACCCTCGGTGAATGAGTGCTCTACAACAGTGGTTCCCAAAGTCGTTTCCACGAGCTCAAAGGGGTCCTTAAGACCGCTGAAAGGATCTATGACAAATTAAAAATAATTTATGGTGAGCGAGAGTTTTAAATAAAGCAAAATAATTATAAAACAAAAGAAATAGACTGGAAATTAGTGTTCAAGTGTTTCTCACAAATATAGAGCCGAACATAAATAATATCATATCACACGATCGGGTTAACCAATTGCCGGTGACAGACCGCAGCACAAGATGGCAACAACAATCTGCCGAAACCGGTCGAAGCCATAAACCAAAGTGGAATTAAACTAAATAAACTAAAAAAAAAAACATCACACTGTTTCCCCGCAGGGGTAGGCAGAGAGAATGGACCGCCACACTACTCTATCCTGGCACACCTCTCTAGATTCCTCCACATTCATACATCGAGTCATACACGCACGTCGATTCTTCCGGCTTCTGACGTGACCAACCATTAAAATTTGATTAATTTGGTCATACCATGTTTTCCTCGGTCTACCTCGACTCCTTACTCCATTTACATCGTTAACGTATACTTTTTTAACCATTCTTTCTTCACCCATGCGCTCCATATATCCGAACCAACGCAGCGAACCTTTCATAATTTTGTTCATAAAACCTTCTTTCGCTCTACATTCCTTCCTAATATCAGCATTTAAGATTCTGTTGTACATCGTTCTACCACACATACGTCTTAGGGACCTCATCTCTACCGCAGTTATTCTGCTCTCATCTTTCTAAATAAACTTATTCCAAGAAATTTCCAAAAACATCATTAATTTATTGTTTCTTGAACAATGATGTAAAACTCCATATTAAATAAATAATACGAATGAAAACGTCAGTTTTCACTCTTATTTTATGGGAATGACATGTTTCGCCCTTCTAAGGCATTATCAAATGTGACGAAATTTCAGCTCGTTGATGTTTATATACACTTGTAAATGGAGCAGAATATGGTAATTAACGAAAATTGATGTGACTATATATTTTTAAACTGATGTTTTCAGTCGTATTATTTATAGCAACATTAATATTTTTAATCAAATGCTAAAAGGCGGCCACATCCGAAGTCGGAAAAATCGACGAGCGTGCATGTTACGATGTATGAATTTAGAGGAAGCTAGAGAGGTATGTCAGGACAGAGCAGTATGGCGGTCTCTCTGCTTATCCCTCCGGGGAAACGGCGCCGGCGTGATGGTTAGTTAGTTTTATATTTTCACCCATTGCATTGAAAAAAATGTGTTTTTGTATTTTAAAACAAAATATATATATATATTTTTTAATTTCTTCTGCTTATATTCGCCATCACTTTCTGTTGTGGATTCACGTCTCTGTCTAAAACATGTTGAAACATGAAAAGTGCAAAAAATAAAATGCAACGTTTGCTAAAAAAAATTCAAAATTTCATTTTATCATAATGTATTTTTAACTCACCATTCAAGAAGTCAATGTAAAATTTTAAACTTTTCTATTATGCAGTTATTTATCTAGGGGGTTCATGGTAGGGTTTTTGCTATGGGGGGGGTCCATGGACATAGTAAGTTTGGGGACCACTGGTCTAGACGATAGTGAAAATTAAAATCGTCTTTAAGCTAATCTATTTAATTTTTGGTGTGATTTAGTTGTATTTGAATATTATTGTTAATGTTTGCAGAGAGGATCACAAGGCATACCAGCCGACGGTGGTGCTGAAAAGGACCAAGCACCATAAGGGTTCGCTGTACTGCCTGGCATGGAGCCCCGCGGGCGACCTGCTCGCAACGGGCTCCAATGACAAAACCGTCAAGCTGATGAGGTTCAACGTGGACACTGCTAGTCTAGAAGGACAGGATGAGGTACATTCATTTGTTAAACAAATTTTACATAATCCATTGTTTTGGCGGAAACACATTATTAACTGTTTAAATTAAAACACTGTTATAAAATATCACAATTGATTATATTTCTTTTGAAATTGTCGCAACAGCTGTTTCGCTAACAGATGTTAGCAACTGATGTCACAATTGTTTATATTTCAAAAGAAATATAATCAATTGTGATTTTATTTAAACAGTCAACAAATTTTATTAACAACTCTCATAAGGGTAAGGCCACATCAAATTATTTTGATAGGTGGCTCGCTTGCTGTAAAGGGCACTAATGATTTGTAATTATAAAATTAGTGATCAAAAATTTATGAAATTCAAATGGAATATTTGCTATTGTTAAATCAGTCTGTCATTTTCGGACAGGCAGCGAGCGAGTCACCAACCGAAACACTTCGGTGTGGTTGTAGCCTTAGATTCCAAAAACTAGAATAAAGTTTAAATTCTCACATACAATATTATTAACTTGTATTGTAAATATGTATGTTTTATACCAGTTACCACCTTAAATTGAGTATTGAATGTCGGCCACACGAGGAGTCGGAGAAATCGACATGCATGCATGACACGATGTATGAATGTTGAGGAAGTGAGAGAAGGTATGTCAGGAAAGAAAAGTGTGGCAGTCCATTATTTCTGCCCACCCCTTCAGGGAAACTTTATTATTGTAATTGCTATGTTTAGAAATAGCATATGACTATGTGGAATGTCCCTCAGGTGGAACTAATGATGCATGATGGAACTGTCCGCGATCTCTGTTTCATCGAGGACACAAGCAACAAATCGAGTCTCCTCATCAGCGCTGGAGCCGGTGACTGTAAGATATATGTCACGGACTGCGCCACAGGAAACCCATTCCAGGTAAACTATCTTGTCTCATATTTTTCAACTTGTGTTATGCTGATGGTAAATATGAAGCAAGAATACTCCGTACTATATAGTCAAACAATTTGAGAGTGTGCATCTGCGATAAGGGGTACTACACTTACACCAAGAGACAGAAGTGGCGCCATAACTCGCACATTTGCTTTGGAATCCATCATCTTTTCTGCAACCACGTCCTCTCTCTTATTTCGACATCCGCCTGCCTGGCACTACATATACATCCTATTTATTGTTACTTGAACAATGATGTAAAACATCATAATATTAAATAATTAATACAAATGAAAACTTCTGTTTTATACAAATTTTATAATTGTTTATGGGAATGATATGTTTCACCTTTCTAAGGCATTATTAAATGTCAACATTTCATTCCTGTAAATTATAATAAAACTTCTAGAAAACGGACGTTTTCATTTGTATTAATTATATTATCAACCGTTATGATTGTGTCCGGTTTATAATAATAATGATTTTACATGCATTTTGGTTTCATGTTTATTTTCTATTTATCAATATAGGAAATGTAAATTGTGTATTTTTCAGTCACTGAGTGGGCACTCTGGACCGGTGCTGTCGCTGTGCAGCTGGGGCGGGGCGCTGTTTGCCAGTGGTTCTCAGGACCGCAGCGTGCGCCTGTGGGACCTCCGCACCGCCTCCTGCATCGCCCTCTTCACACCGCCCACTGCCATCGGGCCCCGGGTATTCCTTCACTTCTCTTGCTCATTTTTAATCACTCTTCAATAACATGCATACTCTGTGATGAGTTGACATTCGTATTAATTCTAGTATATCAATTTTAGTGCAGTAGTTACTTGATTATTCAGGATGGTTAAAAATAATATTCAGAAAAAAAAATTGGTACGAGCTTTGGTTGTTGTGAAAATTGTGATTCGCAAAGAGGTTATTTGGACTCCAGATAATTGAGAGTCTGCAGTATTTAATTTTTGTTAATTTAAAAATAATCTTAATGATGAAATAATTTTCTTTTTCTGAATTTTGTCGGACATAACAATTCATTTTTATGAGAATTTTAAATTATGTAATATTTGCTGCCTAAGAAACCTTATTGTTCTGTTCCTTAGAGCAACTATTTTTTGCATCTCCTGTAATTCCTGAAAATTCTGTAATTCCTGAAAAAATATATATATTGTGTATGAAGAGTGTCAACCCTGCATAGCGACGCATTTTGGTTGATCAACGAAGTTTAAATCAATGTAATATCTATAATTCTTGACCATATGTAACATCTTATTATTTCAACATGGTGGCAAGAGATGTAACTAAATATTTAAAATATTAGATTATTTAAAACAGTCAAACTTGGCTAGATATTAAGTGTTAAAGTACCGCATCCATAGATGTGAATTTTGTATGGCCGGCCTCCTTGGCACGGGATTATGGACCATCAAAAGACGGTTGCGGTATAGAACCAGTTAATTTCAGTAATTTATTTTTCAATGAACAGTATATCTACAAATCACGTCGCATATTAATCCATAAAATATATTATAATGTTAAAAATACTGATGATATCTGGGTTGTTTTCTAGGGTTCACCCGTGGGCAGCGTGAGCGTGGAGCCTTCGGGTCGTCTGCTAGTGTCGGGACACGAGGACGCGGCATGCGTGCTGTACGACGTGCGTGGCTCCCGCACTCTGCAGAGCTTCCGGCCACACGCACAGGATGTACGCTCGGTGCGATTCTCCCCAGCCGCCTACTACCTGCTCACCGCCAGCTACGACTCAAAGCTTATTCTAACGGATTTGCAAGGTACTATCATTATCAAAAATTATATATTTTATCTGCATCGGTCTGAAACCTGGCTGAAGTAAAAGACTCATTGTTTGCATTGAGTACAGGACCTTTGTGAATTTCCTGATGCATTCTTTCAACATACAGCATTACCATAAATATTTTATTGAATTTATCACTCAGACAGTAAATCCAAACAATAACTTCTTTGAAAAAAAGTCTGATGATCCCTTTATATTCAAATAATTTATATTTGGTGTTATGATGTATTTATTTTACCATCGTTATATATGTGTCACATTTTCTTGGGCCTTCCTCTATTTCTTGTTCTGTTTACACTGTTAACATTTACTTTCTTTAACATTCTAACTAACTAACCATCACGCCGTCTCTCCGAAGGGGTAGGCAGAAAAAATGGACTGCCACATTTTTCTTTCCTGACAAATTTCTCTCACTTTCTCAACATTCATACATCGTGTCATGCACGCGCGTCGATTTCTCTGACTCCTCACATGGCCGACATTCAATATTTGATTTATTTGATCGTGCCACGTTTTCCTCGGTCTTCCTCTATTTCTGGTTCCATTTACATCATTAACATATAATTTTTTTACCGTTCTTTCTTCATTCATTCTTTCCATATGTCCAAACCATCTTAATGATCCATTCATTATTTTGTTCATGACACCATCATTCGCACCGCATTCACTTCTTATATTTTCATTCGACACTCGTATCCACACATTCGTCTAAGAGATCTCATTTCTACTGCATTTATTCTACTTTCATCCTTCTTTTGCCAGTTCCATACCTAAGGGTTGGTAGAAAACACCATTGTGCACTGCCATTCTAGCTTTTTTGGATAGGTTTTTGTTTGCGATGACAACTTTAAGTGCACCATTCACTTTGTTGCCTGCCCCAACCCTTCTTTCAATATCCCTCTCCACTCGCCCATTTAACATTCTTTCTTCATTAATTCTTTCTATGTATTCAAATCATCTTAATTCACATTTGACATTTGTCAAATATAATTTATTTCTAAGAGACCTCATTTTTACTACATTTCTTCTACTTTCGTCTTTATGCTGGCTCCATGCTTTACTTCCATACTTAAAGGTCAGTACAAGAACACAGATTTATTATTGTTATCATTATTATAGGTGATTTGACAGTGGCTCTACCAAGCGTGGTTGTCGGACGTCATTCGGACAAGGCTATCTCGGGACGCTGGCACCCTCGAGACTTCTCCTTCCTGTCCACGTCGGCTGACAGGACGGCCACCCTGTGGGCCCTTCCACCGGCGTAGATGACTCTCATGCTGACTGGCACTCTTTAAATTATATATTTTTATTAATTGTTCATTGCGAAAAAATCTCCATCATTTTTTATTTGTGCTTTTTATGCATACATATTAACATGTATGATGCACTCTCAATATATTCATCAGTATCAAACATTATTTTTTAAATTAATTACACAAATTACTTAATTAATAATAATATGGATGCATTACCAGAGATGTGATATAGAAATGATCAATATTTAATTTTTTTATTTTCAGAATTATTTACGATACAAAAAAATTAAAGTCCACATTTAAAGTATGAAATAATATAAATGTAAAAAGTATTTAGTTTCATTTATTGATTTCAATATCGCACTCGATGATTTTGTTTTCCTTTGATGGAGATTGTTCTGTAAAAATGATAATTAATGTTGAATGTCGGTGTTTGTTCATCCTTACTCTCTTTGTATGCCCAATAATATTGTGCTGGTTTTTTTTACGCTTTACGTAAATTGGAAAGACTGAAGTGGTGTTTATTTTATTCAGTATTTTGGAAATATTCATTTCTTTTGGTGCTTTAAATGTTCTGTGGTATTAGTAAGCATGTAGGAATATAAAGCAAGGATTGATCAAAGCTAACCTTTCCTCGGCTAATTAACAAAAAATTTCTCTTATTAATTAGTATTATTTCACATGGTCTTTTGATTTGTGCTACGCGGTGACTTCTCGAGTATGCATTGCCAAACATTAATGAGTTTTTTCATAGATTGTACAGGGTGTCTCAAAAGAAAGTTTATATTTAGTGGATCAATTAAAAAAAAAAGTAAACGCATTATTGAAAAAAATTATATTAATTATTAAAGTACACAATTTGGGAATTTATTTTTGAATAATAATATCTTCCAAATGTAAACCCTCGCGTTCGAAGCACTCATTTAATCCAACAGTAAAATTTCTTATGACGGCTCGGCTGACTGATAATCGACAGACTGATCAACACTCCTCACGTTTTCTACTGTTCTTGATAATCTTGGCCGTCTGGATTTTGGTTTTTCCAGTGTTGTAATGGTCTCTTCAAGCTTTCTGACCCATTTTCGAATGAGAGGTATTCTTGGCACATCATTTAAGTGGCAAAAACCTCGAATATTGCAGAATCTTCTACGCGCTACAGTCGCGAATCACTATTTTTGTAAAACTCTCGCATGCACAACGTGCGATCCGCTCCGGAGAAACGCTTCATAGAGACTGAATTCCCAAGAGCCAGCCTAATTGACATACCCCGTGCGCCCCTCGGATTCATTGCGTTCACACAGTAAGCTAAACTAACATAAACTTTTTTTTAGAAACCCTGTATTTGGAATAATGTCTTTGAAGTCCATTTTATTTTATTTTTAACTTTAAATTTGTCAATTTTTTATTTAGTATAAATGATGTTTAACTGTGAAGGCTGGGGTCCGGCACACGAATGGGATAGTTGCGCCGTGCGTAAGTGCTTCGCCGACACGCGCAAATAATTTACACCAACACCCTGTTTTTGTTGTGTGAAACCTGTGCATTGCTTCTTATGTAATTTTACCCATTCTACGCCATTAATTGAACACAAAAGAAACAATGGTTAAGCCTCCTTAAGTCTGTATGATAGCTACTTGTAAATGTATGTTTCTTTTTTATACCTTACACTCAGTGTACCTTGTGGAGTCAATGTATCTGTCATAAAAGTATTATCTTGTATATTTATTATATGTATTTTATATTTCCATACAGAATATTATTATTTTATAATGTATATATTGAATAATATTTTTCTTTGGATTTTATCTATCTCAGTGGTTCTCATCTATGTATGTTAATTAAGATGCAATTAATAAATTTATTTCACGGTGATATTTTGACGATTAAAAGCTATATTCATTTTGAATTGTTGTGAATTATTTGTGAGATTTATTTGTAATGAAACGTTTTTTTTATATAAGAATACATAGCTACTAAATATTCAAATAAAACAAACAAAAAATCACTCAGAAAGCTAGATTTATTCCGTACTTACCTGGATGAAAAAATATTCATGCATTGCATAATTTGATATTAACTATCATTTCATTGATAACTTATTTCGGTACATTTTTTGCTCTATTTTATTGATTGATGCATAGCTGAGAATATTAGACACTTTATTAAAATATTTTTAGTAACATAGTTTCTAAACGCCCTATAATAGCGTGCTGACCATTTACACCTTTATGTTAAAATTAAATTTTATGTAAATAATGAAGACTTGCATAGAAGTCAACTTTTATCTGTATATTGTAGTTAGTTTAAATGTACACTTTGAAACCATTTGAGAACCACTGATCTATGTGATTTCTTAGTATAAAATACATTAATCATCACATTTTCCATCAATATTCCACCCCAGCTGGAAAAAGAATAAGAACTGTCGAAATATGTATAAATTATTGTCCACTGATAAAAAATAATGTCTTTCTTTATGTTTGATGATCAATTCTGAAGAACATTAATTGAAATTTCGTCATCTTTACTTTTATTTATAAAAAAAAAGTGTTATATGTATGTATAATATATACAGCATTTTAAAATATATTTTTTAAATAATTGCATTTAGGTCACGGATTACTTTTATTACTCTGTTTATTTTCAGTACTTACATGTATCAGTTGATAACACGAATAGCGCCATAAACATATTCTCCTTCAGAGGAACACCGAGGCCACATCTCACAGTCAGATCTGTGTTTTCTGCCATCACCCGTACCAATCACTTATATCTGCAGGTCCACCGTAAATTAATAAATATAAATATTAATAATGATATAACCATCTAATGTCCTCCTCCTAAGTCTTCCCTTATTAGGCCGCCCTATATAACATATCCTCATTCCCAGCAAAGTGACTTCCAAAAGGTGGGGGAGCAATAGCCTTCAGGTTGATACTTTCGAAAGAATATTTCCAAGAGTAGTAATATGACATAATAAGGGTGCTCTTCTTATTTCTTCATATTCTCCTCAAGTGGCACCTGTCCCTGGCCATCTTTCTCAATTCTGCAGGTTTATAAGGGAGTCCGAGTTCCGAGGCGACTGTTTTGTTGTTCGTAATAATAATGTGTTATTTTACCATACAGGGTGATTAACCCAGCGATGAACCCTTATCCTTTATCCACACATAGTAATCTACTGTAATGACGTCAGTGTCAATATTTGGAATTGTTTGTAGCAAATCTGATATTATCCACACTTTCATTTATAAAATTACCTATCAGTATTGATACTGTTTGACAAAAAGTAAAAGTAATCCGTGCTCAAACTAATGTATAAACCAGAGTGTATAAAAAATTTATGTATGACAACAAAGTTAATGCTTATAGTATAGAATTTGTTATTTTTGAAATATAATTGAAATTGTTTCTAAATGTGAATGTTAGCAATGTAATTATAATCTTTAACTGTTGTTAATGCCGTTGTAACCAGGATGTTGTATGTGTTGTCAATATTACATTCAAACCGTTTCAGCTTATTGTCGTACTATGAAGTTATTCTGTCAAAAATTAAAAAAAAATTGTTTATGTAATATAATTTATTACATTGAGTGTATTTGAAGAAAGTTGTATCATCAAAACATATCAATTGATAATATGTATAATAAAAAAACGGCCTCAGTAGCACAGTGGTAACATCACGGAATCTGATTGTTCCGGATTCGATACCCGATGCCTGTATTTACTTGAACTCTCACCTCACTGTCTAGTTAGAATACATGTCTGTTTCATGTTCAATATATTATTGTGATGCATAATAAACATTAATATTGGAGTTGCAATCAACAGTTCACAATTTTACATTACTTCCTTCAAAAGATTCAACATCTGATTAGATTATAGGTAGGTATCCAAATGAAACATCGAACAAGCTTTACATTTTTTCTATATTTTTTATATAATAGTATTAAACTATTTAATTTTTGGTTTACTTAGTTAACGGTGCATCGATTTCTTTAAATAATTATCTGTTATATGAACATCGAAACCAACATTGAAATTAAAAATATTATTTGTATTTATTTTAGCAAGTCTGGAGACCATTGGATTAATGTAAAATAAAAACTTTAATAGTCTTTGTTTAATATTGATGAATATGTCTATTTCATTAAGATATATTTTTAGGAGCTTCTGCTATTTCGTTATCAAATATCATTTTCTAATGCCCTAACAAATGGAAAAATGTCATTCACACAAAATAAAATAAAACTTATAGAAAGCAAGACATTATTATCAATATTAAATACTTAATATGGAGTTTTACATACTTTTTTTTAATAAACAATTAATTTGGTAATTCAGTAAGATTCTTATTGAAAAAAATAATTATTTTATTTTATTTGTCTCTCTACAATTATTTTATGCTTAATACTAATTTTTTTAATCCAAATTTTCTTCTTAAAACAATTGTATTCAGATTACGTATATTGATTTCTTGAATGTTGCAGATTAATTTGTCAAACGGTGCCATAGTTATTAATCTGCAGTACACCTATTTATTGAAACGTACTCAAATTTTTAGTTAAGAACTTGTCTTTCTCACAATTGTACATTAAAAAGTGAAATTTAATTCTATGATCAACAAAGTTTCCTTAGTGTTTGTAACCGACTGATTTAAAAAAAAAAATTCTGCAAGGTACATACCCAAACTTGTGTGACTTGATACATTTTGAAATTTTCATTTCAAATGACGGAGTCTATTTTTGTCTATTGTTTCTCAAATGTTTTTGAGTCCTTAAGATCTATTTGAATTTGTTAAATGTATATGCACACTTGCACTTATTGTCAGTTGTGAATTTTGTTATAGATAGTTTGTAAGAATAACTTTAATATACGTTGCTGTATTGACCAACTCTAATATGTGAAGATTTCACTTAAAATTAATGTTTAATATTACACACTACTTACCCTCAGTTACTACTTAAACCTGTAAATAATTTTTCTGATAAATTAATGAATTAAGCATTTTATATAATATAATAATAGACGGGAGGATGTTCACCAATAAAATGTATTTATATAACACTTTGTATTATTCATTTATATTTGTTCTACTATCTTCCGGATGTATGTGCTTTCCGTTTTGTATTGCGGATATAATTAAAGCGTTTGTTTATGTATATTGTGCGGTGTAATGCATACATATTTTTTAAGTTTATATTTACATGCTAGCGAGTAATTTTTTTTATTCAAATTTTTTTCATGTTGCATTAATTCAAATTGTTTTATTTGCATATATAACAGAAAATGTACTGCATATTTTGCGATTATTTTAGTGTATTTATAATTATTGTGTTGTTATATTAATGCGTTTCTTTATATATTTTTGCATTTACATATTGCTGTCTGTCCGAATGGACTGCCACACTGTTCTTCCTTGACATACTTTTCTCCTCCTCCTCAACATTCATCCATTGTATCACACACGCACGTCTATTTCTCCGACTCTTCGTGTGGCCAAAATTCAATATTTGATCGATTTAATCATGTCCTTTTTCCTCGGATGAGATTATCTGGTCTTGAGTGAAACTGTTTAAACATTTACACCGATTTTTATTCCAAATTCGATAATTAAAATATTTTCAGTACAGGATGTCCTTACACACAAATGTTTTCAATATGTTATTAATCACATTCTGTTTGGCTTTATATTTATGAGTATTTATTACTATTTTCAGAACCCTTTCGATTATTGCCCTCAAGGTTAATGTTTTTTTAATAGACCCTGTTAAAATTTAAGTTTTCTCTGTCAAACAGCGAGTGTTGAAAAACACGTACCGAATAAATGTTTGCGTAATTCATTATTTTTTTATTCTTGGATGTGATACTTTATGTAAGTAAAATTTTTGGCGATGTGGCAAATGAAATTTGTTGGTTTTGCTAGCAGCACACACACATAACTAGTATTGGCCACAGTTATTATAATTACACCCAGGAAACAAAAAATAATGCATTTATTAATTCCTTTCCCAATGTTTTCTAAATATAAATAACTTTTTTTTATATTATATTTGTTCTTGTGTATATTGCGATATATATTTAAATGTGTTTTACGTTTAATTTTCTTAAAGAACATGTATAATCCATCTAACCAAAATTTTAACTACTTTTTATCCATATAGCTCTCTACAAACACTATTACCGTTATTTATCAAATTCATGTTTGTTTGATAAATTGTATTTTTACAATAATATGACACACTTTTTAACTTTAAATTTACGAATACATTTTATTCAAATCCCATACAGTATAACAGTTAACCAAGATTTAAGTTTATTTTGAGATTTATATTAATGTGTATTAATAATATTAGTGTACGATTTCTTTAAGGAAACAAAAATGTTTTTTTTTTTCTTTAAACATAAAATATTATTTAAATTTACTAACCTTAATGATACACCGGGTGACTACAAACTGAGTATTTTTAAATCCCGCAGATTTAGTGTATTGATCATTTTTTAAACTATCTGACCAGATTCTCGTGAATCTTTTGGTTTGTAGTCACTGAATGTGTTTAGGATAAGAATGTGGATGCAATTTTTTGTGTAGATGGTTATTCTTAATATTATTCTATTTAATAAAGCACTAATAATCTATTCGGAGTGTTTCTTTTTAACTATCTACTTAGCGTTTTATTTTTTAGAGATGTTCTATCCAGGCGCTTTGAATTATGATTTGTAAGTTTTTTTAGCTCCCAAATGGAACAGAGATGACATTATTTAAGCAGGACCATTGCAAAGTATTTTAAATAAACGTAAGTATTTTATCACAAATATCCTGAAAGAATCCAGTTTAAACTTGACAGTTTTTAAAGCACTTCACAGAGGGGTACCAATTGTTGATAGCCCTAATTTGAGAAAATCTACACTTCAATCAGCAAATTCTTCAGCAATAGGCAGATAAGTTGAGCCAGAGCGTAGCTCCCGCACAAATTTCGAAGATCAGGCTTTCACAGTGGCAGTTACTTCCGTCTGGAATATGCCCCTAGTTCGCCTCAGATGCATTAATTGACAATCGGACTAATTTTAAATATATCTTTATAATCCATCTTTTCAAACATTGTCAAAGCGCCCTTGAGGTGAGTTACTCATGAAAACAGCATTCTACAAATTACCCTAATTATTATTATTGTAACACTAAAGTTTGATAATTATTGTATTCATTTAACACCCTATATGAATCACTATAAAAAAAAAAGGATTCACTAAATCGAATTAGAAAATAAAACTGATAAATAAGTATTTCAAAATAAACAGAGTTATTTTTGTGTGTATATTAATATTCTGATTTTCAACCAATTTTTAAAACCATATATTTTTTTTACAATACAATTCAACGTGCGTTGAATAATCTATCAAAAATAATTTATTTATCTAATTAATTCACTTCTTCTTCTCTCTATTCAAAATTTGAAATAGGTACCAGAAGATGGCAGCGAGCTGCCAAAACCGGCTGAAGACACAAATATTCTTCTCTTCTTCTTCCTCAGCCTATTCCCATCCATTCCTGGACAAAGGCCTCCTCCATTCGCTTCCATGACACTCTGTCCTGTGCAGACTGCATCCAGGTTATTTTGTCCCCCCCAGAATCCGCGGGACTGACTGTATTAGCACTGCGGGATTCTGAGCAATTTGCTTTACCCGTCTGGGGTAAACCTGTTTTAAAATTCGACATTTTCATCTTTGTTCGGAGGGAATTTTGGCATTTCCACACCACCCTTGCCATGCGGGTTGATGTGTAATATTTCCAGCCGCCCCTGACATGGGGAACAGACGCTGTTTGTAGCCACCCACTATTATTATTATTATTTTGTTGAATCGCTCTTTACATCATGACACCATGAGCCAAATCGATGTAAAGGGTATTGTAGCTATCATAGTGAGTCTCGTGACATGTGATAGGTAGCTAATCTATCGCCATTTTATTGTCACGTGAATCCTACACCAGAACATAGACAGTGTGACAATAACACTGCCTTCGCCGGGAATCGAACCTGGAACCTTCGGGGTGGCAGTCAATGCACTTACCACTCGGCCACGAAGGTCGTCTATGGATCAGACGCTACTGCTTGTTGGTCCACGGGAGGTATTTTTAGTTTCCCTCCTACCCTCCATATCTGGCGGGCCTTCCCCTATTTGCCACCTGGGGACGCGTCTTCTAGCGGTTACAGGCTCCGCCGAAGAGACACAAATATTAGTGGATTTTAACTAAATATACATTTTAACATTTTTTATTTATTTTCATTATACCACTTATTTAATGTAAGGCAGATGATTGTATCATAAATAAAATTAAAAAAGGATCCCTGAGATGGTTTGGACATTTGGAACGAATGGACTAGAGAAGAATGGTTAAAATGTTGTATACAAGCAGTGTGAGTGGAAAGAGAAGCCATGGAAGACCAAGGAAAGCATGGCATGACCAAATTAATCAAATACCGAAAAGTGGCCACAACCGAAGTCAGAAAAATCAGCGAGCGTGCATGTTACGCTGTATGAATGTGGAGGAAGCTTGAGAGGTGTGTCATGATAGAATAGTATGGCGGTCCATCCTCTCTGCCTACGCGTAATGGTCAATTAGTTAGTTAATTTTTTCTTTTATTTTTAATATTTACACATTTTACTTGGTTCCTTAACCCTTTGGTGTCGACACTTTTGGGATCATTTTAATCTATAAATGGTCTTTTAATTCTAAATATGATTATTTTATTAAATACATAAACATATCGTAGATAATATATAACAATACAAGCTCCAAATATTCAGCAGTAACTGCTGTACGAATGTGAGACTTGGAAATCTACCGCGGACGTTATTGGAAAAGTCCAGATGTTTATAAATAGGTGCCTTCGCTCAATATTCAAGATCTATTGGCCCCAAACAGCGTCAAATGCCGTTCTCTGGACCATGGCAGGCGAAAAGCCAATTAGAGAACAAGTCACTAGATGCAAATGCCAGTGGATCGGTCACACTTTGAGACGGAACCCAGCCTGCATCGCTCGGGACGCACTAGGGTAGACCTAGAGCCACCTGGAGAAGAGCCCTGAGGGACGAGGTTAAAGCAGCAGGCCTCACTTGGGATGATGTTAGGCATCAGGTAGCGATAGAGTCGGGTGGAGAAGGTTCCTTAAGGCCCTATGCACCACGGAGGTGTGACAGGACAAAAAGAAGAAGATGAAGATAATATGTACCACTGACTCACTCCCTCAGACTTTGTCTAAAATTTATACAATTCTTTTATAATTCATGGCTTCAATCTGTCGGATTTGGCATTTCCCGCTGGTGTTGCAAAAGCCGATATATCGGATTTTGGCAACCAAAAGGTGAAAGTAATTTAACTACAAGTACATTTTATATTATCTAATTAGATTCTCTTGAAATAAACTACAATATTTTTCTCAATTATCCCTAACCTAGGTGGTGATCTAAAAACGGAATGTTTGGCTTCTGATCCAGAGGACTTGGACACAACCCGATTTCATTTTTATTGAACATTTTTTTTAAATTCTAATATAATTTATTTAAATACCCACTTCAAAATATATTTATACGTATATAGAGAAATGCTTCAATAATCATTTCATATTAGGGATACATACACTATTTTCATTGTATTCTCCATTATTCGAACTGTTTAACTATATTTTATATAACATGTTTAACTATAATATTTTCGACATTTAACTGATCTATTTGATACGCCATTTGAATCATTTGTAATTTATTTATGTGTTTTGCAAATATGTATTTACATATTTTCGTTATTAGCGTATAAATACGCTTCGTGTGTGGCACCTACTATATCGCGGAACAAGCAGTAGGACCTACGCAGAAACCACACGAAGAAGAAGATATAACCAGTTTAGACATTGGGTTGTTCTTTCCGAAATATTACCATTACAGTGTGATCATAGCGAGTGTCGATGATGGAATGATGTCAATCTGGTGTCAAAATTAAGAGAAATAGTTTATCGAAACATTAGTAATCAGGTATTTTAAGGTTTTCTTTATAATATGTTCCATTTTCAATCCGCTAGAATACGTCCCAACATTTTTAATGTGCAAACATGCACAGCTAGAACGTTTCGAAAATGTCAAAACATTTTCGTTAATGCGGGATATCGGGGCCGAAACAATAAAATATGGTCTTTAATTATAGAAAAATACGTTAATTTGACGTTTAAACGAGGTTCCAGTATCTAAATAACAGGTAGTTGAATATCGGTGTTGACTTTTTCATAGAACATTGTTTGTGTTATTTTATTGAAGTGTTATGAATGAAGAAGCGCTGTTATCTCGCGCTGTGGAGGAGAGGGAGAATCTCTTCAGCCGCTATGCCCGCGGCAGGGAGAACCCGGGCGACATAGACCCCTGGGAGGACCCTGGGAATGAGGTGTACCAGTGTGACAGGTATGCTCCATTAGTATTTATTTACTCACATATAACCTTTGACATGTCCAATGATTAAAAACTGTTTTGCAATTTAAATGCGAAAACCCGTTTATTGTTCCATTCTACAGATTGTACTTTATGATTATGTCAAGTTTTGACTTTTATATAATTTTTATAAGCGTGTCATCAAACATTAGTACAGTAATTTAGGGCGGGTGCTGCTTTCCAGAGTGAATTTTAAATCACTTTATACGAGATATTTAATTTCACAGTTAAAGATACGCATTCCGAGCTCTAATATGTACGTAGAACAAAATTAATAGGTCATGGAGCCCATTGTAAAAAAATATGTGTCAAGTGAGTGAACTTCTTATCTTCATTTTCCCATCATGCCCTTGAGGTTGTACAATTCTTTGTATTTCAATGGTGTGCTCTAAATGTAGTCACACCCCATTAGCTGACACTTACATACTCTCTCTCGTATTCCAATCCTCGACCTTTGAAATTAAAAGCAGTTGTATTTTACCTATAGCTAATATGTTGATTATGACTGGTGGTTTGTCAAACTCTTTCTGTAGTTATGGAAAGTTAAGAATTGAAAGATTGCTGTGATTTATTATGCAAATTATGTTTGTACTATTGCGATTAGTTCTTATGCAAAGAAGTCATTTATAATGAATTTTAAGTGGAAATAGCAGAAATGGAAATATTTTAAGATTTTTAATAAACTACTTTAAAAATCAATTAAATACATCTGTTTCTACAATTACTACACAACAAATTTGGTTCATTTTTTATCCTTTTTAAAAACTCTTAAATTTACCATATCGTTTTGAAGAAACATAAGAATGTGGATGGTTGAACTAAGGTCAAAACTAATTTTTTCCATGGTTTCCTCAGCTGTGAGGCAAATGTCAGAACATATATAGATAGCCCATGAACCACAGAGCTTGACTGAGTCAGCTCAGTAGACTTTAAATTAAATATAAAATACAGAAATAAAATTTAATAAAAATCAGTAATATCCTTGAAATAAACACCAGCAAGGATAATATTAAAAGAAACTAATTCAGGAATAAAAACTAAGAACAAAAGCTAGCCAATTCCAGTTAAATATAATTTGGATTCTATATACAGCCTTCTGGCAAACTAGTTAACCTCCACTATTAATATATAAAATGTTCAGTTCTGAACAATATTGTTTTGGAAACCATTTTACTTTCAATAAATTGAATATATATATATATATTTTTTTTAAAAGACTAATATCAAGGATTTACATCAATGATATTAGAGTTTATTTTACAATCTTCAATGTGAGCAGAAAATAGCTCATTATTATGAAGAAGGAATCTGGTCGTGTCCAGGCTTGAACCCATGTCCCCTGGACCAGGAGCCAAGCGAAAAGTATTACACATTGAATATAAATCTATTGTGTTTACGGTATCCATCATCTTTATTAAAAGTGTCGTAAATGTAATCTTCTTTAAAGTTACTGGCGTCACCTCGAGTGCATGGAGAGGAGAATCGTTTATTATAAGTTAAATTTTATGTGTCTTTTATTAACCCTTTTGTTTCCGCCACTTTTGAGATTAATATGCCAAAATTGCTGCGATATTAGAGAAAGTAATTCAATATTAAGATGTGTTATATAATTTCCAAACAGTCTGTATAATAAATCTTTTAATTTATCGAAATTAAAACAAATCTATTTTATATTTCGTCGGCATCTTTGATATGAACACCTCCAACTAGCACGTGTTCATGAGACAAAAACTTATGACTTTAGTTTTGAACGCACGGTGTAAAAAAAGTGCACAGCCAGCAGCCACCATTCTTACGACTACCGTCAAATTTGTAAGCCGTGCCGTTAATTTAATTTTATCTCGGCGCGCAAAAAATATTCCCAGCCGAGTCGAGACATTACGAGTAATGTAAAATAAATGAAATTTTCGTATCCAGCATTCACTTTGTGGTTATATAAAATAAAAACAAAGTACAGTGTATAATAAATGTATGTGATCTAGATAAAATTGACAGACATGAGACCCTTAGTACACTGTTCTTTTTTACGCCGTGCCCATTAACTACAAAATAACACCACTTATCTTTTACATTTAATGAAATCTTTAATTTTTAAATATGCTTTTTTTTATTAAAAATATATTCAAATGTAGCACTGACTCACTCCCTCACACTGTCTAAATTGTATATGATTCTTTTATAAATCATGGCTTCCATCCGTCGGATTCGACACTTCTCACTAGTGTAGCGAAAGCCGATATATCGGATTTTGGCAACTAAAGGGTTCATATGTGACACAGTTTGCACATAATGCGACAGCTTAATTTTTTTGGAAAAATATTGTTATCCCAGAATACACGCAAACCCGGAGACTTCTTTCGTGTGTGACGGTTCTTTAAGTACACTAATATATTTATCAAAGAGCAATCCATCACACTTCACTAAAGTTATGAAGAATAAATGTCACAACTGAGAAGTTCTTCTCAGGCCTTATTATGATAATTTATAACTAACCGTCATTATAAATTAAAACCATATTATATATGAAATGAAATATTGTTTTTTTTCTACTCAAATGTACTCTGCATTTGTACATCACTGACCAATTCACGTGATTATTCAATTTACTCCAATAATGTATATAATCGAGCATAAATATATATATTTTTAAATAATTAAATAAACCATGTTTTTCAATAATTAATTCCGATTTTGTCTTTATTTCGATAGCGACCGGTTTTGCCAGGCTGGCTGGCATAGACGGAGCCTTGCGAAACCGATCGATGTTGAAATAAAGGCAAAAGTGGAAGTAGTTATTAAAAAACATTGTTTTATTTCATTATTATTTCAAATGAACTTCCTTCAAGAGATTTCAGTAAAATCATTAGATAATTTTTATTTGTCGTTGATTCTTACGTCTTTTTATTTATGTAAATATCTGAAACTGCGTCATCCATCATTCAACCCTGAACATATTTATAATGAATACATTTTCATAAGTAAAAAACCATTAAAAACATCAATGTGTTTAACTACTCTTAACATTTTTCTTTGCAAACTGATCTCACTCAATTTGTGACCTACAACTATGTATATAATTTTATACTTGGGGTGCATTCAATATACGGTCTCTTAAAATGTACACAACTCGAGGCAAGTATCAATAGAAATGTCAAACTATTCTCTTAATTTTAGATTCACAAAACAATATATGATCTATTGATGCAAAACAATTTTGATTTTGACATCTCATTACTGAGGGTGGTGATCCATGGAGCCCATGGCTTAAATAAAACGGCTCCAATCCTCTGTATTTCGTGCAGGAGATCTGCCTCTACTTCTTTTGCCTGGAACACTTTCTGTGACAATACTGTTACCCAGCTCCCATAGATTATCACGGGAGAGTAGTGCTTCATTCAAAAACATTAAATTAAGTTACAATTTATTAAAATTATTTAAAGTAAATAATTAGACATCTGGAATACGTTTTGAACAGTTCAATTGACGTGAGGAAAGAGTACACTCAAGCTTATGATTGTGTCTTCCTCTTCTTCATCTTTTCAGCCAATTTTACTCCACTGCTGGATATAGGCCTCTTCTAAATTATGATTGTGTGATACTTGTAATTCTCTAATTGTATTATTATAAATTATTTATTGTTCTACGCGTTGACGATGAGATTCATTCTTAGCGACTTCCTTATTTTCTTTCTTATTCAATGGCTGTGGTGATATGCAGTATTATAAAAAAATATCTTGATAACGAGTATCAAGGTAATCCTTTTTTTAGATTCTGTTTAATTGGGGGGTTTTATGAATATACTATGTGTTGATAGCGTGAAGATATACAGCCAGTGGATTTCACTTTGGATTGGATCTCAATGGTTCTGATTAACCAGAACACGGCAATATATAGTAAAAAGTGAAACTAGGTGTGAAAGTTCAAGCTCAGTTCCAATTTAGTGGAATCCACTGTGTGTAAAATAAATGTATAATTTAAGCAAACAGCATAGCAGATAGCGAAAACCTTACCCACCGGTAATGCTAATAGCTTGTAGAATTATTCACATGATTGTAACTTTGTGTGTGTATTGCGACTCGCCCTGTGTGTTATACTCAATTTAAATATGACAATATGTTTGTGTTTTAGAATATTTACACATTGTTTTTTACAGATATGGTTTCATGCAAGGCCAAAATTTAGGAAAGAAAAATGATTCCAAGGACATCAGAAACAAAGAACACGAAATGCAAAGAATTAAAAAATGGTTGAAAATGTTAAAAGCCTGGAACAATGCCACCACAATAGACAAATTAGAGCGTCGGATATTCAAAGGTGTCCCCAATTCCCTGAGGCCGCAAGTCTGGTGCAAGCTACTCGACTTGAATAGGGTAAAAGGAGAGAATAAACGAAAATATGACGAAATGCTCAAACTGGCTCGCTCGTGGTCCACTGACGCCCGGCAGATAGACTCGGACGTGAACAGGCAGTTCCGGGACCACGTCAATTACCGCGAGCGCTACTCTCTCAAGCAGCAGTCCCTGTTCAACGTGTTGTGTGCCTACGCCATGTACAACAGCGAGGTCGGCTACTGCCAGGGCATGTCGGGGCTGGCGGGCGTGCTGCTCATGTACATGGACGAGGAAGAAGCTTTCTGGGCATTGTGCGTGCTCTTCAAGGACCCCAAATATGCCATGCATGGCCTCTACATAGAGGGCTTCCCAAAGCTAACACGATTTTTAGAACATCATGATAAAGTGATCACAAAATTTATGCCCAAACTGAAACATCATTTTGATAGATTTGGTCTTGATGCAATTTTGTATTCCTTGAAATGGTTTTTTGTTTGTTTTGTTGAACGAGTACCATTCAGTCTCTGTCTCCGAGTGTGGGATCTGTACTTGGTGTACGGGGAACGGGTGATAACTGCAATGGCGTTTACCGTGTTGAGAATGCACAAAAAAGCAATATTAAAATTGAATGATATGGACTCCATTGTTCAGTACATACAGGTGAGGTCCCATTGATTATCTATCCTTTAGGTTCCACGTACTGCAAAATTTGTTCATTGTGATTATGTTTGTAGCTTCATGTGTTTAAATCTTGTGATCAGAATATTTTTTATTGACAAGAGAATTTCAATAGGTAACCATTTGTGATAGTGGGTAGTGTCTTTTCTCAGTTCAATATGTTTTCATTAGTTTCCTCTAGGGAAGAAAACAATTTGTCTCTTATGAAATTTTTTAATCGGAACCTTTTCTTGTCAACTCGGGGGTGCCACAGGATTTAAACCTTGGCCCGCTCCTCTTCATAAATGATATTGTGAAGGTGATAAACTTCTCATGATTTCTTTTATTTGTCGATGGTTTGAAATTTTTCCTAGAAATTAGCAATCTTGGCCATTGTCTATGCCTTCATTTGGATATAGATAATATTGTTAACTGGAGTTCAGTAATCACATGCATTTAATATATCTAAGTGCGTTATGTTATCTTTTCTGAGAGCATTGAAAACTATGATAACTGTGACAGCACAAGCGTCGATTGTTTTACCTACCCACCTCCAGAACCAACCTGCCTCTGGTGACTCTGGAGGGAAAAGGTCTGCTGGTCGCGATCTCCTTGGAGTTTGACGTCTTTCATATTAGTAAAAGTACATTCAGAAGAAATATACTTTTGACTTTAAAGAGTATATTGCCTTCCTAAAGTCTTAAATATCTTGCGTTCCTGGTATTTTACCTGTTCTCAAATGGATGCATTAAACTTTATATATGTTTGTAATGTCTTTTGATAAAATAAACTGATTTGATTTGATGAATTATAAAATTTATATTGAAAATATTTGCAGTCTCATATAATACATAGTTATCAAAACTATAAAACATTAATTAGTTTATAAATGTGATGTGTTTTTTTTTTCAGGTCAAGTTATTTAAAGATTTTGGTTACACAGATGACATTGTCATTCAAAATTTGGAGAACAATATGAAAGAACTCAGAAGAGCAAAGCTGGACCACCCGGGGCCCCCGCCGCCAGAGGAACTCCCGCAACGCGTGTTTGGGCAGTTTGTGGAGCCCGATGTGCGGCGCAAGATCGGCACGCGCGCAGAGCACTTCTCTGAGGCTGAGAAGAAAGTTCGTGCCAGCGTGCTTCTCAGGTTTACCTCACTTCTATTTTGCGTTGATCTGCATCTATACTGTGTTATGAATTGTCCTTTAATACTTATTTTCTCTTCGCAATACTTTATCTTAATTCATGTATTATGAATTGTCAGCCTTGCTCTCTCCCCATTTAAAATGGAAGTAGTATGAATCATATAAAAATGACGAATTATATTTATGAATTAAAACACTGTTTTTTTCACTTTTGAGTTTATTTTTCTCGACATGTTTCGTAGGCTTACACCTTCATCACCGGGAGAACGATATAAAATTTTATTCGTTCTCCCTATCTATCGTTTTTAGTTGAAAAAAATAAACTCAAAAGTGGAAAAAAACAGTGTTTGATTCATAAAAATTCATCATTATTGAATTCCAGTGTTAACGCTTTAAGTTTATCTAAAATTAAAATACTGTTTTTTTTACACCATCATCAGGAGAACGCTAGTCAAATCTTGGTTAATATCATTCTCCCGTTGATGAAGGTGTTAAACATTTGAAACATACCGAGAAAAATATTTTTTTAAGTTGAAAAAACAGTGTTTTAATTCATAAAAAAATTCATCATTATGGAATTCCACATTGTTAACGCTTTAAGTTTATCAACCACAAAAAAAAAGTTAATTTAACTTGGTTCATTTGAATATAAAGTATGTTGATCACTGGAATAAAAATATCTCATTTTAATTATACACAAGTTTTAATAGAATAATAAAATAAGGATATGCATAGTATTCAATGTAGTGTGTAACCAAGATTGTATTCAGTATATTTAACAATAATTGTAAAAAAAAGTCTCAGGAGTCTTATGATAAAGGATGTTTATTTGCATATTCTATTTTCCTTTTCTTCCATTTGCATGCCAACAGACTCGCAAATGATTTTAAATTAACCTATTTCTATTTCATTGTTATGAGAGCAATCTTTGTAAGTAGGCCTCACTGAGAAGGTTGGAGCATTTGAATTTTTTTTTCTTTCATCATTTCGCCCGAGCAACTGATTTGAAAATATTCTACTTATCATATGATGGTGGTTATGTGGTCACATTGGAGTGCTGAAGGCAGGGCACTGAGTCATTCTGAATTATAAACGTCAAGATAACATATCGACAGTACTCGAAATAATGTTTACTTTGAATTTGTTTGATTTTCGATTTTGTTAATTCTTAACTAACTAACTAACTAACCATCACGCCGTCTCCCCGAAGGGGTAGGCAGAAAGAATGGACTGCCACACCTTTCTTTCCTGACATATTTCTCTCGCTTCCTCAACATTCATACATCGTGTCATGCACGCGCGTCGATTTCTCTGACTCCTCACATGACCGACATTCAATATTTGATGTATTTGATCGTGCCACGTTTTCCTCGGTCTTCCTCTATTTCTGTTACCATTTACATCATTAACATATAATTTTTTTACCATTCTTTCTTCATTCATTCTTTCCATATGTCCAAACCATCTTAATGATCCTTTCATTATTTTGTTCATGACACCATCATTCGCACCGCATTCACTTCTTATATTTTCATTCGACACTCTGTCATACACAGAATATCCACACATTCGTCTAAGAGATCTCATTTCTACTGCATTTATTCTACTTTCATCCTTCCTTTGCCAGTTCCATGCTTCGCTTCCATACATAAGGGTCGGTAGAAGAACACCATTGTGCACTGCCATTCTAGCTTTTTTGGATAGGTTTTTGTTTGCGATGACAACTTTAAGTGCACCATTCACTTTGTTGCCTGCCCCAACCCTTCTTTCAATATCCCTCTCCACTCTCCCATCTCTTGTAAACATACTACCTAAATACACAAACTCAACTACTTGCTCCAAGTTTTCACCATTCACGCTAATGTTGCAGACTGTCGTGGTTTCTTCCTTTTCAAAAATCATTACCTTGGACTTATTAACTTGTTAATTCTTAATTACTATATTTAATTTATATAAAGTACCCTATAAGCTACCTCATTTTGCATTGATTGGTCCAGAATAGAGAACACTGAGTTATTAATCCGTGAATTTTACTCAGATTCTTATAAATATCAACTAATTTTTTTTTGTCTAGTTTGAAGATTCCAAATTTCACATTAGAATAAATAAAAATAAAAATAAATATACACACATGTTTTTAGAAATCAAATTCTTTGCCATTTTTACCTCGCATTGGGAAGTGTACATATACAATTTCCAACAAGGGTTGAAAAATATATCTTGTAAAAAATATTGATTTTCTCATATTTATATTTCATTGAAATAATAGGAAGATTTTTTTATATTTTTATTATATCATTACAGAAGAGAAAAGAATGCTGCGGAGATGGATGAACTTCTTCCATCCCAAAATGAACTCTCGGGTAAGTAACTTATTGAGCCAGTATTGGCATCTATCTATGGCCATAAAACTGAGTTTTAACCTCCTTCATCCAACCTGCTCGATCCTGCTCCTTTTGCTCCCAGCGGTCCGTTTCCCCCAACCTACCCAGATCGACCAGAACATTATCCTTTAGACGCTGTCTAGGCCTTCCTAGAGATCTTACTCTAGGTGGTCTTGCCGCTGGTCTCTCCGACTTGGCTTACATGTCCAATCCATGCTAGGGGATCGGATCTCGTGGTGCTCTTTACAAAGAACTGTTGGGACATGTTACGAATCTATTGGTTGCCCCTATCCCTCCAAGTTCCCACTGCAACACAAGGTCTGGGTCTCTGGATCATTCTTAGGATCCTATTCTCAAACCAGTAGATACTTTGTTCTTTGAGAGTCATTGTCCATGACTCGGAACCATGTCATCACTGGCTTAATGATGGTGTCATAAATATGCAGCTTGGTGTTTCTGGATACAAGCTTGGATTTTGGGAACGTCTTCAAGGAGGCTGTAGCATGTAGACCTTTTTGAATCCTGTATTCCAACTATGCGTGCATATCATTAGCTTCTGTCATGACCGTACCGAGATAAGTGAACTATCTTTTCAACTTGCTCAAGTTTATCTACCTCCATGCAAATATCTCAGTGGTAAGGCTAGACTATTATTCTTCCTGGAAACACACTTGGTCTTATTACTCACAAATCAATTCCAGCTATTGTATTCATTAACTTTGAGTACATTTCTATTATATCATCTGTTCTATCACCAGTCAACACCAAATTGTATGCATAGCCAAAAACATTGTGAGTACCACCAATAGTACTGCCCAGTTCCATTTGTTGAACACTTCTCACCACTTTCTCTAAAGCAATTTTTTGGGAGAGAGGAGAGGGTTGAAGGACGGTGGAAGTTTGCATGGTTTGTTAACCCCACATATTAAATCACATGGGGGAAATGAGGTCACCCTGTCTCAGGCCAAATTTTATTTTATATTTATATACTATACATCCAATGTTCATGACTTCTCAATTTATATTAACTTGTATACAATACATTTTAGGGGTCCGAAGTCGCGAAGAAGAGACTGGGTCTGTCCTCGGTTCACGGAGGTCTCTAGCAGACACATCTGTCACTTCCACAGCAGATCTCTCGGCCTTCTCCAGCACCCGCTCACACGCCCCCGACAACTCTCTCGATACGCACAGCAACGTTTCGGATGACGACGACGATGACTCTGGATCTGTCAGGTGCCAAACTTACTTTCAATATTACTGTTCCGTTACCACTCGCAGATATTATCCCTGTCATAAATCTAAAATAAATTGTTTGATGGTGTCAGGTCTGGTGTGGTGGTGGGGCGTGCAGATGTTGTGCGCATCCACGTGCCGTATTGCGAACCGGCAGTGCCGCCCTCGTCGCTGGCACTCGGCTCCAATACGATCCGCATCCAGGTGGGACCGGAGGACCTGTCCACGCCACTCGTACACCACGGCCGCATCCAGCACTTCCTGGACCTGACCTAACTAGTCCAACTCGACGTCGATCCCCCCCACAATACTCCACACTCAGTATTTTGCGAGCTGCTGCCTTTGACACAGTGAGTTCCGTAATGCGAGGTGATGTTTTTCAAATACCGTTAGTTATATTATTGGATGTTCTTTTAATGATTCTGTAACTCTCACTTAATTTTTGTTTTTAATGACTGTTTTTGAATTAATGTTCAATCCCCTCTGAGCTCAGATCACGTGTGCTCTTCGTGTGATCTAGCGAATGCATTATTATATTATTTTATCAATTAAGATCAGTTATTAGTTTAATTTGTAAGATATTATTTTTGATGAAATAACTTTCATTATGCTGTAGTCGTAGTGAATCTCCCTGTTGTCCATTCAAACTGTGTCTCCCGCAGCGGTGTGCACTCGGGTTGCCAATATTTCCATATTTTTAATCCTCCTTTAAAAATGGAATCCTCTAATTTTTTTTTTGTACAAAGTAATCAAGTTCAGTTTTATTTTATCAATCGATTTAATATATTGAAAGCTTTATTCTCTCCTTTTCGAATCTGTAATATAGGTAATACTCCTTTTTTTACGAGCTTGTCTAATTTGACTGACCTTATTATTAATGTTTTGTTTTAATCATCGGTATGCGAAAGTTGAGATCTTGAAAACATTTATTTAGCTTAAGTGTAGTGTAATGTAGCTGAATACACATAGGGAGTAGACCACTCAAACATACCCAGAACGTGTGTAGTTACGTATGTGAGCTTCCGGATATAAGAACATGAATCTACCGATTTTCCTGATAAATCTTTCCACGCGTGTGAAGTAACGTTGAGAAGGATGTCGGCCTCAGATCCAGGGACGGGCAAGTCTTCAAGTGTTGTACTGACCTTGTCAATTTTAAATGTGATGCTTTAAATTTTCGTCCGCCTCGGTTTTTGTGATGCCACCGGGACTAAGACCGTAGAATAATTTTATGTTGTTTGAAGAACACTTTTAAAGGGTATGGTGGGGCATGTATATTTCCCACACTTTGAAGAAGTATAAAAAAATAACATAGGTATCCATCTGCATTATTATTAGATGTCGGTCATGGATGTTTACCAATCCAATGGGTTTTGAAAACAACAGAACCTATCTACCAAATACGATATATCTACCGATCCTTGCTAATCCATAAGTGCATATAGCACCTCTTCAAAATGTGGGATGCCTTCTTCTCCTGTATTTCAATAGACAGGACACTTCCATTGTATTTTATTGTATATTTTTATTTGCGTCCACGTTGTTGTGGATTTATTTTCATCAATTTGATAATCATTCATTTTTAAAATGTTAATAACATATTTCCAAAAGGTGTAACCAGGACATATGTGTGATAGGCTAAAACTCTTTGAATAGATTCTGTACATTGTATTATAAACATGTTGCTTATTATAGTTCCGTAATAGTAACGCGTGATAAGTGTCGTTCAGTAGAGAATATTTTAGGTAACTCCTATAAAAAATTTAAGGGTGTTTTTAGTATCATTTTCCTTTCATTAGATTAAGATACCGCACTGTTTTGGTGATGTTTTATATGAAATATTGTGTTGGATTGCTTTTAATTCTTTTAAATAAATATTTTGTCGCCTAGGTCCATCGTCATTACAAAATTTATTATGAATTCACCACAATTGTGATATTCAAATCAATTGTTTGTGATGAAATAGTTATTTAGTTGTTAACCTTACTGTTCGTTAACTTATCCTGTATACGGCAGGAGTCACCAGTCTTCCTAAAATAGTGATATTCTTGGAGTGGATACTCTAATAGATGTTTTTAACATTTTAAATTCAGATGAGTTCTTTCAAACAACAGATATCAGTTAGTTTACTTTCAGGTTCTTTTTATGTTCAATGACATTTATGACATATTATGAAGACCTGCGTGGCAGATTGGCAACAGCTATGACTGCCACACCGAAGATCTCTGGTTTGATTCTCGGCGATAACAGTGTGATTCTCACACTGTCTTTGGTTTGGTGTAGAATTTTCATGACAATAAAATGGTGATAGATTATCTACCTATCACTTGTTGTGAGAATCAATATAATAGCTATTTTAATTTGACTCACGCTGTAATGGTGTAAGGAGCTTTTCAACAAAATAATAATAATATGTATTGTAACAAAATAATGGATACCTAAATATATATTGAAAGTGCTAAATTGAAAATTTGGGTAACGTTTTATTGTTTTGGGAAGATCCTAAAAACACCCTCCTGCTGTAAAATAATCATTATTAAATGTGTATTGACACTGTTCATAAAGATGTAATATTTGTTTTTAGAGAGTGACGACTTTTCCTTGTAGATAATCCTGATACTAATGCAGTACCGGCCCGGCCCAACAATATCATTTAATGAGTTTACTGAAGTTGCTCTAATTTGCTTAATAATTAGTGCTTCGGTGTATGTTCATGTACTTATACCCTTGTTTCAAAGAGGTAAAGTTTACAGGTGACGTCTGTATATAATATCCGATATTATAAACGTGTTTTTAGACGTGATCTCCGCCTATCTCGGGTTGATACCAGCCGAATGTTAACATACCTTAAATCAGTATTTGTATAAATGTATTTTATTTAAGCAAAAAGTATTTTATTATGTAAAATTATTTTAACCGTCCTATGCATATGAACGTACATGATACGCACACTTTGACTGTAGCATTCCGCGCTATCCCGTATCTCGTGCGCATTAGGGATACACACGTGTCCCAACAATACTTGAATACAACTCTTCACAAGTATGATAGTTCTTCAAGGGCAGAAACTTACCCCCAGAAAGGACGGTTAAAGTTGCTTCAGTACTTGGATAATGTGAAGATATTTAGTTCCCTGCTCATTAATTTCACTTTCCCCTTCTCATGTTTTTGTTCATTTGGGCTGGCCCTCCTGTAGTCAAGTATCACACACTGTTTGATCGTGATTATCTGTTCACAGTGGACTCTGCCTCTCGATGAAGTGAGAATATAAAATGAACAGTTTCAATCATAATTTTGTTGTGTTTGAGGCACGGCTAAACCGTAGAGTAAAATATATTTTTTATGGAATAATCATTTAATTTGGAAGAGTTTAAAGAGCTTAAATTGTATATTTATTGTTTCTTGAACGAAAATATCTGTTTAATAGAAGTTTTTACGACATTGTTAAATATTTGATAATGGCAAGGCGAAACACGTCATTTTCATAAAATAAAATAAAACTTCTAGAAAACGGTATTTTGGTATTAATTACAAATTATGTACTAACGTGTATCACATAGCAATTGTCTTCTCTTATCGAGCTGAATGTTTTAATAAAAGTGTATATAAATGTAACTATAATAGTAAACTTGAAAATAACACTCATTTGTGAAATGTAACTCAAATCTTTTTAATAGGAAGTACCATTTGCATTGCTTGTGATAAGAACTTCCTGCTTCTGAGCAAACGTGATGCGGCATTTTGGGGAATCTCTCTGATGCCATCTCGCATATGTCATATGTGTGCATATCATAATATCAAATAGATAATTGAATATTTTTGGCAATAATTAAATACTTGGCTTTATACAAAGTTGAGTTATCGGGGAAAATATTTTTTATATTGTAAAAAGAAAATTCAGACAATTGTTTGGTTGCTTGGTAGTAATCAAAGCTTTTTTGGCGTACTCACCACAATGTACAGTGTGATAAAATAGTGACATTTTTGTAAAATTAAAATAATTTGTGTTTAATTGCTGTGGGAAAAATTAGTATGAACCTCTTTCAGTTCTTTGGTGCTGCTTGTCCAATGTTTCCCTAATGTTGTGGTGTGCCGCCCGCTCCGGCAATAGTGGCTACCCTACCCGTTAGAATACATATTATTTACTACCTTATGGAAAGTTTATTGGAATTAATTAGAGTGATCAACCGGACTTGACCATTTGAAAGAGGCCGCAGAATCTAATCTCTTTTCCTGCAAAAGTTGACTGGGTTGTATTGTCTGACGATGTGTTCTAATAGTGAAAATTATCTATTTTAAATGTAGCAAATAATGAATTATCGCTCATTGGTTATTGTATGATATTTAAAACATTGTTAAAGCTATTTGAAATTTGTAAAAATTTTAATGTTAAGCAATAAACAGATCAAATATATATTCATCCGTGTGTGTATCCATCTTTGGCATGAATAGTATTATATTATTGTTTTATCTTGAATTAAAATGGATATTTGTGACGGTAACAAATCAATGAAATATGTAGTTGCTAATATGATTATTTTCAAAGGACGCATCAATAATATAATGGCATAAATAATATATACATATTTTTTGAATATTTTCGCCATTATCATAAGTCATATTTTTTACTTTCCATGTTTGCGTGTTATTTCATGTGTTCCAAAATAATGTATACGTGTTTTGATATAATGTTAATGGTTCAATAAATACGGATTGCTCCCAAGGAAATGTGAAAGTGGAATAAGATTGATGAAAGGCAACAATTCACCCCTAAAGCATAATCACGTGATCTGACCCGGGTCTTACCTCCCATGGGGACTGTTGATGTCTCAATCAATTCTTACTAATGCATGCGATCATATCGCACCGTGACTGTAAAACCGAGATAAGTGCAAATATAAATTTTGGAGATATGGGAGTTTAAAGACTTCATATTGCTTGGAAAAACTGATTTTTTTTTAATAAACCAATGATTTTTGGTTTATAGGTATATTACTATAAACCGAAAATCATTGGTTTATTTAAAAAAAAAACAGTTATTCCAAGCAATATGAAGTCTTTAAACTCCCATATCTCCAAAATTTATATTTGCACTTATCTCGGTTTTACAGTCACGGTGCGATATGTTTATTTTAAACTGATTGACGACACAAATATGATAATTATTTTCAAATAAACAAATGAATGCCAATAATTAAAAATAAAATCTTATATATATAATAAAAAAACGTTGATTTTGGTACTGAATCTCGTTTATTTCACTTTTACATATTTTTGAAAATGCTTGTAGTATCTTATATTATATATTTTATCTGTATAAAATGATTTTTCTTATCCACTTTATCTGTGTATACAAGAATGTCTGCTTTGGAATTCTCATACCTAATAATGAATAAGGTTACACTTTATGTTTAATACTTTTAATAATAAATAACATTGAGATTTGCTTGTGAATATTGTAGTGAAACCATTGTGGTCTTATTTCTCTCTTGTTTGATTAACCATGCTTCCATCTGGGCCAAGAGCCAAGTGTTTCTGAATGTTGGTATTCTGTATTAATTAATTAGGATAACTCGTATCAAAGGCTGACGACGTAACGAATCATTCCAATTGTTTAAGCTTAATGGCTATCGTGTAAACAGTGTTCCGGAATCTTAACCTCTAGTTTGGGTGCCTCTAGTTCGCATTAAATAATTTATTTTTATCGATTGTAGTCGATGGTACATATATGTGTAAAGTGTTTCCCTGGATATTAGGATGTGACCGTAACAGTTATACAAAATATTTATTAAACGATGCATAACCAAATATATTATATATCATTAGTGGAAATGTTTAATTATCTCGTTGGCTGAGTACAGCTTGTAACGTGTTAGCAATAAACGGTTTTAACATTTGCACACAGTGCCGAGAGATCCCTTTGTGCTTCCTGCTTCGTTGGTAAAATGTGTTGCAAAGTCCACGACGTTGTGCGGCCAGTTTGGAGCAACCTCCTTGGGCAGTTAATAGCCCCGCTGTTGCTGTGCTTAATGGAAATAATATAATCTTATAGACTAACTCAATTTATTAAATCCTCGCATCGAGGACAAGATTGAATCTCAATCTTTAATGTATGTTAATTGTTCTTATTTATTCCATTACATTAATTACATCTTATTATACTTAAATTAATTTCATTGTATTAACTAATGATAAACATACGCATGAGGTCAGTTTCATTGAATATCTGTGCTATATTACACCCTACAGGATGTAAATGTCTTTTTTTTTATTCAATAATTTATAATCACAAATAATTTTATTATTTAAATGCTATTATTACATGTGTTATTTTAATTAACAAAGATTAGAATTAAACTTATCCATCACATTATAAAACATATTTGACAGTTACAATTTCTTTAAGTCTAATTTACATCACAAAAAGAAGGATACGAAATGTTTCGAGGATACTATTATAAATATGTGTGAACATGAACATTCTAGCCTACAACTTAGTACATCCTCTTTAGAACTTTCAAAGACAGTATTACATCGCATGTAACTGGCCACATCCTCAGTGACCCATTATTTTTAGTTTTAAGAAAGATAGGTACAAAAATCACACTTACCTCATTACGTTAAATATTACAAAATCATGCATGTAAATCAATTTTTAAGAAGAAAAAAAATTAAACACCTTTTAGGTAATGCAAATATCATTATTTTTTTCTTATTTTGATCAGTTTTTTTAGTCGGCAATAATTTCATTGTCTGGTGTCTCCTTTTTGTTCAATTGGATTGTGAATATCTTTATCGAGAAATATCACAGATCTTATCTTCCCATCAGCAATCCGCATACAATGTTAGGAAACCAAAATGGTGGATACCAGACAGCGAGTAGTATTGCTTCCAAAAGTATTTATAAATTGTAAGCTAAGTAGAATGCAAAAAATACTTATTTTGTTAGTTATGTTTAATTTACTTTTGCCTTAATTATTTTTTGAAACTTACAATAATTACTTTGTCATTTATAAAATTTTCTAAAATAATTGCAAGTTTGTTTAACAATTGAAGATCTGTATCTCCCTTTTAGTTGTACTGATTTGCACACACATGTTTTGTAATGATAATGTTGTAATAAAATGGTTCAAATAATTCAGTGTTTATGTACGTAGCTAATGTGGGCTGTATCAAAGTTCCGCCCAGCCAGATACCATTTCCGGTAAATAAACAATAACAAGAGAATCCAATTTGGAGACTTTCATTTATGTTTTACCTCCCCTTCCACACCCTGATCTCCCTCCCTTATTTATTTCTTGGACAATGATGCAAAACTCTTGATAAATTATGAAAACATCAGTTTTTTAGAAGTTTACTTATATTTTAACTAACCATCATACCGTTTCCCCGGAGGAATAAGCAGAGGATGGACCGTTATACTGCTCTATCCTGACATACCTCTTGAACTTCCTCTATATTCATACATCATAACATGCACGCATGTCCATTTTTCTGACTTTGAATGTAGCCGCCTTTTAGCTGATCATGTTTTACGGATCCCATTTTCCTCGCCCGTCCTTGGATGCCTTTTCCATTCACACTGCTTGATTTATAGGAATGATATAGATATCACCATATTATATAGACAGTCAATATTGTTTATTATATTATTATAGGAGTAATATTTCCTTTCTAAAGCATCGTCAAATGATGCCGTAACAAGAATAAGCCTTCATCAAATAACAAAATATAATAAGCCTTCTAGAAAACTGTTTTTTTTTCTGCCAATATTAAATATTCCTCCCTCATCATAGTATTGAAAGTTCTGCAGTGTGCATGAATGTATTGTTTATCAAATAATCATCAGCCATTAGTCATCTGGTGTTAGACATAGGCCTCCTTTCCCGACTTCCACAACTCTTTATCCCTCATCTGCGTGAGTTTCTGTGGCAGTTCTCGGTCGCCACTCCAGGGGGGCCTCTGGTTTATCGATCGGTTGTCCTCGTTATATGATGGTAACTTTGCTCCTTTCTCTGATCCATTAATTTCGTTTATTTAGAATGATGCTCAACATCCTCTTCTCCACTGCCCGCTAGGTCACTTGGAGTTTCTGTACTGTTTTTTTTTTTGTGAACATAGAACATAGCAACAGTATGTCCTGCCTTCTTCACATGTTAATTTTAGCGTTTGATCTCCGCTTCTTGATTATCACCGCCAAGTTTGACCACATGTCCCAAATATACAAATGCATTAACTCCTCACTACCACAACAAGCAAGTGGTGTAAATGAGGCAGTGTGAGGTACATTGGTCATTTGAACACTGTTTCATTAATCTGCAGATCTCTCTATGATCCTTGTCATTAGTTTGATGGCTCCCTCACGCACGTTACGCACATTTTATACAATTCTATTGGTGGATTTTTGCCTCGCTCACCACTCCGCAACCTAGCTCCGCTCCGGTGGACAGGCACCCTAAGAGGAGGATGTGAAATAAAACTCGGGAGTAAGTTAATGCTTGTACATATTTATTGGAAACTACAATTTTTGAAATTACTCATAAATTTGGTTACAATAATAAATATATTGCTACTACTTATTAAAATAAAGTTTGTTTAAAGACAAGTTCATAAAATGATCTAATTCAAAAAACAAGTAAAACAAAACATAAATACATTTACTGCTATTTCTTGGTAAGTGGGGTGACTTTCCAAATAGCACACCTTTCAACGCACATTATTTTCTTAACGAAGTTTCAATAATACATTACTCCTACATTTTAAAAATCATTACAAAATGTTATACATATAAAAATTGGTTACTTGTACCATGAATATATTCAATCTTCACGTTGCCTACTTGTTACAATGTTCGTATTAGCTCATGCCATCGTACTTTCAGTGAAATTTATATTTGAAAGGAGTACAACTTTAAAAAATTATGAGATTAGCTTCCTTTTTTCCGTTCTTAATAGACCAGCCAAGAGCAAAGTAGAGACAATATACTAATAGTGGAACAATAGCCAAATTGTGTTGCAAATCCCTGCAAAATTTACTTTTTAAATTAATTTCTTTTCCATTCAATTACAAATCTTATGAACAGCAATTTTATTTGACTTTGCAGGATAGCTATACAAATAAAAATACCGCTAATACGTAAAAATGGTTCCTTTTAAATATGTCTTTTAAATTAAATAAAACCAAAAATATGCATCAGTATAAAAATAGGGGCATAAAATGACATTATTCAAGACTATTGTAATTCAAGGAGAGAGATTCATTTAAAATACAGGTCTATACTAAAAGAAATGTATTTGGTAACCAGATGGAGGGCACAAGGCATACAATACAATAGTTATGCAGATTATCAATAAATATTTACTATGCTAGGTATGCATATTATTTAGGTGGACCGTAAGTCTCTTTCCCTTTTAGAAAAACCTACATTCTATCATAATATTTCGTTATTTTTCTTTGTACATCAATTAACAATAATGATACACAAATAAAACACGGAGAAGCACAAAATCTCCACACATTAACATTTAAATATTAGTGCAACTCTACAAGAAGAAACTCTCAAACGATGAACAAACACCAAATTGGTATTCACCCATTTGAAGGTGTGGGAATATGGTTTTTGCACGAGAACTAGTTGATAGTCAAATATAAGCGTAGGTCATCACGGGTCAGCTCAAATGCTCGAGTGCAACCGTGGTAACGGTTACACCCAAGAATGGTATTAACATTTTGTGATCAAAAAGATCTAATTGGTGTATTTCAACAGGAATATAAATATAACAATTAATCATAATTCATCATGAGAGATATACATAGAAACATACAATATTACTATTATTTCTTAATTTATATTGAAAGATTTTGTTCATAAGATTAAATTGTAATTTTCAATTCGATATCGATGAATATTGGTGACCTCTCCATTCACGTTTTCTTATAATTTGTATGTTTCATCTTTCAATTTTCTTAATTCAATGGAATAAGTACACTTTTGTTTAGAATTTACGTAAAAAGTAATCTGAGAGCTATTGTAACTGAAAGACAAATTAATAAAGGCTCGTGTGAAGCTCTTAGAGAAAATTATTAGCTCTAGATATTGAAAACTAGAAAGTGACTTAAGATCCATCCTCTATACACCCGTACAGAACCCGGCAGAAAATAATAATCTGCAGTCTTCGGTTGTGTAGTGCCTTTTCTCTCTCATTCACATATGATCAATTTCATATGCCAACTGTATCTTTCTAAAGCCGTGTATGTATTACTCACTGCCGGGTACTGTACTAAGTATCAAAGGGTCTCAAAGATAATAAATATTATTGCCTTTGAGACTACGAACAATATTCATCCTCCATTCTTGATGAAGTCAATTATCTCTTATTATCATTTGGAAAATACTTTCACGTCTGTCTGTTATAATATATGGATGGAAGCAAGTATAAGAAAGTACATAAATAATATTATACTTAGAATTTAAATACACCCAGACCACACACATTCTGGTGTTCAATGAAAATATTTATCTTTCTTTATTATTTATGGTTTTTATCATTACTTTGAACTGATTAAATTTAATAAATAAAAATGCGTAATTCAAAAAAATATTAATGCTTATTTGAATCACTATAAAAAATGTATAACACAAGTTTTTATCAAATTTTTCATCAAACTAAGTTATATAGACCATTACTTTATTTAGAAAAAAATATATATACTTGTTCAGGCATACCTTTGGAAATGATTATCATTTCAATTATTAAAAAAATATTAGATTTCAGCTACGGTATTCATTTATAAGAAGAAACTTTTGAAAACAAGATATGTAAAAAATTATTGAATTAGTTTGGCATTATATATTAAAAAAGCATTTTTTTAAATCATGATGAAATGTTTATATAAGAATGGTCACATCCCAGAATATACACACAAGGAAGCAGTGTGAATTTCCTTACAATTATTTTAATCTTTATTTTTGGTTTATCTATTTCAAATCTCGGTATAGAAAAAAATATTACATATAAACACTGGGATCTATATTATGAATATGATGAAATGAAAAACAAACCAATCATATTCAATTAATGATAGAATGCAATATCTCAAAAACACCTAAAAATATATACTTTTAAATGTATTAAGTAATTTAAATTTAACAGTATTTAAACTTTATGTAACTCGGGTTTATTAACAAATAAATTAATAAATATTTAGAACAAGTAAATACTTCTTAACACTTCCGCTACGGAACTGTGTTGGCGTGAAATTATAACATTATTCATGAAGACATTTTCAGTGGAAATCGTTTAACTTAAAATAACAAATATTGCTAATCATTTCACGGAAAATGCCCGTTGTCAGATAATACACGCCGAGTGATAAAATCCTGAATTTATTTATAGAATAAACTACAATATTTTTTTTAAATCTAAATTTTGTTATGAACTATATAAAAAAAAAACATTTGTGAATTCTTTTTATTAGTATGCGTAATATGAATTAACATTTTTGTACCCAAGTTTAGTGTCAAATGATTTCCACTGTATATGAATGACTAGTGAAGTTGGATCACTGTGAAAAAAAAAAGAAAAAAAACAAACAAAGAAGATCATAAATTTCGATATATTAATTATGACATGTGGTACATCTTTATACTTAATTTCAACATAATAATAATTCAAATAAATAAAATGATCGAAGCACTTGTGTGTATTGGTAAGTACAAATAATTACTTCAATACTGTTTTTCTTAATAAAAAAATAATTAATACGAATGAAAATGTCAGTTTTCTAGAAGTTTTATTATATTTTATGGGAATGACATGTTTCGCCCTTATAAGGCTTTATCAAATGACTCCTAGAAAACTGAGGTTTTTATTCGTATTAATTATTTAATATGGAGTTTTACATCATTGTTTAAGAAACAATAAAATAATAAACATGTAAAAATCTCAATTTAATACTAATATTTCAATAATTATTTATTGCAATCAAGTTTCAATTCAAGATATGAAGTAAATATTTTATTAGAGTGTAAACAACATTGAAGTAAAGTAGCAATAGTACAAATGTAATTATTCTAGATATCCAAGAGCAGATTGGCCTCAATGAGTCTTATTGCTTTGTCCGTGTGAACTTGGTGAACACATTGAGCCGCTCACTTCATTGGGACACATGAAACCCGAAAGAATTCAATAATTATTGCTTATTCGAAGGGAACCACTCCGGTAGATAGGTACACAGAACGCTATGATGCGTAATAGTTAACCGGTTGTGAGTTAAAACATAAGAATTGTCGAGGTGTCGACAGTACATCCATTTTATTGTATAGAGTATAGAGTCTAAAATATACATTTGGTGATTTAACAAAACCGATGGAAGCACAATATGCACCAATTTCACCTTAAGCCACAGTACTAGAGTATATGTAAACCTGTGTTTAGTATAGTGTAAATAAATTGTATCCTGTTCTCTAATCTTGTAAATGCAACATTGAAAAGGTCTGCTCGTTTTGGGTGCCGATTAATTTAGAATTCATTATTGAGTTAACGCTAAAATATAGTATATATTTTTATTACATTATATTACTACTTATTTATTACTTTATTTTGGGTGTATTGTTCCTTAGATTAAAGATTTACAATTGATTGATAATGGAAAACCACGAGATGCGATATTGGGACAACGGCCAGCGTCCGCCGCCCCTCGTCAACTCTTGCAATGTTTCCATAATAAGCACGATACTTCAATCGGTTCAATTTCTTATTTAATAGTGTAGACAAATATTGCAGACTTATTGCACTTAAACATCAAGTATTTGTACATTGGTTTTTCAAAAAGATATGCACTTTTCTAAATACATAATGGTAATTTACAATATGTACATTTAACAAATAAATATTTGCTTAGGGCGTTAATATTACGACAGTAGAAAACAAATATAATAGTATTATGCATAAACATATTCAAAGTATGAATAGAAAAAGAGCGCCGAGCAAATAGAATCGTTAATACTTCTGGAACTACAAATTTTTAAACGGGAAAGTGTCGCGCTCCAAGCTCCCCCTCCGCCACACACCAGCTCACAATTCAGTCTTCTTGTTTCCTCCGTAGTCTACATTCTACGTACACAAATTGGTATATCTTTATTTGTATCGGAAAAGTTCAATATCCCAAAACATTTAACAACTACTGCGGTACTAATAAATTATTATATTATTTGATAGATTAAACACTGGTACAAACAATTCTGGTGTTAGTAATAAACTACATACTAATCAAAATCATACACTTAAATAAAATTATATTTATCATGCTCTCTGGTTATAAATGCTGTATGAACATCGATTTTGTTTTTTGTTAATTACCCATTTTGAAGACTCACAGCATGCACAAAATAATTCGTACAAAACCTCTGACCAGAGAGCGTCAATTGCTTGGTTGATAACAGTATTAGGATAATGTTTACAGCAACTACATAATATTCCTATCAATCCCGCACTGTCATCATTTTAGCTACCGTGAAGCTCGGCGATTCCTTCACGCACCCACATATAAATATACACAACTAATCAATCTTCGCAGTACTTAAGTCTAAACCCTTAACTATCATGAGATCCTTCTCCACCCTTTTCTAAGAGGTTCAATGGATTATGATACATGTAGCTACAACGAGAATTACATCCTTTAACAGTGGTCAAACGGCACACGACAACTGCACGATGCACAATACAAGAAGTTTCATTATGTGCAAATTGAAAGGATTCCATTTTTAACATGTTTGTTTAAAAAAAATAATAATAACTGCCTCAGCAGCATGTGTAAATATTTAATATTGCAATATAGATTTAGACGAATCAAGTGAATGCACAATACTAATCCAAGAGGAACGACTGCGGATACGGTGCACACTGAGGTGAACCGAGGAAATTGAAAAGAATCCAGCCAAGTGAACTAAGTTCTAAAAATTGCACCGGGTGTTGGTGTAGTTAAATAAGGGAGACGACATAGGCATCTTACACAATCGCATTACCAGTATAAGAGAGGTACACTGCCGCCAGCAGATATAATTAAAGCTACTTATTACTGAAGAATTGTACTTTGAGTTGTAAACACACCACCCAAGTGGTGATATCAATTCGAGGAAAGAAATCATTTTACAATTAGTACCGACACTGGTGGTGATTATTCAGATTTTTTAAATCTTTCCTGGGAACAGCGATTCACACTACGTACATCAGATGATCTGGTTTCCCGTCATTCAAACACAACGTACTTGTAGAAAAATATTTTCGTTCATCACATTAAATATGAAGTAAATTTATTTTGCTCAATAGGTATGAGCGTAGTGTCAAATATAAAATACGTGTTAGGGACCTCATCTCTACCGCACGAATTTTAGAATTTCCTTTTTTTAAATAAACACCAACAGCAAACTTTAGATTAAATGTGTTTCATGTGAATATTTATTAATAATTTTCTAATAAGATGTTGTAACATCTTTTGTTTACAAATCAATTACAAGTGCACTTAAAATAACTTTGAATTATGCAGTTGAACAGGACACAATATTGTTAGAAAAATGGTTCTACTGTGTTCTTCAAAACTCCACCTATGTGCAGAGTCTGCCGTTATACAGCCTATTGTGATTAACTTTTTTCAAATTCTCACATTTATGTAAACCCACACGGCTTTTAAATTAATTGAAATATTTAAACAATTAATAATAGGAATCACCATTCTATGTAGAATCAATTTATCAACATCACAATAAACACGTTTTATTATTTTTTATTTGAGTAAACAATAGAATTGTGCAAAGAACAAAAATTGTTTTAGTGAGTGATAACATTCAATACAGTGACGGCAGATTTCACAATCGGAACTGGTTTCATTTTGTTATATCAGTTATCACCCTTACAGATGTCGATTTTCCTTTTCTAGATAAATGTTTTTAGAGCATCGGGAAGGCCTCTTATTAGGAAAGAAGAATAGCGTGCAAATTAACAGTCGTAGTCTAGGTTAGGCTAACGTGTGTAAATTACGAGACGACGAGTAACATTTACAAAATATAAAGCAAGATTTATATTTTTCTTCTAAAAATTTAGTAAGAGTCTTGAAAAATAGATGACAGTCAAAATAATTAGAATATGAGAATTCCGTAATCGATAATTCAACACTCATAAATAACTGCTAGAACATTCAAACATGTAGTATTGCATTTTTCCACAGATAAAGTGGTAAGGTCCATTCATTTCAGGGAAATTCTTTGCAATAGTGTGAGTGAAAGTGCGTTTACAAAAAAAAACTAGACGCTTTTTTTATTTTATTTCTTATGAATAGAAAAAGCAAAAATTATTAAATAATATTTTGTTTTCAAACATTTAAATAAACAAACACGTTTTCTTTTTTAAAAAAATTCTATAAGTTTAAATTGTAATAATCCCAAAAATAATATCCATTAATTTTTTTATGTTTATTGATTTTTCTTCAAAAAATAATTAAGGATGTGACTAATATTTAAAATGATACCGTACATTGTACAAATTTAAAAGAATAAGTTTTTTTAAATTCAATTATTTCAAATATCTGGTGTACCGGCTAGTGAGTGGAAATTCCTATTTTTCTGGCAAATTTGTGTTGTTATAGGAATTAAAAAACAAAACCATTAGCATGTTCTTCCTAATGCTAGTGCCATACACTCGGCCTACTGAGACCCAGGAACCAATTGAGGAGGTGTTACTAACACTATTGCAAATCTCCCTGAAGTGAATAAACAATAATATGTACTTGCATACAAGTTGTGGTGTTTCACATTGGTATTACATATAGTCAGAGAGCAGAAGTCCATATTCAAAACATACTATATAGAGTGAACTTACTACAATTTTAGAATTTCATTACATTCATTAATGGAAATATTCGTTGCTACGTATTAATTGTACTTATTGGATAGACGTCAACTGTCTCAAAAATCAATTTAGAATTATTAAAATAACATTAGGTAGTTTAGTGAGCCCTAAAGTTTATATAAATACGCATTAGCTTATGTACATTGATTGCGCGAAAGATAACGCGATTGCCCTCTGACTGTAGAAACTACAACGGATATGTTTGGTATATTAATCTACAGACATTGGAATATAAGCGAGGACTGAAAGAGTGGCCTGCGATAGTCTCCCGTGAACCCCACCATTGTATTATGCGCTACAAATATCACAATATCCAATACAACGTCTATTATCACAATATTAGTGGCTGATAACTATTTAAGTATAATTATTATTGCGAATCTAAAATATTTCTAATACCCAAAGTTTCCGCAGACTTCAAACTTCTGACTGAGCTAAAGTGTACTTAGGTAATTGCACTTGTGTATTCCGGTAAATAAAACTTTACAAATAATCAATGTAAATAAAACTGTTTCAATTATTGTGTTGATCTGTGTAGCCGTTGTTTAAGGAATGGAAATTAACGTTTTGTACTAGATCAAACTAATCACAAGAATCTTGCTTTACAGAGTTTTCTTTGTGTTCAAAGAACTTGTAGCTCTCAATAAAAACAATCATTTTAAATAGAAATTTGTGGAGGATTGCCAATATTACCAGTCTCTAGTGCATATTGAGACAGAATTGATATGGCTTTTGGTTGACGGGAACAGGTTATCATTCGAAGAGGACGGCAGCCGAGCGAGAAAGCTCTTCACCAGCCCGCCATCACCCAATATAAATAGTCACATGCATTGCTCTTCCTTCCAAGTTCTGCACCACACCCAACATCCTTTGAGGTTGAGCATCGTGAAGTTGCCCAATTGTACAAATTATGTATTGGGTCACAATACATAATGCAGGTGTCTCTGCGGTTACAACGCACTTTGATTTAAGTGAATTTTAATAATTGGAATACTTCTTGGGGAATCTAATGCATCTATCTACCTGATTTATCAGTTTTTGTAGTCTGCATTCCTCACGCAAGAGAAGTACAAAGTAACGACCATATAGAGTGATCGCAGCTGGTGAAGCAGATCGAAGCGTGTTCCCATCTACCAGAGGACTCGCGGTCCTCAACTAACATAGCATAACTGATCCCTTATAATTCTCGTAAATAAACAGGCACCCACACACATATATAAAAGGATTGTCACTCGTCATATTGCTGGTAAATTAAGCAGATTGTCACATGTCAATAAAAATAGACAGATAAATTACAAGAAAAAAAAATATTACCAATTAAAATTATATAACACAAAATAAACATTTAACATAAAACAATACGCACCGCGCCAGTCAGTAGTTTGAGATCTTATACAATTACATGTCGAGGGCTAATCAATAATTAAGGTATAAAAGCTGGAGTATAGCGTGGTATAGGTAAATAGGGCGGCAGGGGACCCCGCGGGGTGATATGGGGCCGCAGTTAGCAGTCAGTCAGGGTCTCCGAGTAGTAGTGCGGCGTGCTGAGGTAGTCCAGCATGCGGCGCGGCAGCGGCAAGCACCAGATCAGATCTCGGCGCATGGCCTTCAGTATCACAAACCTTGGGGCACAAACACCACATATTAGCAGTCTTTCGCAGTAATGGTGTGTTGCCTTTTGTACCCAAAAGAGTATACAACAACAACAAAAACAGCAATAGTTGTATAACAAGTAAGTGGATTTTCTTCAATCTGAGATTTTATGCAGATTTAAAATGTGAATTCAATCATTGATTAAGATTTCGGAAAGCAACGGAAAACTACCACATTAAAAAGCCCAAGTGGCATCCCAAGAACCAGCAAAGATGTTAACAAACTTTTCTGCAAACATGAGAAGAAGAAAATGTTATAGTATGCTCTCTTTTTATGAGGAAAACTGACAAGCTTTTTTTCTATCTGTCATCATCGGTATCACAAGGCAAAAAAAACATTACTCTAAACTGTAATTTAAAAATATTTATAAAACTATAAATTAAAATGACTTCTTTTTAACACCATAAATAAATAAATAAAATAAAGGAACAGTGAATGAACAGACTTAAATAAAAAGATAAGTTTAATTATAAAAAAGATTCCAACGAAAAAGTCAATCAACTCTTCCTTTAGAATAATATGCTACACTGTCATAAAGTTACATTTATATTTTTTAGTTTATAAATAATTAGATAACGATCCTACTAAATACAATAACCTAAGAAAAAAGGGCACTGCTTAAATTATGGAGTGCGGCACACATTGAATAGGGCAGCCTGGGCCCTGCTTACCTGCACATGTGCTGCAGGCTCTGCACCCTCTTGAACCTGGAGACCGGGTAGAGAAGCTGCACTCTCATTGGTCCAAGGATGGGCCGGAGGTTGAGGAAAAACAGATAGCGTCCGCTACGTGAAGTCTCTACGGCATTCTCTATAAACTCTACTATTGTATGTGCCTTGAACATTGTACAACTGCCAAAGCAGAAGTTACCTGAAATCACAATGTGGAATATTTTCTCAATATACCCAATGTTAAAAATTTAATCACAATGCTATAGCTCGGAGCGGGTCATTGCCGCCCGGGCGCAATATGCCAATCTCCAACGCTCATGAAAAGCACACTATCGCCAGTAATACACCATTATCTTATTTACCTTCTGAAACTGTAATAAATGATGCGGTATTAACCAGTATGAGCATCACACTATATATTTGCAGCGTCAGGTCAGTAAGCGAAGAGATTCAGAAGCAAGAGATCAATAGGTTAATCTGAAATCTCTTGATGGAAGTTCATTTTAAATAATAATTTTAAAAAAACAATGTTTTTTATAACTACTTCCACATTTGTCTTAATTTCGACAGCGACCAGTTTCGCCAGGATTGCTGACACCGACAGACTGGTGATCACTACCAGTCTGTCGATGCCAGCGAGCCTGGCAAAATCAGTCGCTGTCGAAATATAGACAAATGTGGAAGTAGTTATGAAAAAACATTGTGTTATTTAATTATCATCTGCAAAGGTTGACGATTGTTGATTACGGCCCTGAACAGCGATGTGGTGCTATAGTGTTCTGAACCATTGTCTTGAATTGTGCAGCCAAGAGATTCTTCTCCAACCTGGTTTTCTTCTTTCTGGTATTTTCCCCTGAATTATCAGTTGCAGGCGTTGGAATTTTTCTCCACTCCATTACGTGACCAAAGTATTTCATTTTTCTAATTTTTACACTGTCGAGCAACTATAGATGCTTTTTCATCCATTGGAGAACAATCTCACTGCGAACTCTGACTCTCCAAGTCATTTTAAGTATTTTTTTTATATATTCAGAGTTCAAATGATTGTATTCTGCTTTCTGTCGCATCAGTGTCCAGGCTTCTATACCATATAACAGCAGTGGAAACACATGACAACGGATAATACGCATTTTGAAATCCAGGGAGAGGTCTTTATTGGTCAGGATGTCTTGCATCTTCATGAAGACTCCACGTGCTTGCTCAATGCGATATTTATGGTCTCATCTCTCATTGACCATAGATCCTAGATATTTATGAGTTTACACACTCTGGTCTTGTACCGTTTACCTCAATATTCAGCTCAGCACTTGGAGTTTTACTGACAGTCATTACTTTAGTATTTTTTAAATTGTGGTTTAGACCATATTTGCAACTAATATTAGAAACTTTATCTTTGCGTCGCCTGAATAGCGCAAGTTATTGATGACGGTCCCATTGGCACTCCTACATTCATACTCGTATATTGTAGGGCTTCATTGAAAATTGTTTCAGAATACATATTAAAAAGTACCATATTACACCATCAAAATCCCATCAAAATATTAAATTATTAATACTAATGAAAACATCAATTTTCTAGAAGGTTTATTATATTTTATGAGACTGGGATGTTTCAACTTGTTGAGGCATATTTGATAATGACTTGGCTAGGAGAAACATGTCATTCCTGTAAAATGTAATCAAACTTCTAGAAAACATATTTTCAGTCAAATTAATTACTTAATATGGAATTTTACACCATTGTTACAAACTAACTATCACACTGGTCTATCCTGACACACCTCTCGAGCTTTCTCTATTCATACATCGTAACATGCACGCATTTTATTAAATGATTAATTTAGTAATGCCGTGTTTTCCTCGGCTTTTTTAAACCATTCTTCTCTCATCCATTTGTTTCATATGTCCAAACCATCTAAGTAGCAGCCGAGGATTCTACAGAACGTGACTGAGTCAGCTCAGTAGATTTTTTTTAATTTAAATGTTAATTTGAAATACAGAAATAATTTTAAAATAATTCTCCAATTAGTTATATCTTTGAATTAAACACCTGCAAGGATAGTATTATAGAAACCAAATACAAAGAAAATAAAAAAAACTTAAGTGATCCTTACTTAGGATGCAATAATCTGCCTTAAATTTCTTCTTTATTCTATCATGGACAGTTTTCCCTTACATTTTTCTCAGTAATCTCATTTCTACAACATTTATCCTACTTCCATGCTTCTTCTGCCAGCTACACTTCCATACATATGGGCTGGTACTAGAACTCCATTATGTATTTTACTTCGGTGGATATATTTCTGTGTTAAAGTGACGACATGAATCAAGAAAATAAATAATAACTAAATAATTTTGAACAAGAAAATAATATCGCAAAGCAATTACATATTTACACATGCCGCTAACTGCTAATAACCTGTAGAGAAAATTCATTGTTGTTCTTGGAAACAGTAATCAATAACTTTAATAAAAATGACAATTTGCAATGAGAAAGTATGAAAATATAATTCTTATTCGCAAACACCTTTTAAATTGAAATTTCAAGATAACGACATTATTAAATGTATTCTTGTTTTAATTTTAGTTTTACAACCTGTCAAACGATAAAAAAATTTAAGGTAAAAAACATTGTACATAAAATTTTGATTTTCTTCTATATTAGCCATTATTTATGTTGCAGATTTACATTTGAATGAGTTTTGAAAAAAATAATATTAAAACACTTTTCACAAGCATGTTTTGGACTGTACACGTAGGGTATAATTTCTTTAAAAATAATTTAAAACTCTTGTGTACTTTGTTTTTACATAAATTTGTTTTGTTTTATCGAACCAACCAGGAAGGGCACTTTGTTTTTGTAACCCTGACCAAGCTCCCGGGGGAGTGAAAGCGATTGGTCTGATAAAACAAAATAAAGCAGTTTAAAGACAATGCACACAAGTGTTTTCAATTATTTTTAATTATGCCACACCACTAATTAAGTGCTTTATACCAAAGTATAGAATTCCTTTTTTAAATTTCTAGACTGAGGAAGGATGTGTATGGTCTGAAACACGTTTGTGAAAAGCGAAAAAAAAACAAGTTATTTAAAAAAAAAAACTTCATGATTTCACTTTTACATTTAATAATTTCATTACGACTAGTTTCCTCTTGTTGGGTCAATGTTAAAAACACAATCAAATATGGAATTCTTCAAAATGAATACTGCAGCAATCAGTAAAAGTAATATTTTTAAACAAATTAGAAACAAGAATATATTCAAAGTGTATGATATTCCATAGTTTTCCACAGAACAAAAAGTATTTTTCTTCTACATTCGCCATGACTTGGTGTTGTGAATTTAAATAACTCCTGAAAAACATTGTACATTAACAATTATTTTGCACCTTTCACAACCATGTTTCGTACCGCAGACGTCTTTCTTCAGTGTAAAATATTTAATTTGGAATCTGTGTAAAAATAAATTACACCAATGGACATCTGGAGCCCAAATATTTTTTGGGTAAATTGCAAAAAGATGTTGTAAAAATACAATGTTTTTAAAAAAAGTTATTCAAATAAGCCTTTTGATTTACAAAATAAAATGTTCAACTGTATGATCATATAGTTAATGCATAGATATATTCTGAAAGAAAAAAATGCAACGCTTTTGTAATAAAAATACAATAACAATTGTTTAAAACTTCAAAGACAATTTTTTTTAAATTATTTTATTCTCAAGCCTAAAATATCTTATACTGATCAAACAGATTAATTTAAATTAAACCAAACTTAATTGTTTTTCTAAAATTTATTTACAGAATATTTTTTTTCATTATTCAAATAATATTAATTAAATGACACCTTCAACCCCTAGGTGCCGGGAACAATTTCATTTGATTCATCTGTTAATAAAATTAATTTCTGATAAAAGGGTATTGCAGTAAAAGCTTTACTCAAAATTAACGAAATACACGAGAACGAAAGTAAAGATTATTCACGCTACATTTGTAGTTGGTTGTATCATAGAAGAAATGTTCTTCCACTACGGTTTCAGTTGGTCGTACCCTACGGGTTAAAAACTCGAGAAATGTTGAGAAAAATTTTAAGAAAAAATTATCTCTGAAGGGATTATAAGAAAATGAAAACGCATTACAAAATAATTCTAAAATGCATAAATAAACCGCATAATGGCAACCATATTAGTCACTGTAGGAAGATAACGCAACATGGATCATGAATAAATTGAATAGTAATATAGTAGAATTCAGAAATAAGAGCGTACCCTGATCGTGTTCTATTCGCACATGCCGCATCCCATTCAGTTTGAAGGTGAGCGTGAATATGTAATGATCATCACTGCTGTCCCGGACGATGAACGACCCGTCCGGCTCATCGGAGAGTATCTTCTCGGCCGCCGCTACAGATATCGGACCCCAATACCAGCCATACTGAAAAAATTAAACAAATATTTTAAGAGACCATTAAAATTAAAAGGTTTTTATAGATTGTGATAGTTTGGTACTAGTTCTAGTTAAGTTGCATAAACTTAAAGGTCGTGGCCTAAATTAAATTGAACTATAATATAAAGCAGCAACTTGCATATACAACATTCAATATATTAAATCTGATGAGCAATCCAAATTAAAATATACAAAAAAAACTTCTTAAAATGTACATTTCGTTAAATTCCACTAAAACAAAAAGTAATAATATTTTCATTATTTACAATGAACTTTCAAATAACAAAATTCTTTATTCTAAATTAGAAATAAGGTCAAACAAGCATACATATAGTATGTGTAATGGTAAATACAACCAAATTGTTTAACATTAGCAAAAAGGTAAATGGTTTACTTACGTCTTTGACTTTCTGTATTGATGTAGCAAAGTCTATAGGCGCCTCCTCAGAACGGGTGTGGGTGCTCGGCAGTGGAGGTAGGGCGCGGGGGGCCGTGGGCGGGGGCAGCGGCGCAGCGCGGGAACGTGTCCCCACTCCGTTCCTCTCCCGGCCCCGGCCCCCCAACCCCAGCAAGTTGAACAACGTCTGCTTTAAATTCAGTGACAGACTCTTGGCTTGTGTTTTCATTAAGCGAACCTGTTTTGTCCCTTCATCCTTCGTTTCTTCAGTCATAGTCTTAGGAGATGCAGTCTCCTTAGATTTTCTGCTATTCTTTATATTATTTACGAAAGTACTTTTCTTACTTTTACGACTATTTTCATTTTCGTTCAGTTTGGACACTGTGTCTAAATTACCCTCGAGAGATTTGTACTTAAAGCTATTATTGTTATTACCGCTATTTGTTTTTATTTTAGATTTTGACTTGGGGACTGCGCCGTTCATTTGAGTCTCAGATTCACTAGAACTAGAGTAGAGGGTGTGCAGATACTTCCTCACTTCATGCAACGTCATATGCATGGGCTCCTGATCCTGTCCGATGCTGGTTGCGGAGACACATTTGCCGCTCATGGATGTGCCTGGCACGCTGTGTCTCTTGCTGTCCGAGTCTCCGGTATCGGGGAGCCGCGCGCAGCCCTTAGAAAGTTTGGTAACGGGGCGCTGCAGCGGGTGAGTGACGGGCGGACACACGCTACGGCCGCGTTTGCGCTCTCCTCGAGGTGCCCTCCGCGGCTGGCACGGCCGCACCATGTCAATGGGGATGGCGTAAATGTCGCTGTCGAAGGGCACATTATACATATCTGCGATGTCGCTGGCCGTGGTGGACAGTGTATGATGCGAGATGGCTTGGGTGATGAAGCTGGAGTCATCAGCCGGGGCTGGTGTGGCCAGAGAACTGTGCGAGCAGGACAGGCGTGAGGCTGATCTTGCTCCCCTTCTTGTTCCCCCTTCTCCTTCCTTTAAACTCCCACTTTCCCAGTCATTTTGGGAATGTTTACCCAATATTGGACTATCCTGTGAAATAAAAAAAATATTGTATGAAGCATTTAATTTGTGATGTAGCATTATTAAAATAATTTTTAACACTTTTAAACCTTGTATTTACACCACTTTATTTTGTTTATCAAACCAACTAGTTTCGCTCCCGCCGGAGATTTATCAGGGTTAAAAAAACAAACTGTTTTGTAACCCTGACAACGCTCCAGTGGGAGCAAAACCTGTTGCTTCAATAAACGAAATAAAGTGGTGTAAAAACTAACTAACTAACTAACTAACCATCACGCCGTCTCCCCGAAGGGGTAGGCAGAAAGAATGGACTGCCACACCTTTCTTTCCTGACATATTTCTCTCGCTTCCTCAACATTCATACATCGTGTCATGCACGCGCGTCGATTTCTCTGACTCCTCACATGGCCGACATTCAATATTTGATTTATTTGATCGTGCCACGTTTTCCTTGGTCTTCCTCTATTTCTGGTACCATTTACATCATTAACATATAATTTTTTTACCATTCTTTCTTCATTCATTCTTTCCATATGTCCAAACCATCTTAATGATCCTTTCATTATTTTGTTCATGACACCATCATTCGCACCGCATTCACTTCTTATATTTTCATTCGACACTCTATCATACACAGAAGTATCACACATTCGTCTAAGAGATCTCATTTCTACTGCATTTATTCTACTTTCATCCTTCTTTTGCCAGTTCCATGCTTCGCTTCCATACATAAGGGTCGGTAGAAGAACACCATTGTGCACTGCCATTCTAGCTTTTTTGGATAGGTTTTTGTTTGCGATGACAACTTTAAGTGCACCATTCACTTTGTTGCCTGCCCCAACCCTTCTTTCAATATCCCTCTCCACTCTCCCATCTCTTGTAAACATACTACCTAAATACACAAACTCAACTACTTGCTCCAAGTTTTCACCATTCACGTTAATGTTGCAGACTGTCGTGGTTTCTTCCTTTTCAAAAATCATTACCTTGGACTTATTAACATTCATCATCAGATCATTTCGCATGCATACCTCATGCATACAATTCACCAGGACTTGTAGTTCATGCTCGTTGTCAGCAAGTAGGACAGCGTAATCCGCATACAAGAGACAGCTTACTGACACTCCGCTCATTTTGGCACCTACATCCAACCCTTTCAGCTCTCTCATACAATTGTCCATATACAGATTAAATAACCATGGAGACATTACGCAACCTTGTTTGACACCTTTATTGATATCAAACCAGGCTGTAAGATCTCCATTTACTCTGACACTAGCAGTGCTTTCCGTGTATAGTGACTTAATGGCCGTGATCAGTTTTGTACTTATTCCATATTCAGACAATATTTCCCACAACTTTTCTCTATTAACGTAATCATATGCTTTTTGCAAGTCGACAAATGCACAGAAAAGTTTACGGTTTTTGGCCAGAAACTTCTCTGTCAATGTACGAAGTCCAAAAATTTGATCCATACATCCTCTGCTATTCATAAAGGCACCTTGCACATCCCAAACTTTGTCACTCGTCAATTTTCTTACTCTTTCTATTAAAATTCTGCCATAGACTTTACCAACGACACTCAAAAGACTAATAGCCCTGTGGTTTCCACATTCCATACGCGATCCTTTTCCTTTGTACAGGGGCATAATTACTGCTCTCCTCCAGTCTAGCGGCGTATATCCCTCCTCCAAGCACTGGTTAAATAACTTACATAACCATGTAGAAACCACTTCGCCACCGCTTTTAATAAAGTCTATGGCAATACAATCAAACCCAATAGCTTTTCCACTTTTCATTGCACTCACGGATCTTTTCATCTCATTCGTACTTATTTTTTCAATATTATCATTCATAGGTCCCGCACTCGCACTAGCTGTCATATTTTCGATCACGCTTGTATCACCACCATACATCTCCTTAAAATATTCCATCCATCTTTCTTGTATGATCTTACTCTCCGTTAACATTCTTCTCTCGTTGTCTAAAATTGCTTTCACACATCCACTATCAGGAGGATTTCGGGCTTTTTTAACTTCTTTCCAAAACATTTTTAAATTTGCTTGGAAGTTGTTTGTCATTTTGAGCCCTTCTTCCTCCTTCAGCTTTTCTTTCCGCGCTTTCACTACCGACTTCACTCTCTTCTTGCATACCTATACAAATCTTTTGCTCTTTCATACTTAACTCTGTCATTCTTATTTATCGACAACATATTCAACCAAGCATCTTTCTTCTCTTTAACAGCAATCTTTACGTCATCATTCCACCATGCATCCCCTTTCCTTCTTCCTTGTACACACACACCACACGATTCTTTCGCTGATTCACACAAACTCTCCTTCAAGTATTTCCAGGTCTCGTCAATACTCAACTCACTTACATCCCGCTCACTCAATCTATCTTTCACTTTTCTTACGAAATTATTTCTACGTCATTGTTTTGCAGTTTTTCAACTTTGACTCTAGTCGGTGCGGCTACTGTTTTGCTTCTTCTGGTTCGCCATCCCCGGAATAAGATCACTTTTGCCACTACTAAAAAATGATCCGTTTCCAGTTCGGCTCACCTGAAGACCCTTGAATCAACAGTATCCGCCCGTAATCTAGAGTCTACAATGACGTAATCTATAATGGACCTTTCAAATCCTCTTTCCCAAGTATAGAGATGATTCTCTTATGATCGAAGATGGTATTTGATACAAAGAGACCCCATTCTATACACAATTCAAGCAGTCTCCTTCCATTATCATTTATTCGTCTATCACCAAACGTACCCAGACATTCCTCGTACCCACTCCTACGGATTCCCACCCAACCGTTCATATCACCTTCTATTATCAATCTTTCGTTTTCACTCTTACACACCAATGTCTCTCTCACTTTGTCCCAAAACTCATCTTTACTCGCCTCATATATATAGGCAGCATATATATGTATATATATATATATATATATATATATATATATATATAGTTATGTTGTTATATATATATATATATATATAAGAGATATGTTATATATATATATATATATATATATATATAACTAACTAACCAACTAACTAACCATCACGCCGTCTCCCCGAAGGGGTAGGCAGAAAGAATGGACTGCCACACCTTCTTTCCTGACATATTTCTCTCGCTTCCTCAACATTCATACATCGTGTCATGCACGCGCGTCGATTTCTCTGACTCCTCACATGGCCGACATTCAATATTTGATTTATTTGATCGTGCCACGTTTTCCTTGGTCTTCCTCTATTTCTGGTACCATTTACATCATTAACATATAATTTTTTACCATTCTTTCTTCATTCATTCTTTCCATATGTCCAAACCATCTTAATGATCCTTTCATTATTTTGTTCATGACACCATCATTCGCACCGCATTCACTTCTTATATTTTCATTCGACACTCTATCATACACAGAATATCCACACATTCGTCTAAGAGATCTCATTTCTACTGCATTTATTCTACTTTCATCCTTCCTTTGCCAGTTCCATGCTTCGCTTCCATACATAAGGGTCGGTAGAAGAACACCATTGTGCACTGCCATTCTAGCTTTTTTGGATAGGTTTTTGTTTGCGATGACAACTTTAAGTGCACCATTCACTTTGTTGCCTGCCCCAACCCTTCTTTCAATATCCCTTCTCCATCTCGCTCATACATACTAATTTATATATATATATATATATATATATACATACCTAAATATATGTTGTTATATTATATATATATATATATATATATATATATATATATATATATATATATATATATATATATATATATATATATATATATATATATATATATATATATATATATATATATATATACATATACATACATATATATATATATATATATATATATATATAAGCATATATATATATATATATATATATACATACATTTTTTTTATGTACACAACAGGTCGTTTTTGGACCCAATTACTGTATACATTTTTTTTTAATAGCTATTATATTGATTCTCGTGACATGTGATAGGTAGCCAATCTATCGCCAATTTATTGTCACGTGAATTCTATACCAGACCAAAGACAGTGTGACAATCACACTGCCATCGCCGGGAATCGAACCCAGAACCTTCGGTATGGAAGTCAGAGCTCGTAACCAC